>JAJOZX010004900.1:102500-378011 GCA_023014485.1 Bathynomus jamesi
CTAATTCCTCGCCCAAATTTCACCGCTAGTCAATAGGAAGCTAAGGTTCGCTCTTGTGGGCTGGCCACATGCCCCCTTATAAAGCGCGAATCACGACGCAGAGCATCAGTTTCTCCAGCTAGTAATTTTACACAACAGCAATGAGTCAGCGTTCTTTGTACAACACCCCCGATTTGTTGGAGGGCGAGTCCGAATATGCCCATGCAGCAGCACATCTCCTCAGTGCTATAGGCCAGGGGGCGTTATTTTCTACCCAGCTTGTTACGGAAATTTGCAACGATATGCAAGACCCGTTCAACGAAAACGATATTGAGATGTGAGTAACTTATAAGTGCCTAACCTAACTTATTCAGTGTTTTCCTACAACGTAAGATTATTCCCACTGTTTTTGTCTGTTTGTTTCGTGATTATTTTGGTGTATATATATATATATATATATATGGTGTAGCTTAATAATATTTTTCTCGATAATTAAAGATGAATTTTTCTCGTTTATAATATAACCTGACCTAACCTAGCTCAATTGTGTCTCCGGGTCACATTTATATACATCGTTTCAATCATTGTTAATCTAACTTAGCCTAACCTAACCTAGCCGGTGTAAACTAGCATAACCTAGCCTAACTTAACCTAACTTATCCTAGCATAGACTAACCGGGTGTAAACTAGCCTAACCTAGCATAACCTAACCTAACCTATCCTAGCATAGACTAACCGGGTGTAAACTAGCCTAACCTACCCTAACTTAACATAGGCTAACCTAACCATATTGTTAATTAACTTATAAAAGATGCCAATAAACGCGTTTTGAAAATATGTTTAAGTATTGTCTGCCCCCCTCATATATATATATATATATATATATATATATATATATATATATATATATAGTGGATCTTCAATTTCTCGATAATTTAAAGATGTATTTTCTCGTTAATAATTAATTGGCAATCTAGATTCCTCATGTTTTCCTACAACATAAAAAATAATCCCAGGGCACTTTACCGTTTATAATAACCTAGCCTAACCTAACCTAGCCTAGCGCAACTGAACCTAACTGGGCCACATTTATATTCTCCGTTTCAATCATTGTTAATCTAACCTAACCTAGCCTAACCTAACCTAACCTAGCCCAACTCAACCTAACCTAGCGTAGACCAGCCGGTCGTGAACTAACCTAACCTGACCTAACCGCAGACAGTGTCTCTTAGCGCAAACAAATCTCATTTATTTATTAGCATTGAAAATTAGTTTCTATTGTTTCTCGTTTATAATTGACAATCTAATTTCCTTTTGTTCTGAATTTTTCTACAACGTAAAAATTAGTCTCATTATGTTTTCAATTATTATCTGTCTCCATAGCGAATATATTAGCATTTATATATATATGGTGTGTTTTATTTGTACATCTCTTGACAGTTTAAAAATTTATAGAAAGTTCTACAGATAGGATTTTAAAATTATAAAAACTTTTAAGAATTATCTGTTTTTAAAATACGTGGTATTTTCTTTTATTTATCTCTTTATTTTTACTTAACCTTATAGGACCGTTGCGGAACTTGATCGCATTGTAACCGCTTTTGATGAAAGGGGCATAAATGCTATGGATGCTTCTCCGAACAGCCTACCCAGCGATACAGAAGTCGCGGTATTGAATCACAGTCGGTCAAGCGAGCGCGAGATTGCAGACGAGCTAATGTAAGTGTTTTTAGGTTATATAGTATGTTTTGGAATCGTGAACAATAAGATTGGGTAGGCCAGGTTAGGCTATATATATATATATATATATATATATATATATATATGTGGTGTACACAAAACGAATTAACTGCATCCAATTTCATGACATTTATTTAAATTACAGGGCCGAGACGGTGCTAGATCATATTATAACAACTTTTGACGAAAGGTCGATAAATGAAGTGATAGCCACTCCGCCTAGCCAACCTAGCGATCCAGAAGTCGTGGTACTGGCGCACATCCGGTCAAGCGAGTGCGAAGTCATCGAGGAGATTATGTAAGTATTTTTTGAGGATAAGAACAAAACAATATATTTTCATTTATTAGATAGCAGAAATCATATACAAAAAGGGTCAGTGCCCAATTATTAATGGCTACAATTGTATATATAGGTTTACACAATATACATCTTACACATTACAGGGGGTACTAACATATGGGAACCTTTTTTTTGTCCGTTTGCATACACTTTTATCATTCATATTTGTGTCGCATAAATCGAATAATTTAAAAAAATTTAAACCTCCAAAAACTCCTTACGCTGATTCGGGAACATTTGATTGGCTAATACACCAATTTGTGACACATCCCTACGTTGGCGAATAAGACTAGATATTGCGTATTTAGTGACATCGCGCATGTATCTATTTTTAAAAAATAGATTCTGATTGATGAAGAACACGCTTATGTTAAGGTGGTGGGAGAATACTGTAAATGTCTCGGCAAACGTTTTATCCATCTCCAACATGAGGTCGTCAATTACGATGACTGCATGCTCATTTCCCTTTAACGAATTAACGTCATAAACCCCCTTTTGGAACAAAACATCATCTTGGTACTCGTTGAACACTGATTGGTATGTCGAATAGCACCATATAACTTTATGCACAAATTTTGAGAACATTTCCCCCTTTTCTTTAATGATTTTAAGCATAAACACCGTTTTACTACATCCTGTAGGTCCAGATATAATACATGTGGATGGGCTCGTGAACCTGAATTTTTCTACAGATTCCATTTCTAACACGTCACACCCCTAAGTGGGTCATTTACAAAATATTACAAATAACGAGTGCTGCTCCTTATATTTTGTTTTCTTTTTCCACAGTACACCCCCCCATCATCGATATCACGGATGAACCCGCTGACCGTGCATCTACTGTACCCACCCCCGCCGATGAGCCCTCACCAGCGACATCTGTTGCACGTTCAAAGCGGAGGTGTAATGACGAATCCTCCACGTCAGGTATAAAGCGTTCCAGGGTTGTTGGAACGTCGGTAATAGAACCCCAACCCTCAACGTCTTACGCAACAAGCCCCACAGTAGAGCCTTCTGCCAATATGCCCCCTTATTCATCCTCCACAGCAGCTACCCGTTCTGTTGAATCTGCAGTAATAGAGCCCCAACCCTCAACATCTTACGCAACCAACCCCGCAACAGCGTCTTCTCCAAATATACCCCCTTATTCATCCTCCACAGCTGCTCCCCGTTCTGTTGAGGATGGTATAACATTCGAGTTGGTGCGCACCGCAACCCCAACCCTAGCCTTGACTAGAAATAGGTATATAGTCAGGGTTGATCCTAGATCCGTGTATAGCAACGGTATTGAACACGGACTACGTCGCGTGGTAGGGCGTATTGTAGAGTTTGCCCTTCAGAACCGCGACGAGCGTGAAGTCAGGACGAGGTGGTCCTTCGGATTCGGGTCAGATGACGGTGATGTAGATGATTTTTGGGTAGTAGTACCATTCAGGCATTTGGCGGCTGAAGATGTAGAGTATATATTAGGTCGTATAATGCAGGCCTCCCAAAATAGTATAACCTTCAATATGGACAACTTCATGGTAAATATTGACCGTGTATTCCGTGTTGCGGGTCATAGTGCCACACCGGATACTCTTAACTTCAATTCTCAGGCTATTTATAGACGGCATATGAACGTCGATCGTGGTTGCGGCTTTATAGCAGTAGTCTTAGCACGTATGTTTACTGTGCTAAATACTGGGTCCGAGCAAATTTGGCTGCCTACGGTAGTAGAGCGTGCCCGTAAACTAGCTGTAGACTGTGAACTTGAGTTTGATTGTAATATGGGTCCTGAAGAGCTGAGAAGGGTAGAACAGGAAATGAATGCTCGTATAGTTGTGTTTGGACTGGATGATCGTCGTAGAACTGTTTATGTTTTTAAAAGCAGTGTGAGAGATCGTACAAGACCCCTACTTATTTTAGGACTGTCAGGTACAACATATCTCCCCATCCGTAATATAAGGTGCCTTTACCCGAGTTATGACAAAAGTCGAAAATATGGACGACATCATGATTTGTGTAAGGGGTGTCTCGAGTTTCCGGATGATATAGTGAAACATTGTAAAGAATGTCACATGGTATGTGAGCAGTGTAAAAGCACCAAATGTGAAAGCCGTGTAGTTGAAGCTGAGAAGAGGGATTGTAATGTGTGTAGACGCACATATTTCAATAATAACTGCTTTGAGATCCATAAATCAATTGGCACGTGCAGAAAAATGAGAATCTGTGAATGTGGCATGTTTCACATGGATTACGGAACATTCTTCGCCAACAGTTCATCCCCAACAATTCATAGCCAACAATTCATAGCCAACAATTCATAGCTGTATACAATTCATCCCCAACAATTCATCCCCAACAATTCATCCCCAACACTTTTATATATATATATATATATATATATATATATATATATACTGTTTATTATGTATTTTTGCTCTCGTCATTTTCATTTAAACTAACGAAAATATCACAACTTAACCTAACCAATCAAGGGCGTTCAGTTGACCTAACCGGGCATTCAGTTGACCTAACCGGGCATTTTCCGTTTTATTTTGTTTTTCCGCTTAAAACGGAAAATGTGTTTTTCGTAGGTAATCCCGATTTACAATTTACAAGTTACAATTTACAAATACAAACATTTTGTATTTATGTTTCAAGGTCGTCAATGACGTCACATAAAATTCGTCTTCTTAATTTTATATGTCAGCCAACAATTCACAATCAGTATTTTTCAATTTATCTTTATATTTATTTCTCTCTTTCTGTAATTTAAGTAACTTTTTAAGGTTAAGTTAAAGCCGCTATTAATTTTCCTGGCTATGAATTGTTGGGCTTGATTTGTATACGGCTATGAATTGTTGGCTATGAATTGTTGGGGATGAATTGTTGGCGAAGAACTAGCTGGATGCCGTTTCACATGATGGATAATTGAGGAAAGTTTACCCATAAATGTGACGAAATTCACTGCTCTGCATGCCATGAGAAATATAAGGCGGATGGTGTAAACCATGTTTGTTATATGAAAGACGCCAAGCCTAAAAACAACCCTTGTATAACTGTAGTACGATATAGAAACATGCACGAACGCTGAAACCAAAGAGGTCATTCCACATTTACTTGTGAGTCAGACTATGTGTGATGAGTGTATGGAGATAGAGTGTGATGAGTGTCACAAATGTGGTAAACGGACAAACGTTTTTAAAACGAATGTCCACAATAGCCCTGTAAAACTATTTGTGTCCTATATTGTCAAGTTAGCGGACAAGTTAAAAAAATGACTGTGTATATTCTCGCCCATAACGGGGCAAAATTTGACGCACAGTTCCATTATAAGGAGCTGCTTGAGCACGAGTCCTCCGAGATATTTACAGGTGATCCATTGAAAAGAGGCAACAAATTAATACAGATGCAAATAAGAGGTAATGTACAATTTAAAGACACTTTATTATTCACACCTTGTAAATTAGCAAAGCTACCCAAGGTGATGGGCGTAGCAGCTGAGGTTTCAAAAGGATACTTCCCTTACACATTCCTCACTAGTGAAACTTTAAATTATGTAGGACTACCTCCACCCAAACATTACTTTAACTATGATTGTATGAGCGCAGATGAACGTGAAGATTTTGACCGATACTACAACAGCTTTAATGAACGTATTCCTTATAATATAGCTGATGAATGTGAGCGTTATTGCGTGAATGATGTGCGCGTGCTTAGAGTATGTTTCCAGGCCTTTAGAAGGATGTACATATGCCGTTTCAAATGCGATCCGCTAAAAGTCGCAACCACCATCGCCTCATTGTGTTTCACGGTGTTCAAGAATAACTTCATGCCTAAAGATACCTTAGCTATTATCCACAGAAACAACCCGGCAGTTATGGGCACAAGGCTATTTACTGGCTCATACACATACAGCAGCAGACAGGTGTATACATAAAGCATGCCCGCAACACGGGTGAAGTGCCCATTAAGGTTAATGGCCGTGTTTTTTGGGTTGATGGTCTAAGTGAAAACCGTGTCACTGGCGAGAAGACTGTACTCCTTTAATGATTGCTGGTGGCATGGATGCCCCTATCCTGAGTGTGGAATCGCAGGAGACATCCACGGTAGATCTCCTGCCGACTGTCTTGCGTGGACGCACACCCGCGATCAACTTATAGAATCACAGTTCACTCACAAAGTATTGTGGGAGCATGAATATGATGCACGGATGGAGACAGACGGACAATACCGTGAAGAAATAAACACGATCAAGCGCTCAATGGTGCTGGATTCTCTCAAATGCAGTGATAGCTTGTTCGGAGGGCGTACAAACCCCTTCAAGCTATACTTTCCGCCTACGGAGGGTGTGAAGCTCTACTACTACGATTTCTGTTCTTTATACCCTACGTGATGAAGAACAATCCGTACCCCGTAGGTGCGCCTGAAAAAGTGGTGGGCCCTAACCTGCCCTCCATCAACGAGTTCTCAAGAAATTTGAATGGGTACTATTTCGGCCTTTCTTTCGTAGACGTGCTTCCCCCTCGCGATTTATGGAAGCCGATCTTACCCGTCGTTATAGATCACAAACTCATGTTTCCCCTGTGCGTGAAGTGTGCAGAAGAGAACAATGGTGATTGTGGCCATACACCTCACCAGCGTAAGATCAGAGGTGTATACACAAGCCCTGAGCTGGCCCTAGCCTTTCGCTATGGGTATAGATTCAATACCCATAGCGAAAGGCTATAGAATACTATAGAATAATGAAGATACATGAGGTGTGGAGGTTTCAAAAGCTACCCAACCTTTTCACACCATATATAAACGTGTTTTTGAACGACAAGGTTGAGGCGTCAGGATATCCGCGTGGGGTTGAAACCGAAGATGAAAAAACGTCTTACATTCAGCGTTACCGTGACCACGAAGGTATACAACTTGATCGTACCCAAATTGTAAAGAATCCTGGCAAGCGCTTTAGTGCAAAATTGTGCCTAAACAGTCTTTGGGGAAAATTTGCACAGAATACCGGTAAAGGGAACGTTCATTTGGCGCAAAGTTATAGTGAAGTCTGGGATTACGCCAACGCACCCGATAAAGAGGTCATGGAGATTGTGAATGTAGGCAATACGTACATAATAAAGTACAACAATACTGAATTGGCCACAGATACCACGCGGGTTACAAACAGTCCTGTAGCCAGCTTCACAACAGCCCACGCGCGCATCAAACTTTGGGGCCTATTGCATTCTCTTGGGCGGCGGGTTTTGTATGCCGATACAGATAGCGTGATATTCACAGCGAGGAGGGGTGAATACATGCCTGCTATTGGGGAGTTCCTCAGTGAGCTAACTGACAAGATCAAGGATGAGTATGGAGACAACGCATACGCCGACTCGTTTGTGTCAACAGGACCAAAAACCTATGGGGTACGGGTGAGGATAGGGGATGAAACGAAGTATATCGTGAAGGCTAAGGGTATCACGCTTAACCAAGCGAATCGGCGGGTCAACTTTGATTCGCTGAAGGAGCTAGTGTGTTTCGAAGATGATGATGAGGGTGGTCGGCCGCCCCAACTGACTGTAGGCACCCACAATTTTCGGGCGAAAAGCCGGGGGGCGTGAAGGAACTTAGGGGTACAAAGGTGTGCCGCTACCAGGTGCCTGGTACCTGGTACCTATCCAGAGCTGGGCACTTGCGGGTTTTTTTGCGGTACTGCGGTACTACCGCACTACCAAACCGGTACCGCATAACGCAGTACCGCAAAGGATCGCTGAAAGTACAGCAGTACCGCTACCGCATTTTTTGCGGTACTGCGTTATGCGGTACCGGTTTGGTAGTGCGGTAGTACCGCAGTACCGCAAAAAAAACCGCAAGTGCCCAGCTCTGCAGGCTATGACACCGTGCCCTTTGGATACCATAATCTTTGATATATCTATTGCTAACTTAATTATTACACATATTTGTAAATATATATATATATATACCTTGAATATTTCGATTATTAAATAAATCATGTTTCAACTAGAGTTTTACTTTGTTTGTGTGTGTGTGTGTGTGTTTGTGTGTTTGTGTGTGTGTGTGTGGTAAAAAGCTAAGCCCCTCCCACTGTAAGACCAGCAGCGTGAGTCATGCCGCAACCTGGGCTTCCCTGCGTGCTCAGTTGACCTCTGTATACCCTTGAGCTCAGACGTGTATTCTCTCGCATAGAAGAAAATAGTAATGGCTACCTTTAATATCGCGTGTTCAACATTTATGAAGTGGTATTCTGCTAAGTGCGTAGATGTAGTGGATACTGAAAAACTCCCTATTCCCGCCTCCTTTGCCTCTTTTAAGGCTGCATTGAATCGTGCGAAGGGTCAGGCTATTCAGATATTCTACGGATATTCTGGCGAGGGGGTTGTAGGATTTCGCAGTACAGACGCTGTACTGAAGTATGTTATAGAACTAAGCTTTATAAAGGCTCACATATACCGCGTGGTAGAAGAAGCAACACGCTCAGAAGATAAACAACAGTTATGGGTAGTGAGTCTTGTGGATGAGTGGTGTGATAAGCGGTATTATATCATGTTACACCATACCGATTACTCGTACCCTACGACTGAAAATGTAAATCTTGTCATCATGGACAATCTTAAGTATTTTTACCACTACATTAACATATATCATGATGAGGTTTGTAGTGAGGTTGTGGCTAATGGGCTGTGTGAGTTTTTAACAGATTTTAGAGATGAGTATCGCCTGTTAAACAAAACGGATAAATATGAACATATGTTTCTCTCTAATAGCGCACCGGTTTGTGAAGATGTTTAGGAGAGATAAAACATTTAAAAAATGTGTTTAGTTCGTGAAAATTATCCTGAAGGAAAATGTCTGGTGCGTATTCGGGGGAGTGGGAGTGATAAAACATTAAAACCGAAATTAATTCTTGTATCGGAAAAATTCTCAAAACATCTGCCCAATATAATGGGATACAACGATTCGTGTTGGGTCAGCTCCGTACACGTTTCATTAGATTATGGTGTGACTCACTCCTCCCGGAGCATACGAGTTCGAACAAACCCATTCACGTTTCATGAGGATGATTCACCCCGCCCGTCGACCCGATCCTGCCTGCCTGCCTCCTGTGGCTCATAGTCATCTCAGAGTTTGCACCGAGTGGACGTGCCATAGTCATCTCGAACCGTGTGAATACGATGGAACTCCCTTTGAGAAGCATTCTCAACGCATTGTACGACGTCTCCGTGACGAAGTCATTGCGCGTGTTCAGGCGAGAAACAGGCACCATTAACTGTGTGCTTGAAATGATCTGCAGGCATGCAAGCAAACGTAACGTTATTTATTTAAGTCTTGAGGAGATGCATAAAATCTTCGTGGTAGTTGAGAGGTGGGCTGAGGACAGTCGTGGGAGTAAAACTGGCGGGTCGTGAGTTACCCGGGTATAGGTCCTATGTCCCTATCGGGGAACGACCGGTTTCTCCCCCTCAGCATAGGTTTCCAAAGAATTTACGAAGGGGTCCCCCATCCCTACGATGTTGGGAGGTGTTCTTTTCGGTCACGTGATTGACCCAGTGCACTGCGTCGATTAGCTGATCATTCCATTTCTAGGGCTAGGAGTCGAGTCGACGGGGAATCTTCTCCTCCCATGCCATAAGCCTAATGATAGGCTGTACTGGGTTCCCGGAGTCAAGGGGACCCGATAGGTCGTCTTTCGGGGTACGACAACACGTGAAAACCGTACCTTGCACCACGTCGGTTAGCCTATGATTCCGTGTATTTGTAAGGCACGGACGAGGGGGAAATCTCAATTAAAACTTCTCCCCCAGAGCCATAGGCCTAATGGATAGGCCTCGTATTGGGTTCCCGGAGTCAAGGGATCGCCGATGAGTCTAAGCGTGTACCGGGGACAACCTGGAGAATTTTGCGAATGGAGCTAGAAGCCGCGCAAAGTAGCCTCTGTAGCCGTTCAATTAATTCTCGGTCCACGTCTCACGGGTACCTATCGAAGTTTGACCGTGGCTGAAAGGACCTATGAAATGGTAGATAGATTTCTTTTTGGTCAGGTGATTGACGACTGCACTGCGGCGATTAGCCGATGATTCCATTTATAGGGCTAGGAGTCGGGGGGAATCTTCTTCTCCCCAAGCCATAAGCCTATGGATAGGCTGTATTGGGTTCCCGGAGTCAAGGGGACCCGATAAGTCTTTCGGGCGGTACGACAACACGCGAAAACCGTACCTTGCACCACGTCGGTTAGCCTATGATTCCATGAATTTGTAAGGCTAGGAGGAAGCGGGGGGACATCTTATCTAATCTTCTCCCCAGAGCCATAGGCCTAATGGATAGGCCTCGTATTGGGTTCCCGGAGTCAAGGGATCGCCGATGAGTATAAGCGTGTACCGGGGACAACCTGGAGAATTTTGCGAATGGAGCTAGAAGCCGCGCAAAGTAGCCTCTGTAGCCGTTCAATTAATTCTCGGTCCACGTCTCCCGGGTACCTATCGAAGTTTGACCGTGGCCGAAAGCACCTATGAAAAGGTAGGGCCGGGGTGATCCTAGCCCGGCAGCAGACCCCTCTATAAACCACTCGTTGACTTATAAGTAGCGCGTCATAGGGCCTATGTCTTCGGCCAAAATTTTCCATCAATCGCGCGCCAATGCCTCGGCTCGTCGGAGCAACTGTCTCCCCGGTGCCTATGGCGGCCCATAGGGCTAGCGATCAGCAATAAGTAGAAGATGGAAGGTCGCAGATTGGGCTATAAAGGCGCCCGAAATCTTGTGAGTTTCAACAGGCAGGTAACATCATGCTAAGGGGTGAGATCGTGAGTTTTAGTCCCTACCCTCTCACGGAATCTACCGGTTGAATTAATTCCCGTAGCAATGTGATGTAGGATGCTGCCTAATCGAAATTCTCACAACTTGCCCAATGGGTGTTGGAGACCGTGAATACATTTTGTAGGGGAAGAAAGGTTTAATTTGGTATGATGTAGTGATGTACAGATGTTTGTGAAATACCTATTTCTGTTGACAAACGTCGACTTGACTTCTGCGGACTGCGCACATTAATTTCATAAACCATATTTACGTGTTGCACAGTTCTTGTGGATCGTCGCCTACCACTATTACCTTTATGTTGATTGCTTACATTTGTTTGAAATTTTCTAACGATTCGTGGTATTGTCTTCCTATAGGGTGGATCTCTGCATCCATATTCTCTGCAAAAGTTCCTCTGCACCTGCTTCACAGAATTTGTCACATGAAACCATTCAACGAACTTGATTTTCTTTCCAGCTGGAAAGCGGCATCACTGTTTGAGAGTTCAGCCATATTGTTCACTGTAGACTAGGTCCTTAAGGGGGCTTGGTCAAGACTTAGTTTTCCTTGAAGACCAGGGCCGGATTAACCATTAAGCAAAATAAGCCCGTGCTTAGGGCATCAAGGGAAGGGGGGCACCACAGAAATTTTCCATTGTCGGATTTACCATGGATTTATTATACTATTATAATCGCGGCTTATAGCCTATAAGCTGTTGAAAACTGAATTATATATATTCATATATAGTATTTATTTTTTTTCATTGTTTGAATTTGTAGTGAACAACAACCCTTTTGAGAGAATAAATATATTTCGTTGTAATCACACACTTTACGCTTTGCGTTATTATTTTGTTTATATCAAATCTTTGAGCGCCATATTAAAAATACATATAGATTAAATATTTTCGTGTGCTATAGTAAATGTAAAAACAAGATTCAGTCATGCTGAACTTTATAAAATAATTGTAGAAGACAATATTGAATGTGCCTTCCCAAATGTAGAAATTGCCTTCGTATATTTTTAACATTAATGGTCACAAATTGCTCAGCTGAGCGTTCATTTTCTCAGTTGAAGTATATTAAAAATACCAACAGAACAACTATGCAACAAGGCAGGCTGGATGCCTTATCTCTACTAAGTATAGAAGCAGATGTGTTACGTAAGATTAGTTTTGAGGATCTGATCAAAGACTTTGCAATTAAAAAAAAGTAGGAGAAAACTTTTCAAATATAAATGAAGTGGAAGTATACAAAAATTATTTTCCATCTTACTGTAAGTTTTGTTTCATTTCAAAAAATAAAATTTTATTTTATGGTTTATTTTTGTTTATATTTTGAATTACATATATATGGGGCACCAAAATCTTTTAAGTGCTTAGGGCCTCTAAAGGTCTTAATCCGGCCCTGTTGAAGACCATAGCCGAGGAAGGCCTTCTATGGCCTCACTAAGCTATAGTCTATTGGTAAGCCTATTTCTAAGAAATTAGGAAAAGTTATTGCTATAAGTATGAAATGGTGAAAGAACGGTTTTATTATACAATATTTATTAGTTATCAAGTAATGAAAGTTCAGAAATGCATAGGTATATTCGGAATAAAAATTCCACTCTTATCTTTCTGACGAAGAAATCCCAGTAATAAAATATATATCTATTACAAAATAACGGGCAAATAAAAATAGGGATTTTTTGGAACACCCTATATATATATATATATATATATATATATATAAAGTGGCTGTGCTATATATGTACAGGAAGGTCATATGACAGACGATAATAAGTAAATCAAACAGCTGTGTGGAACTCCTAGCAGTGAAAATAGAAAAACTAAACTTGATAGTAATAGTCATCTATAGACCTCCAAGCACCCCAACCGAAAAATTCTCGGAGGCCATTGATGACATCAGAAAGCTAATAAAGGCCATAAACCCTCCATCCCCCGATATAATGATCTGCGGAGACTTTAACTTCCCATTTATAAAATACAAAAAGGTGGATAGGAATATATATATTCACCAAGACAAGTGGGGCACAAGAGAAGACCAGAAGCAAGCAAAAATGTTGATGGCTCTCACAAATGAGTTTATGCTGACACAGGAAATAACAGAAAATACCAGAAAAAATAACTGTCTGGATCTGGTATTCACGAATAACACGAACTTGATTGCTTATATAAAAATAACCCCAACCATTATCTCAGACCACAACTTAATCGAGATATCAACAAATATGACGACAGCATTAAAAGACAATACACATATTGTGGAAAGAAGTAAATTCGGCCTTTAACTTAAACTCGAAGACTATAAATTAGGAAGCAATCAGATCGCACATGGCCCAAATAGAATGGAGAATAATTTTCGAGAATAAAACAACTGAAGAAATGCTAACAACCTTGGAAGAAAAAACGCTGAGAATTTTAGAAAAATATGCTCCGAAATCACAGCCAAAAGGAAAGAGGAGCTGGCTAGAGAGGCAAAAGAGAAGACTATTCCGCAAAAGAAAGAGAGTGGAGGCGAAGTTAGGTAACTGCGGAGAAAATGACAGGAAAGCAATAAAAGAAAAACTGGAGGGTATCGATAGGGAAATACAAGCCCTGATTAAGGACCATACAGAGAGGGAAGAGGAAAAGGCGGTAGAAGCAATAAAGGAAAATCCAAAATACTTCTATAGCTATGCAAAAAGGAAAACAAAAACGCGCGCCGCTATTGGGCCCTTAAGGACGGGAAATAATGAACTAACCGACGATCCAAAAGAAATATCTGATACATTGAGAACTCAATATGAATCAGTTTTCAGTACCCCAAAAAGTGACGAAGCGATACCTGACATAAATGCATTCTTTGAAGAGGAATTGCAAGGAGAGTATACTGTATAACAGACTTTGATTTTACACCAGAAGATATAGCGAGAGCTATAGGACAAATGAAACCACATTCAGCTGCAGGTTCGGACAATTGGAACGCATTATTGATTAAAAACTGTAAAAATGAAATAGCTACACATTTATACTGGATATGGAGAAGATCCCTAGACACTGGGGAAGTACCGAGCATCCTGAAAAGAGCAAACATTGTCCCTATATACAGTGGTGTAGTGCTAAATAAAGAAGTGAGGGAACGCATTTTGAAAGTGTTACTCAGATGCGGGGGGACAATGGCGAGCGCGGCGAGCCCATACAGCTGGGGTTCCGGGGGCACTGTAAGCCCCCCGGGAATCTTTTGAAATCTGACCAATTTCAGGGATATTTTGAGGTCATATGCACTGGATATTAGGATATATTCCAAGGTTGAAGATGCAGTATTTCCAGTGTCATTAGATATACGACATCCAGTACGATCAATAAAAATAGCTAACTGGAATGATTAACTAAAAAAAGTTAACAACTGGTACGCCGTGGTGACTGTTTCACCAGATCTTTATAGGCTAGCATTGCCTCAGTCGAAGCTAAAAGAAATGAAGCAGTTAATGATTCTTTCTCATATTTCTTCTAGGGGTGGGAATTAAAATTTCATGACGTTAGAGATTTGTAAGTTCGGATTTATTTGAAAGTGAGGGAACGCCGTTCCGTCTACCAAAAAAAGTAAGGGAACGCCGTTCCCACGCGTTCCCACAGCACTACACCACTGCCTATATATAAAGGAGGGGACAGATCTCAAGCAAAGAACTATAGACCAGTGTCATTGGCGTCCCACCTCACCAAAGTATTTGAAAGAATAGTTAGAGAGAAAATTTATGATTTCCTGGAGACACGGGAAAGATTCAACGAAAATCAACATGGATTCCGATCAGGTAGATCATGCCTATCAGAACTAGTAGAACACTACAACAATATCCTAGATGCATTGGAAGGCAATGACAACTATGATGTTATATACACAGATTTTGCTAAAGCTTTCGATAAATGTGACCATGGTATAATAGCACATAAAATTAAATATATGGGAATAACAGGCAAGTGGGAAAATGGATCTACAACTTCCTTAGAGATCGTCTGCAGGTCGTCAAAATTCAAGGTATATCATCATCAGAATCGGAAGTACGCAGCTCAGTACCACAAGGGACGGTACTGGCCCCACTCCTGTTCATTATCATGCTAAAAGACATAGACAGCGGAGTAAACAGCAACAGTATAGTAACATCCTTTGCAGACGATACGAAGATCAGCAGAAAAATCAGCGATGTACATGACGTGGAGGCCTTGCAGAGGGACACGAACAAAATATACAAATGGTTAGAAGACAACAACATGTCATTCAACGCCGAGAAATTTCAGCTCTTGAGATATGGTAGAAAAGAAGAACTTAAACAGACTGCATATTATGCTCCAGATAGACAGAAAATTCAGGAAGCACGAAAGCGATTGATCTCGGGATAATAATGACAGATGATGCGAGATTCGGAACACAAAATCAGATTGCGATAAATAAAGCAAAAAAGTCGCGGGACAGGTACTAAGAACGTTCAAGAGAAGGGACAAGACAGTAATGATTTCCCTGCTAAAAACACTGATTATACCAAAACTTGAATACTGCTCAGTTCTGACGTCCCCATATAAAAAGAAAGAAACTAATAAACTAGAAGAAACGCAAAGGCATTTCACAGCCAAGATTGATGGCTGCAAAGAACTCAACTACTGGGAAAGACTACGTAAACTAAATCTGTACTCACTGGAAAGAAGAAGAGAGAGATACATCATAATCTACATATGGAAAATGATCGAAAAACTGGTACCAAACCTAAAACTAAACCCAATTACCATTCAAACAACACTGAAAAAGAGCAAAGGCAGAATGTGTAGTGTTCCCAAATTAAAGGCCCAACAAGGGACCTCCTCAACCCTGAAGGAAAATAGCTTGGTTGTCAGGGGGCCAAGACTTTTCAACCAGCTTCCTTATAAGGACCTCAGAAACGTAACGGGGGTCAAAGTTGAAGTCTTCAAGAAAAGACTGGATGCCTGGCTCAGGACAGTACCAGATGAGCCGGGCGTGCCTAGCTATGTACGGTGGAGAGCGCAAGAAAGCAACTCGCTCCTCCACCAGGCCAGACCTAGAGGCGGGGCCACCAGCTTGACCTCCGTGTGAAGAGAGAACAACGCACGAAACAACATAAGGTTCATAAGGTGTGTATATATATATATATATATATATATATATATATGGGAATGAACTCAGAATGGTCCCCTGAGGTTTCTTATGATACACACAGACCGTGCATGGAACAAGGAACTCTTCTGGGATAATTAAATCAACTATAGTCCGAATAAGTAATGGTTAATGACAAATACCATAGTTTTTCTTTTTCATGATGCTAGCCCTACATGGGCAACGGGTCACTCGCAAAGAGGTCCCATAAATATAGCTTCCCTCACCAGCTATCTGCAAAGCAGACAGGATCCAGCTTTGGGACATGGATCTTGGGTTTAAAGCAGCCTAGCCCTGCTACATTTAGAACCTCAATATAAGCAAAAGACTCGCTGCCTTCACGTCAGATTGAATACATCAAAGAAAAAGGGGTAACTATTATATTTTTAGCCAAAAAACAAAACTTAAACCTCAACTGGCAGAATTGAGCGTCCACTTTTCATAGTAATTCCGTAACTAATATGAAGTGTTTCTTTTCCATATTTCTAGGGTCGACCTGAAACACCCTGGGCTAACATCATGAAAAAGAAAAAACTATAGTGTTTGTCATTTACCATTACTTATTCAGACTATAGTGGATTTAATTTTCCCAGAAGAGTTCCTTGTTCCATGCACAGTCTGTGTGTATCATATATATATATATTAGTGGTGGACCGGATATCCGCATCATTTTTAACATCCGCATCCGCACTTCTGACTGCGGATGTTATGCGGATATTACCTCTAATAAATTATGCAATTTACAATTAAATTAGCTTATAAAGTAGCTTATAAGGCCCAGTCATGCACATTTCATGTAAAGTATTAATTATTAATGAACGAACAAATATATAAACCTCAAAATATAAATACCATTAAATCAGCAAACACTGCCTGTGCCGCTGTGCGTACTCCACTGATTTTTTTTTCACAGCAACACAGTAACTTTTCAGAATGAAGTTGTTCGTATAAGATCAAGCAGTCTATCGTGTTTCGAACAAGATTATTGTAAATAAATACAAAAAATAGTAAATTCTTTAGCAAAAATAAAAATGCTAATTTTCTATAGCAAACACATTGCAAAAATGAAAATATTAATATTAATTTTAATTCTTATTCATTGCCTGCCATAATAGTAATATCACGAAATTTGAAAAATTGTCATATATTCAGAATTCTATATTATATTGATAGATTAACTAAATATCCGCATCCGCAGATGTTGAAAAACTGACAGCCGGTCCACCACTAATATATATATATATATATATATATATATATATATATATACACAGTATATCCTATAACCCTAATTTTGTTTACACTCAAATCATTGATTGTGACGGGGTAACATACATACATTAAAAAAACTGACGCTAACATTGTTCGAACCAAACTTAAACTTAATCCCATCAACTTTTTACCATTCATTTGAGGAAAATAATACTCTTAAATATGGAATAAATAATAATATTTTTTAGAGTTTATTTTCAAATTTAGATATTATATATTGTACTTCGTCCTGAATACTCTGATCGGCAATATAAATTGTTTTTTAATACTAATTAACACCTCATAAGGCAAATGATACTTTCCTCAGGAAACGATACGATTGTCTTTTAGATTCAAGATTATGCTCGTACACCGATGGGAGTCGTCTTTGTTGCGAGAACAGATGCGTACAACACCTGCCTTTTTCATAAAAGCACTGGAACAATGAACTATCCTATCTGAATTGAATAAGTGAATACCATTACTACAATTTACTCTTGGTTCTCAGTCTCATTTATAATAGTTTGATGTAATAAAGGCTTTTCATTGTATAACAACAGTCCATTTTTGATAAAAACGTATGTTACACGTATGTTACACAAGTTAATTTAGAATGGAGCTTTGGCTCCCCCCCTATATATATATATATATATACTTCTGGTAAATAAATTAGAAAAGGTGTTTCTTCGCTCTTTGTTCTTAATTTGCCAGCCCGAATATAAAAGAAATAATTGCAATGTAAAATATTTTGCCATTAATATATGTTAAGAATGTATGCAAACTATTTAAAAAATAAAATGGTAATGCTTTATCTCGCGTCTGTTAAACTAAAGGAACTGGTAAATGCCACATTTTTTTGTAATTCCTCAAAATATGTAATGAGAATAGGTAAATCCTACTTATTAATGCTTAATTTAAAAGATTAGTTAAGTAATATTATCATTCCTATCTTTTCGTTGCGTTTTCATCAGACATTTCTTTCATTTTTTACACTGAAATGGTACAATTCCCGCAAATGATGACGATATATGTATGATGGGCGGTGAGGACACTAACATTAGTTTTTATGGTAGGCATTTTATTCTCCATCTACAGGAACTGAACTAAAACGACGACTCATTCACTATGACCCATATGCTAAATGCAAAAGTTTCATCGTCTCTTCCTTCTCGCGTCAGTTCTTCCTTTATTATCGAGGAATTTATTCCTTTTATTACTCCTCGATAACTGATGAATCTTACTGAGCAGTACTTCATTCCGCTGTTTCTCAGTCTACTTAAGAACAATGACTGCATCCCATTTGCCGCCGCTCCTATTCGCAATCCGGAAGGAGGACTGCTCGAAGTGGGAATTCCAGACTCGAGAAAAATGTTTCATGATATCGGAGTGGATAAAAGAAAGAGGGTTGTGACGCAGCTGCGGTCCTCAGGGTTAGGTTCTACATAAAATAGATCAACTTAACGAATGAAATCATACGGTGAGAATGGGAATGGATCGATTTGGGAATCGCCTCCTTTCAGATTTCTCACTGTTGGACGACGCTTGAAATGGGAATGACTGAGATTAAGAAAAAATCAAAACTGTTCAGCTCGTACATCCATCGCGAAGTTTGCCACTGATGTGTGTTCCGAATGGTGTGCGGTAAAAATGCCAGAGGTAAGAATGCCATAGGTAATAATGCCATAAGTTCAACATGCCATATGATAAAAAACATAGGTTAGGTTAGGTAAACCTACAGTAACTAACTAATACTATGAGTAATATAGTATTAGTATTAATACTATATATACACAGTAGTATGTACGCTATGCCATTTTTCCTTAAGGCATTTTTACTCTTGGGTATTATTGTATTAACTATGACTATTTTTACTTATGACAGTTTTTACCTCTAGTATTTTCCCGATACGTTTGCCAACTTAGTTATATCCGTATTTTGAGTGACAGTTATTTTGTAACACATTCACCCCAATTATGATCTAGTTTTATTATTTATTAATTAGGAAACCTTCGCTAGTTATCTATTTCTTCGTATGTAAGTGTACATATGCGTGTATAAAGATTACTGATCATGCGTAATCCCTTGTTTATAGATGTCTGTTTATAAAAGTAGGTTCCCATACAGTTATTGCGACGAAGAAATGTAAAAAAGACTCAACAACATACTAATTTCCTTGACCTGCGGAAGATGTTTTGCTGCATTCAGTCGTAGCGTATTTCGTTAAATGTAAACTTTTAAGAGAAGGGATTTAAGTTACGAGAGAGAGAGAGAGAGAGAGGGGAGAGAGAGAGAGAGAGAGAGAGGGAGAGAGAGAGAGAGAGAGAGAGAGAGAGGAAGCATTATTTTAGAGGTGGTTTATTGAACACTCATTGTTCGTCTGCCAAAATGTTTCGAAAACTACAATATACATTGACGTTAAAATAGGAAGATGTATTTTGTTAAATTAACCTGGATATGAAGGAGTAAGATTTCTACTTTTGAGGAATTTCCCTTATGTGTTATCCCCTTATTTGTGACTGCTAATTCCAAGCGCAACAAATTTTCGATTCCAATTCCGATTATATCCTCACTATTTAAATCGATTCTATAATTTCAATTCGGACCATATTTTTATTCCGGCTAAAAGGTATCAATTCCACGCACTCGCAGCACTTGGTGGTGCATCGGTCAGCATCGCCGACTACGACTTCATCGGCTCCGTGTTCAATTCCACACTAAGTTACGGGCGTTGACGGGTATGAGATAAAGTCCAATATTTAATTTTGGAAACTACTTTTAAACATATGCATTTTTTTTTAATTTTGGTATTTGTGCCATGTGATTTATTGGATTTTTAATGAAGGAAGTTAAAAAGGTTGCTCCAGGTTGCTATTATCTCTTGTATCTTAATTGCAGTGAACCTTGTAAAGCATTACCCTCCAGTAATTATGCAGTGCCAAATATTTTTATGCAAGCTCGACACCTTTTAAGATTATATATATATATATATATATTATATATATATATATATATATATATATATGAGAGAGAGAGGTTTATTTTGCTTCAAGGAATTCATTCGAGATCGAAATCTAATTATAGTAAAAGTTTGCAGACATAATTTTTGTTCAGTTTTCCACACCACAATTAAGACTCAATTTATCTTCGTTTCTGCAGAAATTGCCATCATCAGATATTTTTATAACTTAGGTCAGGAGGAATGTTCAATACTCTTACAATAATATTAGACCGTATATGCCAATAAGTGTGTGTGTGTGTGTGTGTGTGTGTGTGTGTGTGTGTGTGTGTGTGTGTGTGTATAGTGTTTCTACTTATATTGTTTCAAAAACATTTAAATTTAATCCCATCAACTTTTGACCATTTATTTAAGAAAAATAATATTCTTAAATATGGAATAATAATCTCTTTTAGAGAGTTTATTTTCAGTACAAATTAAATATTATATACTGTACTTCGTTTGTTCCCCTCTTTGCTAATACCAAAATAACTAATGTTTATAAACTCAGCGGTAAATTCTATCTTATACCAGTGTGTGTATTAAGTATCAGTGAATACACGAAAATAATTTAAGTGAAGTCCGGTGGCATACAACGTGCACAAAGGAAAACAACATAAATTGAAAACAATTCGAACGAAATAACAGCTTTCGTGAGATTTTTCCAAGAGACCTATGGAAGAGGAAGAGAACCATGAACGAGAAGGTCGAGATTTCGCGGACGAAATTCGAGAAGCAGAAAGGAAATAGACGAAAGAAAGCAAAAAAAATGGCAAAAAATACGAAAAAATGTGTCCGTTGGTAAATCCAGAAAGTTAAATAGAGTTGGATTGAGTTTAATGCTCTGCGTTTGCAAAAATGAAGTAGACCTGACCACGAGCTTAAAATACATTCTGCGCAATACATTTAAGCATTACGAATGCATTAACTTAGAGTAGATAGAAAAGACAGGAGAATGATGAACAAAATAGGCTTTTATGGCTTCGTGTGCGTCAAGTGCATGAAAAACAATAGGAAAGTAATACAGAAGGGAATGGAAAATGTTAAAACAGACGAATCAATTGCAACAGGTTCACCGACAGAAAACCAGGAAACGTCAGAAAACTCTGACACAAATGAAAATGAGATTCAGGACACCGACGGAAACACACTACAGAGAGATGCAGAAGTAGCTTTAGATATATTGTTGACGTATTGAAAGAATCGCTTTGGGTTTTCTTTACCGTCACGACCTATATATATATATATATATATATATGATACACACAGACAGTGCATGGAACAAGGAACTCTTCTGGGATAATTAAATCCAGACGTGGGCAACGGGTCACTCGCAAAGAGGTCCCATAAAGATAGCTTCCCTCACCAGCTATCTGCAAAGCAGACAGGATCCAGCTTTGGGACATGGATCCATGTCCCAAAGACCGAATGATTTCGTCCAAAATTGGGAAAGAGACTCACCTAAAGTTAATGTCTGGATGGGTTTAACAAAATCTAAGGTTTATGGTCCTTTTTTCTTTGCTGAAGCTGCAGTTACGGGCTTATTTACCGGGACATGTTGCAGCAATTCCTTGAACCTCAGCTGATTGGGGATAGGATTGTTAGTACCGTCGTCTATTAACATGATGGTGCTCCTTGTCACTATGCCAAAATTGTTCAGGATTATCTAAATGGACGTTTTCCAAATCGCTGGATCGGACGCGGAAGCAACAGACCTTGGCCAGCGAGATCACCAGATTTAACCCCTTTAGATTTCTTTGCATGGGGCTTTATCAAATCGCACGTCTATCAGACGAAGATTACGAGTCTTGAAAACTTACGTACACGTATACGAACTGCTGCAGATAACATAACCCCAAATGCTCCAGAATGTGTTTAGAAATGCTGCGGAACGATTTGAGCTGTGCAGGGATACTGATGGGCGTCACGTCGAATCCTACTCTTAATTATTTAATAAATGTTACCACCTTATCATTTTATGATTGAATTCCATATAATTTCCAAGTGCTTCACAAAAATAGATCCTGACTTTATGTACACCCTGTATATATATATATATATATATATATATATACAATTAGGATGACCGCAAAATGCCAGAGTGCAATGCAATTGCATAATGTTGGAAGAGTGCCAGCCCCCACCCCCTTTGTTGCAAGGCACCCCCCCTTGTTCCCCCACCCCCCTTTGTTGCAAAAGAAAAAAAGAAAGAAATTCCCCTGGGGGAGGAGGTGGGACGGCCTCACCCCCCAAAGGGGCATACCTAACCTGAGAGAGAGAGAGGTGGAGGGAACCCAGAGGAAGGGGGTTCTTCGCCTGACAGCTGTCACACGCATATGAGTCCTTCAGCCGCCACGCCGCTCTCTTATAGGACCCTAATCAGCCAGTTCGCTTAGAAGGCTAAGTTGCCAGATTCATTATTTATTAAATTATTCCATATATTAATCAGCCAGTTGCCTTAGAAGACTGAGTTGCCAGATTGCGCTATGCCTTTAATTTATTCCATATATTAATCAGCCAGTAGGCTTAGAAGGCTGAGTTGCCAGATTGCGCTATGCATTTAATTTATTCCATATATTAATCAGCCAGTAGGCTTAGAAGGCTGAGTTGCCAGATAGCATTAATTATTTAATTATTCCTTATATTCGTCTGTCATCTGGCTTAGAAAGTTGAGCTGACAGCTTCGCTACATATTTATTAAATTATTCCATATATTCCAGTTGGTTTAGAAGACCGATTTGACAAATAACAATTAATTAAATATTCAGAAAACCGCTTTAGAAACGAAACAAGTGATATAATCGTGTTCAAGGAATAAATAAAACACCAATACAACGTTTTGTTTATTTTAGCTGAATTAATGGATATACAATGGGACATATATATATATATATAAATATAAATATATATATGGCCAAATAATAGAACGGAAAATATATAATCATACAAAGCATAGTATTAACAAAATATTAGTTCAGGAAAATATATAGTTATATTATCAAAAGTTATATTAACAAATATTAGTACAGGAAAAATATAGTTATATTATCAAATATTACTACAGGAAAAATATAGTTATATTATCAAATATTACTACAGGAAAAATATAGTTATATTATCGAATATTAGTACAGGAAAAAATATACAAAACGTATAATCATATTAGTGCAGGAAAAATATATATTGTCTTTAAGTTCTACGGTGCAAAACGCTAAACTCGCATTTCATAGTCTATATCAACATCGCCATTACTTTGTACGATGTGGTAAAACCGTTCAAGCATCACTTCACCGTTTAACTGATGCGGCGGTCTATACTCGATATAAATGGCTTTCATATCGTTCAATACTATTTTTGTACCCACTTTACACTCAGCGGGCAAGTTATCTTTAAGTACAGCTAGAACACAATCAAAAGCACGCACAAAAATGTCATCGTTAACCACAACATTAAATACAAGTTTATAATCATGCCTTTCCAATCGGGGGTTTTTTCTTAACGTTCCGAACTTTTCAATCGTGAACTCTTCTTCACTCGGTATAGCGGCAATTGAAATATTCTACCAAATCGTAACGACACCTATCCACTATAAAGAGGTACAGTTCTTCAGGTTGAACAGTGTAGGCGAGCTCAGCTCTGTACTTCTCAAGTGCTTTGTGCCAAAGCTCAGGATATTTCGAAGAATCTAAACCTTAATATGCATCCAAATCTAAACCATTCTCCCCCTGTTCATTCCTACATTCAACAAATCCGTCGAGCAGAGCGATGTAAGCGTATTCAAGAACCGTGTCAAAATAAATCATATCCGTAGCACGCGCATCTAATATAGGCTTCAGCTTACGGAATCCGACGATCTCAAACATTCTGTCGAGGATGAAACGGTTTCGTGTAGGAACAAAAACGTCATTATCAGCTGTGTTCTTCCACATCAGTCGTATATCAATGCATAGTTGTTCGTTATTTACATTCAATGTACAAACAATGGTATATGAGGAGGCGTCACTAATCGTCTCTTCTTGTACCTACGTCAGCTGGTATTTTATAACAAGCTTCACTGACTAATGTTGAAAAACAAAAACAAATGGAATTCGCAACATGGATGTTAGCAAAGCTAGAGGAAGATCCTGAGTTTTTGAAACATTCACTTCACTAACGAGTGTTAGGTATGATACATCTGTCTAGAGAGATTAATAAGCCAAACTTTCGTTTCTGGAGAAGTTATGGTGGCGCTCCAATAGAGCTTCCACGTAGTGTTGCTGAACTTAACAGTTGGGTCGCTGTTGGGTGGTATAGTGTAGTAGGTCTCTACTTCTTTGAGAATGAAACTGGAAAAGCAGTATCGCTAACGCAAAATTCGTATCGTCAGATGTTACAAGATTTCTACTTACCACAACTAATTAATTTGTCCCGTAAAAGAAATAATTGCATTACCTCAGACTCTCAGTGGTTTCAGCACGATGAAGCACTGCTTGTGAAACTCGCAACTTCGAGGAAGCACTTTTCCGGACGACTAACCTCCCTTCATAAGCCAGTGGAATAGCCCCCATACTCACCTGACATCACATCTTCCTGACTTTTTTCTGTGGAATTATATAAAAGAGAATCTATTCTACGAAGCCCAAGACACTTCAAGACCCAAAGACCAAAGTCCATGAGGTAATCAGCAACATCCGAGCTGAGCTATTTCCAAATATTATGTCAAACACTTGCGTAAGTTTGAATATTGTGTTAGAAAAATAGGACGATTACACTGAATATGTTATTTAATTAAAGCTAATAAACTCCTATGTCTGACGCACCTATTGCGTTTGTCTTCGTGTCTAGACTTCTTTCTTTTAGCTAAGAACATTTATTTAGAAAGAGGGACATTTTTGGAGGACATCTTGGTTAACCTTAGTTTAGCTTCCGCCCGAATTGTTCATTCTGACGAAGGGCAAGCTTGTCACTCCACCTTAGACCTACAGTTTAACGTGGAATCCGAACCACGCCCCACCAGCAGCCCAGCGTCTTAACCACTAGGCTACCCAGGGTACCCATTTATCTATCAACCAATGTTTATTGTGTAGAACAGTGTTTCTCAACTTTTTTGACATCATTCACCCTAAACTTTTTTTTTTCAAAAACTCCCTCACCCCACTTCGAATACAGTGGAAAAGTAATCTTTTTAATTTCCAGTGCTCATTATTATGGTTTATTTTTCGTTATTACACTACAGACTACAACATGAAAATTATTTACTGCCGAATAAGAAAATATTCAATACTTTTAATATCTAATATTCAACAATTGCTTCAACAAAATAGTGTACATTCTTCTTTCACAATTTTCATTCACCCTAATTCTGATCTTATTCACCCCTGGGTGAACCATTCACCCAGTTGAGAAGCACTGGTGTAGAAGGCTGAACAGTTGGGTTAGCCTGCCGCCTGCTATCACCAGGAATCGAACCCAGGACCGAGGGATTCGTAGTCAGCGATGCTAACCACTACACCACCGAGACGCATCGCCTATATATATATATACACACCACACACAGGGTGTCCCGTAAGTCTGGAACCATAGGGCAAAATGATAAAAACGGCAATAAAAACGCCGAAGAGACTTTTGGGGACTGTGTGAAATGAGCGAGGATGGTAGCGGCGGTGTCATCGTCGGTGGATGTCCTCGGAGGTCCACTGCGTGGTTTATCTCCTATGGATCCCGTTTCCCTGAACTTTGCTACAAGTTTGCCAACACAGCTGTGTTATCGGCGCGCGGTCCGGATGCAATCTGTTAAATTCCTCAACGACCTCCCTCTGACTCCGATTTCCTACGAGCAGAATTACCTGGATGCGTTCTTTCTTACTCAAAGACATCATGGGCACTTGCATAAACGGAAAAACACGAATTACTTATTTTACCCTATGGTTCCAGACTTATGGGACACCATATATATATATATATATATATATATATATATAATAATAATATCAGTGTTTATCATTAATAAAAAAGTAACAAAGAGTCGCTACTTAAGGTGGTTTCTTTAGTTAATTTTCATTCCCTTGAATCAAATCTTAATGGGAAACCGTTCAGATAATGTAGCGACCCGCAGTGCCGCGGAACGTCAGCGTGCAAGGGGAACCAAGTAGGATTGATTAGCAGATTAGCATACTACTAGACTACATTCACTAGATTGCGTGAACGTGTTAAAGTGTTACAGTTACGAACTTACAATTTACGAAATATGTTACATAGCTTCAAACACAAAGCAAATGTTTATTTACTTTTTACTTTGAAAAACTTGTTTTTCAACGTTTAAAATGTCAAAATATCTTCGCTGGCAAAGCCTCTGCCAATTTAAGAGGGAGCCGCCGGCCCCCAGGCCACCTCCACCTGTTCCGCCGCCTATGGTAATCCGTTGCTCGGATCCCACATAAAACTGTATGTCCTCTCCGTCATGTGACCTTATATGTTGCGAAGGGGGTTCATCCTTATATAACAAAACATAAATCAAATTTTGATATGTCGAAATTGGTGGTGTAATTTAATTTATAAATGAATGTAATTTTCTTATAATTATTTTGTGGAGTGAACAATAACACGACAACAAATTCGGACTTTTTCCTGTTCCTCAATTAAAATAGGGTGATTCTGGTAGTTTTTGCACGCAGAATACGAACAGGAATATGTAGGTATAATTGACACCATTAGAACTATACTTTTCGGTAGGTACTGGAGCCGAAGATGGGACTGTGGAATCCGAACCACACCCCATCAGCAGCCCAGCGTCTTAACCACTAGGCCACCTAGGGCACCCATTTATCTACCAACCACTTTCTTTATTGTGTGGAAAGATGAACAGCTCGGTTTTGCTGCGCGCCGGCTGCCGTCGGGTCTCGAACCCGGGGCCGATGGATTCGTAGTCAGCGACGCTAACCACTACACCACCGAGGCGCGTGTGTATATATATATATATATATATATATACAGGGTGGACGAAAAAAACCTGGACACTTTTGTTTTTCCTACAAATTTCAAACTAGTCAAGCTAATACACCCAAATTAGTACAAGATGTAGCTAATAGTATAGTTATCATGTGCCAAAAATTTCAGTGGAACTCGTATAAAACTTATCCTATTGAAATCGATGTTGTATTGGCCCCCCATTTTCTTGAATTACAGTCAGTACTCTCCTTTTCCACTGATCTATGGATGACTTGATTTTGTCTTGGGACACCCAGTGGCGGTCCTAGCTTACATGACGCCCTGGGCGAACCTCACCTTCAGCGCCCCCCCCCCCCTGTTCGCCAACACACACACATTCGAATCCCCCCAAAATAAAGGACAGACATAACTCTTTCACAAAATAACTTTTTATTGGACTAATTGTTGGAACTTCAGAACCAAAACAAAGACTCAAATTTCTGAATTTTACAAATCCTTCATCACGTAAATAGAATAACTCACTTAAGAGAATGTAATTATGATACTATGAACAGGAAAAATACAAATTAAATTGCACAACTGCCATAAATAAACTAGAGAATCAAATTTCTAAATTGTACAAATGCTCTATCACATAAATAGAATAAGACACTTAAGAGAGGGTAATTATTATGCTACACTTTGAACAAGAAACAAAATAAATTGCACACCACAGCACAACTGCCATCTAAAGCCTGACTCTTCTTACCTTCCTTGATGCAAAGTCATGAATTAAATCATCATATGAAATCTGCTCAGCAATTGTATGATTTATACTGATGATGGCCAGACCGGTAAGGCGTTCCTGTGACATAGTTGACCTCAGGTAGGATTTGATGAGCTTCAGCTTTGAAAAGCTCCTCTCTGCTTCAGCAACAGTGACTGGAAGAGTAAGACCAATTCTGAGAGCAGTCCACAAATTTGGATATATTTCAGAGAGCTCCCTTTCATGGATAAATGTCAGCAGTTCAAGCAAGGATATGGTCTTTGATGGCAAGTCAGGCAAGTTCTTCAGCTCCTGTGCAAGCTCTCTGCCATCCAAGTCAGATTGTCCCTTAAAGTGTAGTGTAGTACTAAGGTTCACACATTGTTCTGTCAGCTCCTCAAATGTGAGATTTTGGAAATGTGTCAGCACTCCAAACTTCTCTCCCACAATTTCCAACGTGGAAAATCTTTCCTGAATGGCTGATGTTGCAGCATCAACCACTGCATTGAAAAATGTCACCTCCAGCTTCTTCAAAGCATCAATCAAGGGCTCATCAGATGCTTCATAGGAGAAGTGCCGCTTTGTGGACCTCAGCCGTTTTTGTTTTAACACAGCCTCCACATTCATTTGTTCACAGATATCTGTGGCTGCCATTTGTGCAGCCACAAAACCTGTTGCCCTGTAATTGCGGAGACCTCTCTCTGTTTTTTTTAGGAGATTTACTGCAACATCAACGTGCATGCTAGGAGACTGCATCTGCTTGCTCACATGCTGAATTTGGCACAACAGGTCATGCCACACCACTGAACAAATGGCGAAGCGGTATGACCCAACCTCCTCTGACAGAGATTGAGCCTCGACCTTTATTACAGAGTCTTTGGTGTGGTCCCTCACCTCGATCAGTGCATCTCTCACTGCAGCTGCCTGATATCTCAGGGGCTCCACACTCTTGATCTTGCTTTCCCACCTTGTATCAGACCACATCTTCAATGTGATGTTCACATGTTTTTTCAAAATGGCCCATCGTTGTGTGGAGGCTGAAAACAAGTTGTAAAGCTTCTGCAAGATGCCAAAGTAACTTGTGGCATCAATAGATCCCTTAGCAGCATCGGCCACAAGCAAATTCAGAGAATGAGCCCCACATGGAACAAACAGAGCTCTGGGATTAATTTCTAGGAGCCTGGATTGAACACCCTTGTTTTTTCCCCTCATGTTGGCCCCGTTGTCGTATGATTGTCCTCTACAGTCCATGAAAGGAACTTTTAGCTCCTCCAGTCTCTTCAGAATCAGAGATGCCAAATGTTGACCAGTGGACTCCTCTGCCTCCAAAAACCCCATGAAATGTTCCTTTATATGGGGCTTCCCCTCCAGTGACACAACCCGAATCACAACTGACAACTGTTCAGTGTGGCTGATATCTGGAGTGCAATCTAGAATTATTGAAAAAAACTTTGATTGTTTGATGTCGCTCACCATTGCTGAAATGGTCTTGCTGCTCGACAAATCAATGAGTTCGTTTTGTATGTGGTGGCCGAGGTAGCTGGTGTGACTGGAGGTCCCTTTTTGGACACGGTTAATGTGCTCTTGCATTATAGGATCAAATTGTGCCATCAGTTCAACTTCTTTCAGAAAATTGCCATTTGATGGTGAGAACAATTTTTCTGTATGTCCCCTTAGTGCCAAATTCCTAACTGCCAGAGAATGCACAATAGCAGTGAGACGTGTCAGCACCGCTCTCCATCTCAACTTCTCAGCCTCCAGAAGTGCCATCTCCTGCTTGTCAATGGTCTCCCCCTTTCTCATCCTCACTGCCAGTTCTTTCCAGATTTTCATAGAATTTAGGTGTTCTGAACTGTTGTCATGTGATGTGAGCAATGAGCTTGCATGCTTCCAGTCCGAGAGTCCCAAACTTGTTAAATTTATTTTCCTCTTGGAAAATAATGTACAACAGAAACAGAAAAGGCTGTTGTTTTTTAAGGAATAGACCAACCAACTTCTGGTTATATTTTCCCCACTAACCAATGACTTCCTGAAGTATTGATGGTGGAAACTTCTTCCGTCACTGTCGTTTCTAGGGAATACAAAGTCAGATGGTACTTGACTTGGTCCCCTGGAAACCAGTTGTGTCCGAATTCTCTCAGTCAGAACTGAAGGCCAGTTAGCAGGGTCGGTGGACAGAGACTCATCCTCAGGAGGCGATTCTGCTCCAGGCATTTCTAATAGAAAGAACAAGAGCATTACTCATTAGTATACACACCTAAGTTAGATAACACATTATTCACAGCACTTTGTTATGGTGGTGGTGTTATGGAATTATGGTGGTGAAACACCACACATACCCAGTAACCCAGACCCAGTGATAATAACATTATAATTTATAACTGTTTGCAAAATGCTTTGCAGGGATGCACACACATACACATACACACACACGCACACACTCACAGACATATGTGCACACAAACTCACCTGAAGAGTCCTGCCGGGGAGAAGTAGAAGCAAATGGGTCTTCATCCTCAGGATCAGACTGCATTTGTGGAGACATATGTGAGGCTGAGGAGGTAGATGGCTCCTCAGCCTCAATAATGGCAGAAGTAGACGGCTTCTCATCCTGGCTAGTGGCAGAGGGTGTTCCAAAATATTTCAAAAGTGCCCCTGCAAATAGTAAAATAGAACATAACAGACCAATGCATGAATAGGCTAGTACAATTAATTTAACATGTTATTAAGCACAATTTATTAAACTTTTAGAATAGGAAACAAATGAATAATACAACCTCCTTGGTTAATGGCTAATTATATACATAATAGTACACTTCAAATGACTCAGAAAGCTATATCACAAAATAGCAGTGCAATATAGCAGTGAAGAGTAGATGACATAGCTCTATACCTTTATCTTTTGCTCGTTTCTCCTCTTCTTCTTTCCTCTTTTTTCTAAACTGAGCACCTGATAGCTTTGACCTCTTCTTATCCATTTGCGGTTATTTGACAGACCTTAGTGGCTTAGTGTGAAGATTCGTTCTGTAATAAATAATATACATTTCACTATTTAACCAAACCCAGAAAAATAACATTACATATGTTAAAGTATGGGCCTTTATTCCCAATAATATTAATCTGGAAGCATTTTGCATTGTTTAGGTCTTTTATGGGAAGGTTTATGGAAAATGCAATAGATGGTTTTTTATTAATAAAAATATATTTATTGATCTTTTATTATTTATTTTATTTTATTTTTTATTTTTATTTATTTCTTTATTTATTTATTCTTATTTTTATTTTTATTTTTTTTGCAGGCGCTCATGCCGCCCCTCCACAAATGCCGCCCTGTGCGGCTGCCCATATTGCCCATATGCCCTATGAGGAACCGCCACTGGGGACACCATAGGCCAAACAACCTCAATTCTTTGTCTAAATGCTTCCAGGTTTGAAAATGGTTTCCTACGACCTTGGTACACCAATGACTTCAGCTCATTCCACACGAAGTAATCCAGAGGACTTAAGTCAGAAGAATTTGGTGGCCATTCTTCACTTTTTATGAATTCAGGAAAGTTCGCCATCAAAAATTCTTGGGTTGCCTTGGTTGAATGAGATGGTGCATTGTCTTGAACAAAAATAAAATCTTCGTTCGGGTACAAGTCTTGGCATTCAGGTAAAAGTTCTCCGAGGTGTTCAGTGTAATTTTGCGAGTTCATTTTTGTTTTCTGTGGATCAGTAAAGAATAATTTGGTTTTCCCATTGTAAGAAACACCGCAAGATACCATTAATTTCTTGGAAAATCGTGAAATTTGATGATAAAGACGGTCTAGCGGGATTTCCGATTTTACGGTTAATGCATTAACTCGGTTGTTTTGTCGATTTGTTGATACAGTTAATGTAAAGTCGGACTCATCTTGAAAAAACATGCGTTTAATGTCTGCTAAATTAAATTTCTTGTACAAAGAATTGCACCTTTCTAACCGTTTTCCCATGGCTTCTTTTGTTATTCTGGGGGGCACTCAATCTTTTAAAAGATCTGATTCCTTTACTTTTTATTATGTTTTGGACGCTGTTACGCGAAATATTTAAATTATTCGCCATTTTTCTCTGCGAAAGATGAGTACCAGGATTATTTTCCTGCGACAACGCATGCTCTTCAACGTACCTTTCGTTTTCTCGGGTCCGAGCAGTACGCGGACAACCGCTGCCACGTTTTCTGTCAGTTGACCCTGATTGTCTAATTTTATTTATTACGTATTGTACTGTACTTTTCCAATTTTTCCCCGTAAATTCCCTAATTATTTTTCTAGCACTCCATCCCTTCTCGGCAAAACACGCCTTTATAACAGCTAAGTCTTCTTTATTTAAAATCATTACGATAGAATTTTAATTAACACCACAAGAAAAAATAAGAAAAGCATTCCATCAGCCAACACTTCTTAAAGAAATCTGACACTACTAGCCTACCAATTCGCCATGTGGCCACTTATCATTGTCTTAGGTGCGCATGCGCAAACTGCTTGTTTTGTAGGGAACATCTGACACATCCAAGGGCGTGTCAGCTTCACAAAATCTCGCTGTTTGTTTCGTCAAGTTAAATTTTTTATAATTAAGAAACGGCCAAAGATAATTAACAGGTTTTCAGCACATGATAACCATACTATTGGCTACATCTTGTACTAATTTGGGTGTATTAGCTTGACTAGTTTGAAATTTGTAGGAAAAACAGAAGTATCCAGGTTTTTTTCATCCACCCGGTATATATATATATATATATATATATATATTATATATATATATTATATAAAACCTTGGTTAACCTTGATTTTTTTTTCCGCCCGATTTAAATAGAGAGTAGGAGGCCAGTCTGGCCGGAGAAAGGAGAAAAATGTGTCCTTCGGTACAGGCGTGGAGTCACCCAACAAAAGAGAAAGAGTAAGAGTGGAGCCTTAAGGGCAAAAAGGGAGGAACTGAGAGCGAGGAACGGCAAAGGCAGGGCAAATTAAGAGTAAATGTGAAACGGAGAGAGAATGCCGCAAGGACAGAAGGGGGCATAATCCACCGTCATAAAATGGCCATGCGCGAGGCGAGTATGGCCAATGCGCAGGCGTATCAGAGCGGTCTCAAAACGTCGATCACGCTGACAAGAGGAAGGCCATTGACGAATCGTGGGCGTCAAGGCCCTCAGGAAATTCTCGGACACATCCTCCCACTGGCGCTGCCACCGCCAAAGGAGTACATCCCGGAAAACCCACGTGAAGTTCGACGCTGGGAGAGGTGTGTTAGTGTCGAAAGGCAGGAAGGACACCTCCCTCTCGCCGCAGCATCCGCGCGTTCGTTACCCGGAACACCGACGTGGGAAGGTACCTAACAAAAGGCGACCAACTTACTACGTGATGAAAGAAGGACAAGCCAGTCATGGATCTGTTGCACCAGCGAATGCGGGGAGACGAGAGAGGAGAGGGAGTCGGAATAAATGACAAAAGACGTAGATAAGAGTTGAGAGAGAGGACTCGAAGGGCCTAGAGAATAGTTGAGAGTTCCGTCATAAAAATGGAAGCCGCAACCCACTCCAAGTGGCGAGCGAGAGCCATCAGTGAACACAGCGATAGAATGAGAATGGGAAGAGGAATGGGATAGAAACAATTGACGGAGGGCAAAAGGGTGGAACTGTGACTTTGGTGCAGTAGAGAGGAAGGAGCAGATACGGAGGGGAGGAACCACGGGGGAAAGGTAGAGGGAGGAGAGGGAAGTACTCACTTTTCCACATCCAAAAAAGACAGGACGGGGGCCATCTGTAGAGAGTACGGTCGAATCAAGTAGGGACGACGGTCAAAGTAAGCTGAAGAGGGATTGAATGGAGGTGTACATTCCATATTTTTTCCAAATGCAAAAGGGCATTGATTTAACTTTGCATATTCTAATGCTATCCGCAACGGAGAGGAGGCTTTTAGAAGGTACCGTCGCCATCCAACTCCTGGCTCTCACTCTGTTTATATTCCTGCCAGGAATCGTGCAAAATTTGTTCTTCGACTCACCAAAAAAATTTTCATCAGACAAAAATGTGAATACCTACCCAATTCTAATTATTCTCGCTCTTTCTGGCATCTAGCCGAGAACCTCTCCAACAACTTTACTACTTCTAGTTTCCCTCTTCTTTTTCATTCTGACATCTCAGTTGCTATGTCTTCTCTTGATAAAGCTGAACTCTTCGCTCAAACATTGGCCTCCAACTCAACCATGGACGATTCTGGTGCTGTTCCTCCAACCCTCCTCCCTCTGACTTAATTATGTCAGAAATTAGAATCTCTACCAAAGATGTTTTTTCTGCCCTATCTGGGCTCAACTCTAGGAAGGCGTACGGTCCTGATGGTGTCCCTCCTTTTGTTCTCAAGAACTGCGCTTCTGTGTTGACACTGCCTGGCAAATTCTTTCGTTTTTGTCTTTCATCTGGTAATTTTCCTTCCTGCTGGAAGTTCGCTTTCATTCAGGCTGTCCCAAAGAAGGGTGACCGCTTCCAACCCTCCAACTATCGTCCAATTGCATTTTTTAATCTATCCTTAATATTCTTGAACACCTCTCTACGCACAATCAGATCGTCAGTATGGATTCCGCAAGGGACGCTCTACTGGCGATTTTCTTGCATATCTCTCTGACTCTTGGTCATTCTCTCTATGATTTCAATGAAACCTTTGCTATTGCGCTAGACATATCAAAAGCTTTTGATAGAGTCTGGCACAAATCTTTATTTTCCAAACTGCCCTACTTCGGTTTCTATCCTTCTGTCTGTGCCTTCATCTCTAATTTCCTTCCTGGCCGATCTAAGCTGCGGTTGTAGAGAGCTATTGTTCTTCTCCTGAAGCTGTTAATAGTGGTGTTCTTTAGGGCTCTGTCCGTTATCCACTCTTCCTTTTATTTATCAATGATCTATTAAATTGCACTTCTTATTCTATCCCCTCCTATGTCGATGTTTCCACCCTTCACTTCTCCACCTGCTTCACAAAACGTCCCTCTCAACAGTTACTCCATGATTCGCGTGGGTCGGCTATGGTGCACTTGACCTCTGATCTTTTTACTTGTGGAAACTTTTTCCACATTGAATGGGTAAAATAATTTTACCACACATTGTAATTGTCTAGATTTCATACTGAGAACTTTCTAAGATTTGTCGCATTCGTTCGCTTATTGATTTAGCTATTGACTAGAATTATCGTATTTCATTGTTATTTACTTACAACTCTAAACTTGATTTGAATTAAATATAATTTCTAGATATATTTGAGCTTCGTTAATCTTTAGTATGGATTTCAGCTGACATTTCCTAGTTTAAATTAGTGTAGATAAGCTTTTAAAAAGGAAGTCTCCACTAGTTTTATTTGTTACATTTGAATATTTGCCCCCTTTATTTACGCTGGCCCTATAACGTTGTTGTAGGGCGGGATTAATTTACATTGGTAATTGGTACTGTATATTATTTATATACTTTGTTTGTTGTTGTAAATATATACCTCCTGTTTGTTGTATTGTATATAAATCTTTGTGATATTGGTGGTGGTTTAAGTTTAATATTATAGCTGAAAGGTTAAAGCTGATAACCTTCGAATTAGTTTACTGCTACGATTCATATAATTTGTCTCTGCCTGTGGTAGCCAATTTGTATGAATTGCTGCTGTGACTGATTCAAGAGATTGATTACCATACAGCCCCTCCTAATAATACCTCCCTCCTAGTTAGATAAATTATTTATGGATATCATTTCGGGGTAATTACTGGATATGAACCAGTCAGTATCGATATTAGTTTTTCTATAAATATTAAGTGAGAAAAATAACCGAAACTACTACTCTCTCTGATCGGGCTTGACGCTGTTAAATTGGACACATACCTAAATAAGCATCTCCATGTATTCGTCATTGAGTTTTTTACCAATAGTCCAGTGGTAGAACATGCCAGTCATGGACGGGCACATCAGCTAGTTATTAGTTAAAATTATTCAAAAACAAATCAAACGAATTACAAATGTTACCTTCAAGCTTCACATAATAAAATACAAAATTCAAACCTCAAACACTTTCATTCACTATTCGTTTTACGGATCAATCCCAGAATAGGCACCTGAAATAATTTTTAGGTGCTTAATCTGGGATTGAGGCAAAACACAGGTGCTTAATCTGGGATTGAGGCAAAACACAGGTGCTTAATCTGGGATTGAGGAGAAAAAAATATAAACAGTTTTTAGAGATATAATTTCATTGTTTTTATCAATATTTGAAAAAATCAACTCTAACCTAACCTAACCTAACCTAACCTAACCTAACCTAATCTTTTGCTATACCTTCTGCTTTTTTGGTTAGTTTTGCTATTCTTACCAGTTTGATTCAGAAACATTCGGGTTCATATTGCAGGAATTTATAATATCTAAAATTTTTCTTTATTCATTAAACCACTTTAAACCTTTTATAACTTTGCCTTTATTACATTTGTAATAAACTTTGTATAAACAATAAATTTTGCAATCATCAGGTTTTTTTTATTTAATTCCTTGCAAGGTGCCTATTCTGGGATTGAGGTTGAACGCAGGTGCTTCATCTGGGATTGAGGTACATCAGGTGCCTATTCTGGGATTGACCCCGTTTTACTTCGTCTTTCATATTCAATTAAACTTAACACACTTATAAATCAAAATACTAACTTACTTTTCAAAATTTAAGAAAATTTTAACATAAATATACCAAATACTTGAAGCAAAACTTTATGACAAAATTAAATACAATATAATCATCATTTCATAGTTACGTTTAAACATACCTTGGATTTACACAATTAACAATTGCAGATTTCAACAACTACAGCACTCCATCTCGGGAACAAAAATTACATTCATAGTAGTCTATAATAGTTTACTTTCATACTACGACACGTTTACAATTCAACACAATCATACAACCACCCAACCAGCACGTCACACATTGACCCCAATCCTCGGATAAACAAATATATAGTGTATATAATCCTTTTACATTGTTAAAATTTGTTTTGGTGAATTTTCATAGCTCGAATTGGTGTTTATATTCTTTTCCAGTCATTATTTTTTAGTTTTTAGTTGTATAACTAAATTTTTGCGTTAGACATACACGCCGCCTTTACAGTTTTAAAAGTATAGTTTCTTCTTTTAAAGGGCAGAGTGCCCGTCCGCAAATACAGGGTGTACATAAAGTTAGGATCTATTTTTATGAAGCACTTGGAAATTATATGGAATTCAATCATAAAATGATAAAGTGGTAACATTTATTAAATAATTAAGAGTAGGATTCGACGTGACGCCCATCAGTATCCCTACACAGCTCAAATCGTTCCGCAGCATTTCTAAACACATTCTGGAGCATTTGCGGGGTTATGTTATCTGCAGCAGTTCGTATGCGTGTACGTAAGTTTTCAAGACTCGTAATCTTCGTCTGATAGACGTGCGATTTGATAAAGTCCTATGCAAAGAAATCTAAAGGGGTTAAATCTGGTGATCTCGCTGGCCAAGGTCTGTTGCTTCCGCGTCCGATCCAGCGATTTGGAAAACGTCTATTTAGATAATCCTGAACAATTTTGGCATAGTGACAAGGAGCACCATCATGTTGATAGACGACGGTACTAACAATCCTATCCCCGTCGTCTATCAACATGATGGTGCTCCTTGTCACTATGCCAAAATTGTTCAGGATTATCTAAATGGACGTTTTCCAAATCGCTGGATCGGACGCGGAAGCAACAGACCTTGGCCAGCGAGATCACCAGATTTAACCCCTTTAGATTTCTTTGCATGGGGCTTTATCAAATCGCACGTCTATCAGACGAAGATTACGAGTCTTGAAAACTTACGTACACGCATACGAACTGCTGCAGATAACATAACCCCGCAAATGCTCCAGAATGTGTTTAGAAATGCTGCGGAACGATTTGAGCTGTGCAGGGATACTGATGGGCGTCACGTCGAATCCTACTCTTAATTATTTAATAAATGTTACCACTTGATCATTTTATGATTGAATTCCATATAATTTCCAAGTGCTTCACAAAAATAGATCCTGACTTTATGTACACCCTGTATGTTTTACAATGAAAATTTTCACCTCAAAAAGAAAAGTGTTTGGTGGTTCCATATAAATTAATGTATGGAAATGACGTTCTTTGATAGATTTAATCTAGGGTATTAGTGTAGCATATTTCGAAAACAGTATAAAACATTCATGACCACTATTGACCAGTTGACCACAATTCAGAACACGCCCTACTCGCGAAACACTTTTGACGAAGATGCGATACGTTGGATATCATTAATTTTGTTATGCAAAACTGAAAATAATTCTGTATTTTAATACCAGTCTAATTTTCCAAATCTTCGAAAATTTAATGAATTAGTAACTCTAAAATTTTTGTTTGCTAACTAACTTTTTCGCCCATGAATTTACAAAATGAGTGGAACACGCGACGCGACTCATCATCTCAGAAACTTCGTACGACTCTGAACCAGAAACAGGAACCAGGTATCAGTGATGAACTTACTAGCATGCAGCACGCTCAGCCCCCCCCTTAATTAACTTGCCTTCAGTCATGCATTCATTAAATGTTTAATTTTTGTAGTTTCATATTTCTAAAAAATAGCTTTTAGCAATACAGCCTGTTGAAGGACATGTATTTAATGGCTGTACACTGTTACTAAGAATATAAAATCATACTATAAAAAGTCAGTCCTGTCTGTCCGTCCGTTTGTAGACTGACACCATGTATTTACTATAAAGCGATTCTGAACATAGAAATAAATGCGCTTTGCTTTGTTTCAACTTTTCACTGTAGCGCGTTAAGATTTTCATTTCTTGATACAGTGGGTTCGGATGTGAAGCTTAAGATTTTCATGGCTGCGTTCTTTTCTATAATTTTATTGACCGAATAATTGATTCCCAGTAATTGGGGAGCTGCAGGCCCAGCAAATACTGAGGCCGAAGTCCCCAGCACCGCAGGTCTCGCTTTTGCTTGTATTTTAGAAAATTGCATGCGTCTGTCCTTCACCGAAATCTTCTCGTATATATATATATATATATATACACACACACACACACACACACACATATATACATTATATATATATATATTATAACAAAATAGGAAAATTAAGCTGGGTTAAAAACGACAATAAATCAGAGAAGACAAAACATTAAACAGAATTACCATCAACCATTTGTTTGATATTTCTTTAAAAAGTTTTTCTTAATCTGATTTTTTTTTTGATGCGATTTGATATGAAATGCAAGCCCTTAAATTTCTGCATTACATTGTTAGGCCAATTGAACAGTTTGTATTCGAGCCAGGGCCGGATTAAGACCTTTAGAGGCCCTAAGCACTTAAAAGATTTTGGTGCCCCATATATATGTAATTCAAAATATAAACAAAAATAAACCATAAAATAAAATTTTATTTTTTGAAATGAAACAAAACTTACAGTAAGATGGAAAATAATGTTTATTTTTGTATACTTCCACTTCATTTATATTTGAAAAGTTTTCTCCTACTTTTTTTAATTGCAAAGTCTTTGATCAGATCCTCAAAACTAATCTTACGTAACACATCTGCTTCTATACTTAGTAGAGATAAGGCATCCAGCCTGCCTTGTTGCATAGTTGTTCTGTTGGTATTTTTAATATACTGTACTTCAACTGAGAAAATGAACGCTCAGCTGAGCAATTTGTGACCATTAATGTTAAAAATATACGAAAGGCAATTTCTACATTTGGGAAGGCACACTCAATATTGTCTTCTACAATTATTTTATAAAGTTCAGCATGACTGAATCTTGTTTTTACATTTTTTTGCACTGAACTTATGGCACACATATGAGTGAAACTGCTGAAGCTCAGCAGAGAAATTAGTGTTCAAGTCCTCTGGGTAAGCATCAATCATCTTTTTACAACCCTGAGAATACCTTTCAATTTCAGTAGATGATGAAGTGGTGACATTATGTGGCACATCACTTAGAAAAGAAAATCTCTCTGCTATTTCTTTGTATATCTCTCCTCTTCTTCTCATCTCAGTTTCAAGTTTGTCAACAATTGTGTAAAAGGTGGTGATAAGAAATTTATCTCTGGCATTCATATACTTCTGGTGCATCTCCGTCATTGGGTACCTTCTTTCTGATACGTTTGCGAGTTTGAGCTGCCTTGTAATCAACATCTGGTAGCATTTCCTTTGTAGCTGCTTCATATCTTTCAAATTCATCTCGTGAAGTGCACAGTTGGTCAGCTAATGATCCATACAGATCTGCACATGTTTTTAAGTTCACATCCTTATTCTGTAGAACTTTGCTTACTCTATGAAAATTTTGCAAAATCTCATCCCAAAAATTCAACATAAAAACGAATTCCAGCTCTTGCATCTTATTTGCAATATTATTTTGCTTCTCTTCTAGTGTCTCCCTTTTGTGACTGGTCTTCAGCTATACATTCTAACGCTTCTAAAATTTTAAGGAAAGATTTCAAAATTGCTGCTGTTGCCATAGCATGTGCCTCCCATCTGGTATCAGAGAGGGATTTTAAGACACTTTCATTTCCAATACAACCTTTAAGAATTTCCCACCTGCTGGTTGAGGCTAAAAAAAAGGTATAGAGCAACTGCACTGTAGAGAAGAAATTAACCGCCTCTTGACAGCAGTCAACAGCAATTCGGCCTACCAGATTTAGTGAATGGGCTGCACAGGGCACATATATAGCAAACTTGTTTGTTTCTAAAATTTTTTGCTGCATCCCCTTATAACGCCCAGACATGTTGGCAGCGTTGTCGTAAGATTGACCCCTACATTTTGAAAAGTTTAGCTTACAAACTTCACGTAAGTACTGCAACACCTGATTTGCCATTTCCTCACCAGTATGGCTTTTCATTTTCAGAAAGGTTAAAAAGCGTTCAATAGGCTGTCCATCTTTTAAGTACCTAAGTACAACACTTAACTGATCGATATGTGATAGATCTGGTGTTGAATCAACTGACAAACTAAAATAACCAGAAGATTTTACTTCGTCAACAATGAGTGCGTGGACCTTTTGAGCCATTAGTTGAATGAGTTCCTCACAGGTGGTTTTGGACAGGTAAGAAGGATTTCCTTTGCCAGAATTTCCATATTTCAAAATGTGACCTGCTAAAAATGGATCAAACCGGCTTATGAGCTCAAGCAGCCCTAAAAAATTCCCATTCTGCAATGATCCAAATCTTTCTTCTGTTCCTCGAAAAGACAAGCCACGTTCAGCTAACGTACAAATAACAGCTATGACACGCCTCAAGACATGTTCCCAGTAATCACACTCTTCCTGAATTTGTTTTTCCAACTGTTGTCCCAACCCCGCACCTTGTCTGCGAGTTAAGTATGTTAGCATAGAGTCTCGGTGAGTAGTGCTTTTTCATGATGATCAATTACAATAGTATTTCGCCAGTCACTGAACCCTTCTCTTATAACAAAATGTGAGACATTTTTAGGAGCAAACAGTTTACAAACATAACAGTAAACTGATCCTGTTGATGGTGAATACAATAACCACTCTCTCTTGTATTTCTCACCATTGGCTTTTGTCCCAACGAAAAGTTTTTGTGAACAGTATCTTGCTGGTTTGCCACTACTGAAATGCCGGTAAGACTTGTCAAATGGCCCATTGTGGTGTTGACAGTCACTGGGTCCACAAGCAATCCAATAAGCCACATCATCAGCAGAGAAATCAAGCCACAACCCTGGATCTTTTGCTATATTTACTTCATCTTCTGCAGACTGATTCATTTCACCACCATCACCATGGTCCAATAAACTTTCATTTTCAGCAATTATTTCAACCCCAGAATGTCTTGTAAAGCAATTTGAATCAACATTTGCAGTAGAGGTATCAAGAGAATTTACAGGCAAAGTGAGATCAGTAGTGAGACATGTGGTAGATGAACCTGCTTGTGACACCTCGGTGATTCCAACGTCATCATATTTTGATTTTGAAGTGATCAAAGTGGTATTTGTGTCCACTTCTGATGACGGAGATTGGTTTTGATTCAGAATCGGTATATCATGTTGACGTTGTGGTCGTGGAACTTGTGTGAAGAAATCAGTCAGCTTTGCAGTCTTGGACTCTAAATCCAAAGTCTTCTCTTGTTTCTCTTTTGATAGTTTTCGCTTTTGTGCACCACTTAACTGAACACGTTTCATCTTGGTTCTTGGGGTCTGTAAAATACAGAAATAAAAAGAATATTTTATTTGTATATTATGTGGCAATCAACACAGTTACACATATCACAATCTTGGCTTTGTTCTTTTATTCTCAGAAAGACAAAATGGGAACCGTACACAACCAAAGTGGCAATTTAAATATAAGTGGCAATTAAATATAACTCAACCGAAATATCAACTCGAAATGTTGAATACAAATCAAATCGAAAGAAGGAACCAAAAGAAGGAACCGAAAGAAGGAACCGAAACCTATAAAATAAAAATACTTAACATTAGAATTAATAATACGCAATCTATAAAAATATCAATATTAACATTTCACTATTAACGAGCCACATTTTATATTTACATTTATTTATTTATTTAAAACACAATATTTAATTATAGGAAATATGAAAATTTGCTTAGTGCCTAAATTGTCCTAACTACGTTTGATGTTATATATACATTACAAATTATTCACTCTGGTTATTACAATCTAAATTCTTTTATACTGTTATGACAATAGATAAATAAATTATAAAATAAAGATACGTGTATGATAAAATATTGTTATATATACAAATAAAGTACACTTCATAGACTTACCCTAGAGAAGAAGAGAGAGCAACAGATAAATTTCTTCAACGCTAATTAACTTAGGTCAGTATATCTTATTATTATAATGGCCGTGATAAACATCACTTGATACAACAGCAATATAGAGAGTTTATAGTTTCTTTTATTTTAATATTAATTTATATTACAATTCTATAAACCTAAATCTTTCTGTAAAACAATACCAAATGATTATGTAAAATATATATTTAATATTATATGCACAAATCACAGGTTCAGAATAACTTCCTATAGCACACGAAAATATTTAATCTATATGTATTTTTAATATGGCGCTCAAAGATTTGATATAAACAAAATAATAACGCAAAGCGTAAAGTGTGTGATTACAACGAAATATATTTATTCTCTCAAAAGGGTTGTTGTTCACTACAAATTCAAACAATGAAAAAAAATAAATACTATATATGAATATATATAATTCAGTTTTCAACAGCTTATAGGCTATAAGCCGCGATTATAATAGTATAATAAATCCATGGTAAATCCGACAATGGAAAATTTCTGTGGTGCCCCCCTTCCCTTGATGCCCTAAGCACGGGCTTATTTTGCTTAATGGTTAATCCGGCCCTGATTCGAGCTGTAAGTTAATTAATGCGATATTTTAGAAACGTTCTAAGATTGAGGTCGTCCATTTTTATGAGATAATTATCTCAGGTGGTCAGTATAAAAATTTAAACAAAAAACGTATTTAACATCAATGGTTAGGAGATAAAAACTATGAAGCATCTTAATGAGTAAATACTTAAAATAAAAATAAAATAAAGTTTATTTCTTCATCAGTCCTATAAAGTTTGGTCCATTGCCATGGCATTACACATTCACGCATTTCGTCATATATACGAGTATTTTATACGTGAATCTCCTACGCATGCATCCTAAATTCATAGATCATATACGAGTAATTTTAATTACTTGTAATTCAACTTTCGGAGCAATCCAAGAATAACTACCCCAAAGTCCCCAATCCAAGAAAAAGCACCCCAGTTAGACCCCAATCCAAGAAACAGCATCAGTTCGACCTCAATCCAAATTAAAGGATTTTAACATATAAAATTAAAAAATATATATATATTTTAATCCCTTTGCTTTGTCCGGAGCGATAGGGCGCGTCCCTCTGTGGCCAATGTGGGAATGCATCTTTCTTCGGTGTAAGGACTTTCTCTGCCCTCGTGGACCACTGGACTCGTTTGGGGACCCGGCTGATCTCCTGCTTCTATTTCTTTCTTTCTCCTCTCAACCACTCTTTCTGGCTTTTTTTCCCTGCATTTGGCTTTGTTTTGGACCTTGACTTCACTCTTTCCTAGGCCCTTGGGTGTGGGAGGTGGTTGTCCTTCACCCTTGTCGCTCTTCAACCAAATCCAAGCCCTGTCCCTGTCATCTTTCACTGCGCGTTGGATGAGCGTGGCCGCCTTTTAGGTACGGGGACTGGGTACGAGTGTATCTCCCCTGCGTGACATCTATTGGCAGTGGGACCGAGTGTGCCCACGATTCGCCTTTCCCTTGTTGGAGTCGGTGGTGGCTGGATGCGCGCGGAGGATGAAGCTTCTTTTTGTTTGCTATGGCTTCTTCTCCCCCTCGGCTTACGACTACTGCTTCTCATTCTCGGACTACTCCTTCTCTCAACATTCGGGTGGTGGGCAACCAGGCCCTCGAGTCCTCTACCACTGGAAGACCGCATCCTGATGGGGCTGACCCCCCTCTGGAAACGGAACGTTTGCTCTCTCCTTTTCCGTTGCCGACCCCAGTCCGTCCCTTGAATATGCCCTTGGACATACACTCTCTGGAGCAGGGGTCTCGCCCCAGCCCACCTCAGCCGCCTTCGGGCAAGTCAAGTTTCACCCAAGACTTGCCCCCAAAACCCGGCTTCTTGCTTTCCCCGTATGCCCCCCTCACCCGCCGTCAGCCCCCCACACGGAAAGAGCCCCGCGGCGGACGGGGAAGTCGGCATTCACGGCCATCCTATCGACCGTTGGATATCCCAATCCACTTCGATTCTACAGCTTCCCTATCCCTTCCAAGTATCCACAAATTCCTGGTGATCCGGCCTACCTCTGGGTCTCTTCCGTCCAACTATGAACGGACGTTCCAGGCGATCCGAACCCACAGCAACTCCAGCCGCTATGATGTATGACCACAGAGGGATGGCTCCCTCCTCATAAAATCACGCTCAGCCGCAGAGACGAAAACCTTACTCTCCCTCAGTGAGGTCCTTGGATGCTCGGTGTCCGTTTCCCCACAGCCTCTCCTGAATCAGAGTCAGGGCACTATTTACGCCACCCGCCTATTGTCGATCGCAGTGAACGAGCTCCTGGAGGCCCTCGCACCCCAGGGTGTCACTAAGATCTGTCGCTTCACATCCCGACAGGGAGGCACCCCCTCCCCCACCCCGCATCTGCTTCTTACCTTCAATACCTTCCCTCCCGACCGTATAGTATGGGGTATGGGAGACTGCACGTCATGCGAGTTTTCTGTCCGCCCATACATTCCAGACCCGACCCGTTGCTTTAAATGCAACAAGTTTGGACACGTTAGCTCAGTTTGTCGGCAGCCGCACCAACTGTGTGTTCATTGCGGACAAATCGCTCACCCTGACAGGTGCCTCAACACACCCAAATGCTCCAATTGTGAAGGCGCACACCCCTCTTCATCCCGCGAATGCCTGTTCTTCAGGTTCGAGAAGGAGGTCCGAGGCCTGTAGGTAGCGGACTTCCTTAGCCTCCAAGAGGCACGAGACAGGATGTGGAGTCGGGAGGTGAGGCCGGGGGTGTCTTACTCCGCTGCCCTCGGCTCTGTCATCTCGGCACGCCGCCCTGGCCTGCCGCTGAAACTCCTCTCAACCCCTCGACGACTGCTCCCCATCCCTCCCAAAGGGAATCCTCGCAGGATCCGACGGCCTCCTGTCCCCTCACCATCCCTTCTCTTCAAGCACCTCACCTGCCACAGATTCCCCAGGAGTTTGGGACCAGGACACCCATGCCCCATCCACCTCAAACCTTGCCCTCCAAGCACTCTCTGCAAACGCCCGAACCTACCTCCAGGAGCAAGCCGACGAGGCGGAGACGCCGGAGCGAGTCGCCAGACCCTTCGGCCCTTCAACGTGTCTCTCCCTCTTCCCTAGATTTAAGAAGACGGCTCGGACCCTCACACCGCCCACTTCGTCTACAAGGACCATATCTCCCCACCGCGGAAGTCCCACCAATCTAACCCAACAGACTCGGACAATAGTTGCCGAATTACATGACCCACCCCCCACGATGAGATCCAATCTGGACAACATCCTCTCCCCCAAGGATCTAGTGGATGCGGTTCTGACGCAGCTACACGGTGTGGCTGAGGAGACCTCGGCCGCGCCCGCAAGACTTATGGATCTGCCCTTGCCTCCTGGTGCCATTTTTTTCACCCCTCCACAAGAACACTCTGGTTCATCTCCTTCCACCCCTACAGTACCTGCCCCCCCAACATCCCCGGCCCCCTCCTTGTAAGCCACCCTGAGAACGTCCTCCCTCCCACCTTCCCGGTCTTTCTGGTACCCCCTATCGCCACCCAGGGTCCGCCGTGAGACCCCGAACAGGCGGGGAGGCGCCACTTTGGGAAATAAAGCGCCCCCTCCTGGCCCGAACACAGAAGCCCACCAAGACACTTCTTACCCTCTCAGCCCACGACGTTCTCCGAGCTGCCGTGATCCACACCTCCGGTCTCGCTCGGCTGACTCGACCCCGCAATCTCCGCGGAGATCGACTGGCCGACCGATTCCTTCTCTGGTGAACGGCAGATAGCCAGCCATGCTCCTGACCCATCCTTCACCATCGCGAACCCCAGATCTCCCTTCACACTCCAACCTCCTAGCACCTACGCCTTTACCCATCCCCTTTCATCAACTAATGGATCCTCCGAAAACTACAATAGTGCACTGGAACTGCAGAGGAATATTCGCGAACTACGAAGGCCTTAATTCCTTGATCGGCACTTCCTGTCCGGTGTGTGTCTGTCTCCAGGAGCTAATCCTGGGGACCAGGCCCATGCCCTGCCCTACTGGATATTCCTACCTCGCCACCCCGTCTCCTATCTGCACTCGAAGTGGGGCTGCCATTTTCATACACCACGCAGTCTCCTTCCACAATCTCTCTATCCGGTGATTGCTACTCGGCTTTCCCTGGATAGATAGTACACCGTCTGTTCAATATACCTCCCTCCCCACGCTCAATTCTCCCACGATGACCTGGTGGAGGTGGTATAACAACTCCCAGGACCTTTCTATTACTGGGCGACTTCAATAGTCGCCACCCCTTGTGGGGCGACACACACTCCACCTATATGGCCCCAACCCTGATTACTGTCATGACCGAGCTCTCCTTCGAGTGCCTCAATGATGGCTCTCCTACATTCTACGATGCCACCACATGCACTCCATCCTGTATAGACCTGTCTTTCGTTTCGACTGATGCCCTTCTAGATTTCACATGGCAAGTCCTCCAAAAGGACTATGGAAGTGACCATTTCCCTGTTCAACTCACGCTCAATTGGCCGGACCAGACCGTCCGGGTACCGGAAAGGTGGATTACTGCCAAAGCGAATTGGTCCCGCTTCCGCGACGATACGTATACAACCCTTACGACTGCCCACTTCCCATCCTCTGACGAGTGCATCGCATACTTCGAGTCCGTCGTTGTAGCGGCTGCGTGCACTAGTATCCCACGATCCTCCCCCTACCCCCGCGCCCGACGGGTGCCTTGGTGAACCCCGGAGTACGCGGAGGCCGTGCGCGCCAAGAAGAAGGCTACTCGGCGCTTCTACCGTACGCGACCCCCCATCCATCGCACGGAGATGCAGCGGGCCAGGGCCATCGCCCACCGTACAATGAAGACAGCGCGCCGAGGTTCTTGGCGTGCGTCCGGCGTCACCGCCACCACACCTTCGGCTACCATCTGGAAGAGGGTACGGGTTGTCGAGAGGCGACATGTCCCCTTCCGGCGAGCCCAAATCGGTGGCAAACCACCTAGCTTCTACCTTCGCCGCCGTTTCTTCCTCCGCAGTTAATTCCCTCGTACCCGCCCGAAACAATAGTTCCTCTTCTCCGTCCCTAGATAGCACCTACAACCGGTTGTTCACCATGCGTGAACTACAGGCGGCACTGGCCTCTCGACGATCCCCTTGTCCCGGCTCGGATGGTATTCCGTACAGCATGATCCAGCACATCCACCCTACCTTACAAATTTTCCTGCTAGACGTATACAACCGCATATGGATAGAGGGCGCATTCCCTTCCAGGTGGAGGGAGGCCCACGTCATCCCTATCCCCAAACCCGGCAAAGATTCCCTCGGTCCCACAAACTACAGACCAATCACCCTGACGTGTTGTGTCTGCAAAATCTTTGAAAAAATGGTCACTATGCGACTATCGTTTTTCCTTGAAAATAGTAATTCCTTCCCGGCTACCCAGTCCGGCTTCAGACAATTTCGCTCCACCTGATCCCCTGCTGCTCCTCAGCCGAGACAAACAGGATGCCTTCGACAATGGACAGTTCGTCCTATCATCTGGGTCTCGTCGGAGCCATGCCGACCTTCATCAGGGGCTTCCTTTCCTCCTGAACCTGAACCTTTAAAGTCCGGGTGGGCTCAGTCCTCTCTGACACCTTCGTGTAGGAGGACGGGGTCCCGCAGGGAAGCATCCTCAGTGTTCTATGCTTTCCCATCGTTATGAACACAGTCTCAAAATGCCTCCCACCCACCATCCGTTCTTCCATCTACGCCAGTGATGCACAAACTTTTTTGATGTGAGGGCCAAACCAACCATCTGTTTTATATGTAGGGGCCAGATATATAGATATTCTATTTTTTATAAATATGCATTTTTATAACCAGGGGTAATATTTCAGATTTTTCTTTGGGTAGCTACCCTTTTCATGTGAAAAATTTGAATTGAAAAGACCCATGGGGGCCACATTTGGCCCGCGGGCCAGGGTTTGTGCATCACTGATCTACGCGGATGACCTTGCGATCTACTTCGCAGGGCGGGAGCCGTCCGTCGTTCAACGGCAAATTCAGCTCGCCATCCACCGGGTGGAAAGGTGGGCGACGTCGGTGGGTTTCCGCCTCTCTACCCCCAAGTCAAAGTGTATACTCTTCAGCAGAAGAAGACCCGCAACCCTTCCTGTTCCCTCTGTCACATTATACGGCAATCCTCTTGAGGTGGTACCCACCACGCGATTTCTCGGCGTGAGTCTAGACCGACGGCTCAACTGGGTTCCCCATCTCAAGCACCTGAAGCAATCCCTCCAACGTCCCCTCGCTCTCCTAGATCACCTCTCCCACACCACATGGGGCGCAGACCGACGCTTTCCCCTTCGCCTTTACACTTCCATGGTGCAGTCGAAGCTGGACTATGGCAGTGTAGTATACGGTTCAGCCTCCAACGCCTGCCTCCGTATCTTGGACCCGGTCCTTAATAGAGGCCTCCGCCTTGCTACCGGTGCTTTCCGCTCTTCCCCAGCCTCCAGCCTCCGAGTGGATTGCAATTACTTCCCTCTCGCCCTCCGACGGGGTCTACTCCTCATGTGGACATACCTCCGTGCACAGAGGCTACCTTTTTCGCTTCTATGCGCGGTGGTTTCTGAACTCCCACCCCAGGGACGGAGCTGGCACCTCACTGAAGCGGTCCGCTCTTTCCTTGACCTTTCCAACATGCCCGCCCCCTCAGTTATCCCCATTTCATACAGCATCTACCGTACCCTGGCTCCTCACCCCTATCAAATTTTGCAGGGACCTGTGTGCCCTACCTAAGACTACTACGAGCGCTACGGTATACAGGTCACTCTTCCGAAAACACGCAACCCAACACCCGGGCGCAGTCCCCATTTATACAGATGGTTCCCGCTCGGATACTGGTACGGCCTCCTCAGCGGTGATACTGTCCCAGCCGCTTTCTCGAGGCGTCAGCCTGCCCCGCGAGACCTCCGTTTTCTCGGCGGAACTCTTCGCGATTATGGAGGCCCTCGACATTGTGCGCACCCACTCTGCCAGCTCCTTCGTCATTTATTCAGATTCCGAAAGCGCACTTCTCTCCCTAGAGAGATTTAACCCTCCTCACCCGCTCGTCTGTACCATCCAGCAAACCTTCCACTTTTTAACAGCCTTCCGACATAAGACAATCGCCTTCTGCTGGGTCCCGGCACATGTCGGCATCCAGGGTAACGAGGAGGCGGACCGCACGGCAAAGACGGCCTGCTTACTGCCGGCCTCCTCCCAACCCCTCCCTTTCTCCGACTTTTTCCCGACTCTCCGCTCCCACTTCTGCTCCATATGGCAACGGGAATGGGACCAGGTCACACAAAACAAACTCCACAAGATCAAACCACAATTAGGATACTGGGCCTCCTCATTCCGCCGGTCCCGTCATAAAGAAGTGATTCTAGCCCGTCTCCGCCTAGGACACACCCGCATTACTCATGGACACCTTATGGCTAAATCGCCAGCCCCCCTTTGCCCTACCTGCCATGCCCCTATCACTGTCGTACATCTCCTGGTCGAATGCCCAAACCTGTCCGCTCTTCGTCGCAGGTGTTTCCCTCTCTTGTACGAAAATCCCATACGCGACCGTCTACGCTCCATACTCGCCGAAGGCCCCCACTTTTCAGCGGAAGCGATTTTCCTTTTCCTCACTCACTCCCATCTGCTCCATCGTGTCTAAGACCATACCCCTCCTACCCACAATCCAGCAACTGACCTTTTCTCACCCCCCCTAGTCTACCATTCCCAACTCAGTAACACCACCCACCCACTGCTTCGCCGAGATATGTACCGCTTTCTTTAGGTACGAATCGGCGGTAAATTAAAGAAAGGGGAAAAAATATATATATATATATATATATATAATATATATATATATATATATATATATTTTTTATTTTTATTTTTTTTTTTTTTAATGTTTACGAAGGATATTACAATAAAAAAAAATTAGAACAACATAATTAAAATAAAAATATTGAAATAAGATTAATTGGATGCCAGGTTAGATCAACTGTACGCCCTTGACAATTGGTTAGGTTAAGTCGTGATATTTTCGTTAAAACTAACGAAAATATCACGACTTAACCTAACTAATCGTCAAGGGCGTACAATTAACCTAACCGGGCATTCAATTAACCATTTTAGAACAATTAACTCCATTTTAGAGCAATCCAAGAACAAGCACCCTCGTTCGACCCCAATCCAAGAAAAAGCACCCTAAATTGATTTTGGGTGTTTATTCTTGGATTGCTCTCAACTTTCTTTTATTCATGCACATTTTATTATACACACACACACACACACACACACATATACTGTATATATATATATATATATTATATATATTATTATATATATATATACACACACGCCTCGGTAGAGTAGTGATTTAGGCGAGCGGCCAGACCCCGATTTAAACAATTTTAATTCCCCCCTTGTACAGAAAGTTGTAATAGAGTATGTTTTTTATTAGTCCTTAGTGTTCAGTGAACACATTTCTAAGTGTTGTCCTCAGTTTTTGATGTGCGGTTGCCATGGAAACGCCAATATAAAGAAACACCTAGAAGATACCTGAAACTTTATCAAGATGATAATTTGTTTTAGTTTCGAACTGAAATACTGTTAACTAATCAACCTATACTGTTTATTATAAGTGTTTACTATCTAGATACACACTTGAATTATCACATTATAATAAAACGTAATACAATCATGTATTGTTATAGGTTAGGCCCAGTTTTAAATTTACTTCCTCCTTTTATTATCACAATATTAGAATAAGGCAAATGTGTGCAAATGTGTGCTGTTGAAAACTACAGTTTAATTATTGTTATTTTTATTTCAGAGGATCATCTATATTAAGCATGGCAGAACCTGACTCAAGTCCATAAAAATTTGTACAGGCAAAGAAACAGAGGCTGTCAACAAATTGGGAGAAATGAGTTATATGTCAGCAAAGTCGCAAAGAAAAACTGGTTGTACCCACAAAAGTGGGTATTGAAACATTACTGTCAACATCATTGTTACGGCAGGATGACCGTTTACAAAGACTTGAATCTGAGTTTGATGACCTTACAAAATTACATAGTAAGTAAGAGGCGCGAAAGAGGGACAGCATACATAAGGTACAAACAACTACGTGTCAGAGTAATCTCTATCAAGCAGCACAAGCTCGGAAGGACATTTCTATGTTTGCCAAAATTGAAGGAGAAGACCTCATTGCAGCTGATGCCGTTCACCACAAATCCTGCATGGCAAGCTATACAAGGAAGCATAACATCAGTGCTTCAAGGAAAATGGAAGAAGGAGAGAACATATACGAGAAGGCATTTATGGCACTAGTAGGAGAAATAGATGTTAATCTACAACAAGGAAAAGCTTATAAATTGAAAACCCTGCTAGACAAATTGCAACAGCTGTTACCTGACCACATTGATACCCGAGCATACCGTGCAGAAAAACTTCAGCGCCGTCTTATGAAGCATTATGGTGATAACATTGCTATTCATGCCCAGCGAGGACAGTCCAAGTCAAGCATTGTTGTCAGTAGCAGTGTCAGCTTAGATGCTGTCAGAGCCTTTGCTCAACTGAAGGAAGATTTCAACTCTAATGAGATGACACTTGGTTCTGCTGAAGAACAATCAAATGTTCCAGTGAATTCAGAAAGCTTACTTCATTCTGCCATTGGTATGCTTAGACAAGAAATAGCACAAATTGAAAAGCCAACTGAGTACTACACAGCTGCTGAAATCGGTCTGAAAACATCTGAAGAATTTGTTCTAGCACTTTTACAAAAGGTGTTTCTCTGGTTGCTGAGTAAAGAGACATTTGAATCGTGTGATTCAAATTACCAGCCAGCAGAAAAATTACAACGTAGAGTCTTAGATCTTGCAGAAAGTGTTATTCATAGCAGTGACAGCAATATTATAACCCCTTTCATCTAGGACTTGCAGCGCAACTCCATCTTCATCATGGAAAACGAGATATAATAGACACTCTCCATGTCCATGGTTTCACCATAAGCTATGATCATTGATCATCTTCGACGTTTTTTAACTGCCCTAGGAAAAGATGAGCATGCAAGATCGCATATACATACCACATGGCTTAGTCTCACGACAACATGGAGGAAAACTGATTCAAGAGGGTGACGACAATATAGATATCAACTGTGCAACCAATGATGGAAAGGGGACATTTCATTCCATGGCCCGTGTTGTATTTCAGGAACAGGCTATTGATACAGTTGGGACTGGCCTGGTCGACAGAGTGAAGATTGGCCAAGAAAAGTCATTGTCTCTCGACTGTAATGATGCCAAGGCATTGAAGAATGTACCAGAGCATTTTTTAACTTAGTGAGTGGGGGACATGAATGTCACCCAGTGAAGAAAATTTGTCGCCCAGTAAATGAAATTTTAGGGTGCTGGGTGACAAGGAATTTTCAAAATTTGTGAAAATAGAATTGTCTTGGGAGCATTGTCTTGGAAGCCATATAAATACATATAATATATGCACATATGCCACAATTAGAACTGTTTATCCTAAATGTAAATAAGAAATTTACATTGAATATTTATATATAGATAATGCTAGTGTTATTTCAGACCACACGGGGATGGTGGCCTGATTAGGGAACATCCGGATCCATAGTATCCTTAATCCAGGGGTGCGCTGGGACCGGTTCGGTCCGGTTCGCCCGAACCGGTTGTTAAATTTTGATTGGATCACCGAACAGTTTGTTTGTTTTTAACAAATATTTAACAGTCAGTAGAAATTTATTTATATCTAAATTTTTTTCATTTTTTTCAGGATTTTATAGAAAAATACAGGTAGTATCACAAGCAGTGGTCGTTTCAATATTTATTTATTTTTTTATGAAAAATTAGTTTATTGTTAGAAAATTATGTTATGAGTGAGTATAAAGAATATGTTAAATAATTTCTGCCAAAATGTTACAAAATGCTGTTTGGAAAAGCTAAAATGCCACTGGGGGAGCTACCGCTCACCCCAGACCCCCTAGCTTAATGACTCGCGGCGCCATTGGCGCTCGCCGATTTACACCCTTATCTGTATCAGAACCGGTTGTTAAGAAATTGGCAGCACACCTCTGCCTTAATTCCCCCACTTCCCGATCTGCCTTTGTCGCCCAGTGGGAAAAGCTTGTAAAATGCTCTGGAATGCATTATGAAAAGTCCAGGAAACGACCAGAGCCACCTCGTCGTGATGATGCGAAGATCAAGGTGAAATCACTACATATTGCTGGATCAGACATGCAGATAGCGGATCTTGCTTGGATGTTTCTGAGAGCGATTCCGCGTGGTAACCTTTCTGTTCCTCCACGTATTAACTACATTACAACTGAAAAAGTTCCCTTCTGGACTGGATACAATGCATCGATGACAAAAATGCAACTCACTCGCACAGTTGCCACTAATGCTTCAGTTATAGATGCAAAGCCTGCCGATCCATCAACTGTCTACACAACAATGATCAGAAGTCAAGAAAGGACAAAAGCAATGGGACAACTCAGTACAGTCCAAACTATGGACCAACAGCTCTATGCAGTGGCCCAACAGGTGAAATAGAGCAAACCAGACGACTTTCCCAATCATGTAATTCGCCTTGGTGGATTCCATAGTGCATGCTGCTTCATTGCTGCCATTGGAAAACTATGGGGAAGTGGTGGACTGAGGAACTGCTAGTGGATAGTGGGACTTATGCCCCAAACACAACTGACATGCTTGCTGGGAAGCACCATCACAGATCTGTCCGTGGTCTAACCCTTTCATATGAGGCACTGATGCAGCTGTACTTGACAGAATTTGTGAAGTGGTGTGATGCCGACCAACAAAGACATTCCAGATGAGGTGTGGCAACAGATTGAGGATACCTTTGAAGCGATTCAGAATGGCAGTGATGAAGAATCTGCAGATGTAGCAAGTGAACTGAAGGATCGACTTACTCATAATATTGTTCCACTACTAAGTGACTTCAAATAAGAACGTAGTGCAGACTCACCCACATTTAAATATTGGTCAGTGTTGCTGGATGTAATTCAAATACTATTGAACTACATACGCAGTGAACGTGAAGGTAACTGGTCATTACATCTGTCCTCACAACTTGCAATGACACCATACTTCTTCGCTGCAAACCGTGCTAATTATGCACGATGGGTACCCATTTATCTCCTTGATATGATGGTGAGTTTGCAGTTCGCCTGAGACCAGGTCGTTTCAATGGTATTTGGAGTGACATGGGTACTGAATCAACTGTGATACGAGATGCCAAGAGTAATGGGATATTGTTGGGCTCACCCGAAAGGAACCAGCCCTTCTCCGCTGGATGCTCACTAGAACGTCACTAGGAGAATATGCCCAGAGTATGAAAGAACGTACTGGAATAGCTGCTGAAGAATGTTCTATACATGAGCAAGCAAAACCCTCTGCTCTCAAGCGAGATGATGATGATGTAAAAAATATGATCAACTATCTTGAAAACAATACGACTTTAAACGTTGTGGGTCCGGGGAACGCGGGCCCGACGTGAAAAATAGTTTAAAACGCCGGCCCGTGGTAAAAAATAACTTAAACGTCTTTTATTGTAACGCGCGTAGTATTAGAAATAAATTAAATGAATTTAAGGCGATAATTTATTCCGGCAACTACGATATAGTTGCTATCACTGAAACGTGGTTAAATACCGTGACTCGGGACTTGTTGGGGGAACTTGATATACCGGGTTTTAAACTCTTTACTAATGATAGGTTACATAGGTTTGGTGGCGGCGTTTTGCTGTACATTCGTAATTCCCTTAGGGCTATCGAGGTTAAGATAGATTTTCCGGCAGCAATTAATGCGATATGCGTTGAAGTTAGGTCGCGTAGTATTAGTTTTAATTTTGTTGTTGTTTATAGACCTCCCGTTCAACCCCTCAATACCGATACTAGATTTTACTCACTTCTTGGTAACTTTATTGACAATAGGAATAGTATAATTGTCGGAGACTTTAACTGCCCTAATGTTAATTACGAGACTTTTACTGGTAATGAGGAGGGTTTGAGATTGATTGAGTTCATGGAAGATAATTTTTTACGACAGACGGTTACCGAACCAACGCGCGGTGACAATATTTTAGATTTGGTGATGACGAACGGCGAAAATATAGTCGATAGTTTAGAAGTAGGCGAGAGTTTAGGACGTAGTGATCGTCAAATTCTTAGGTTTAAGTTATTGATAGAAAACACTAAGGATAGTAACGTAATAGAAGTCACTGATTTTCGTAGGACTAATTTTGATAGTTTTGCGGATAGGATGAGAGTAGTGGACTGGGATAACTTATTTATGGGTAATGGCACAAATTTGCATTGGGAGGCGTTTAAAGAAAGTTTTATGAATATTGAAAGGGAGTTGATTCCTCGTAGGCTCAAGCGCGTTAGAAATCATGGTAGGCCCAAGTGGTGGACTAGGGAAATAGGCGAGTTCATAATCGAGCGTAACAGAGCGTATAGACTTAATGAGCGCAATGGCACGACAGCTAACTTTAATAGATATATCGAGCTTAGACGTCAGGTTAAAAGATCAGTTAGGAATGCTAAACGTAATTTAGAGATACTTATAGCTGCGGATAGTAAACATAATCCAAAAAGGTTTTTTGAATACGTCAATAACACTAGGCAACAAAGATTTTGTTACAGAAGACCAAATAGGTGCTCCTAGCTAATTTCGGTATGCTGATTTCAAATCTATAATTAGATTTTGTCTATCACGTCTAGATTTTGTGTAAAATGCAAATCACTTTTAGTAAAATTTTCTACCACGTCCAGATTTTGGTTTTAATCGGCTTAATGCCAGTAATATGAAACTTTCTTTTCAAGGTTAAAGCAATTTTTTTTGCCAACTATATACAAATTCGAACAATTTTGATAAATAAAATTTATCCCGAGTTGGCAACACTGAGTCAAGAGCATAGTAACGGGAAACGGCCCAACGGTCAGTCGCTACGTGACAGTCAAGCAGAACGGTTGTTGAAGCTCTCTGCTGATGAGCAAGTGACAGGTTGTGGTGACTTGTGTTTTTATAGCATTTGTTTTGTACTACGGTGTGTATTTCTTTTTATTTTGCACATCGTAATAATTACTTTCTACGTTTTTTCAGATAGTGTATGGTAATTCAAAATGGCATCAAATAGACGTGCTTGTGTAAATCACCCAGACAACTTCTGCTTTGTCTGTGGACAATATACACCTAAGCCACAACGTAGAAACATAACAACAAAGATTAAACTTGCCTACAAGTGTTATTTTGACTGTAAGTTAGGAGACCAACAGAGGGACTGGGCACCACATATTTGCTGTGCACAGTGCAATGCAATGTTAATAGCTTGGATGAATGGTAAAAGAAAAGCTATGCCGTTCTCAGTCCCCATGGTTTGGCGTGAGCCGAAAAATCACTTCAATGATTGTTATTTTTGTTTGACAAAGATTGCTGGTTTCACAAAGAAAAACAAATCAAAGATCACGTACCCAAACTGCGAATCAGCAATGAAACCAGTACCACATGATGAAACAAATCCACCACCAGTTCCACCAGCAACGATAACAGACAGCAGTTCATCTGAAGATTCTGCTAGTGATATAGAAACAGGGAAAGATGGCATATATGTTCCAGATGCAAATATTTCCCCACATTTGTTAAGTCAAGCGGAGTTAAATGACTTAGTGCGCGATTTGGAATTACCAAAAGAAAAGGCAGAGTTGCTTGGTTCAAGACTTCAAGAATTTAATCTTCTCCAACCAAACACCAAAGTTTCCCATTTCCGCCATCGCCATTTGCAGTTTTCATCATTTTACTTACAGGGAGAAAACGTTTGTTTCTGCCACGATATCAGTGGTCTGATGCAAGGGATTGGCTGTCGCTATGATCCAAAAGAATGGAGACTGTTCATTGACTCTAGTAAAGCTAGCCTTAAAGCTGTATTACTGCACAACGGCAATGAAAAACCTTCAATACCTGTAGCACATGCCACTGGCCTTAATGAGACTTATGAATCGATGAAACTGCTGCTAAGACTCATCAAATATAAGGACCACACATGGAATATTTGTGGCGACCTTAAAGTTGTATCATTACTTCTTGGGTTACAGTTGGGCTACACAAAGCATATGTGCTTTTTGTGTCTATGGAACAGCAGAGATGACAAGAACCACTACAAAAAACATGATTGGCCATCTAGAACTGAACATGTTGTTGGTAAATACAATGTGAAACACCCAGCACTTATTGACCCTCAGAAAGTACATCTTCCACCACTTCACATTAAACTTGGCCTTATGAAAAATTTCGTGAAGGGTATGGATCATCAAGGTAGTGGTTTCCAATATTTAAAGGATAAATTCAAAGGAATATTGACAGATGCTAAGCTAGAAGCTGGAGTTTTCACTGGACCACAGATCCGCAGTGTCATCCACGACTCATCGTTTCCATCTAACCTAAATGAGAATGAACTAGGAGCATGGACATCTTTCGTTGAAGTTGTCAAAAATTTTCTTGGAAACCACAAAGCTGAAAACCACCGTAAACTCGTAGAAAACATGCTTAAATCTTATGAAATAATGGGATGCAGAATGTCTTTGAAAATTCATTTTTTACATTCTCATCTTGACTTCTTCCCGGCCAACCTTGGGGCTGTAAGTGACGAGCATGGTGAGCGCTTCCACCAACAGATCTCAGTTATGGAAAACAGATACCAAGGTAATTTCAACCCAAATATGATGGGAGATTATTGTTGGTTCCTGCAGAAGGAGAGCTCGTCATCCTACAAGCGACAAAGGAAGAGGACACACCAAAGTTTCACTTAAGAACAGGAATTTGCCTTTCAGTAGTAACAACAAAATACTAACGCGCTTTGGGTGGATGGTTGGGCGCAGGGGTGGTAACTCTGCCAGCGGAATTCCGCTGTCTGTCTTAAGCCAGAATAAAGGAGGAAAGACATCCCTGTTCACTAATTATTTAAGTATGCTTAACATAAAACGTGGCACGGAAAAGTAGCTTAGACGGCTTTCGTAATAGAAGCGGGTGAGAAAAAAAATGAAAAATAGGGGTTTTCGGTTACACAAAATCTGGACGTGATAGAGAAATTTTGATATCAGATCTGAAATCAGCATCAGCGCTTTAGTAGGAATCAGTAGTTCACGTGTCTGTAACAAAAAAAAAGTTGAAATTTGTTGCCTAGTGTAATCGTAAGCCGATAAAAGATAACATAGGCCCTCTAGTGGATGTTAACGGCGCTTTGGCTTCTGACGCTCAGGCGATGGCGGGTATTTTCAATAACTTTTTGCGACAGTTTTTACGGTAGAAGACGTAAATAATGTCCCCGACGTGGACGATATCGTTCCATTTAGTAGCGAGACTATTTTGGATGAAATAACTCTTTACGAGGGTGAGATTGCCCATTATATCGATAGGCTAAAAGTTAGCAAGGTTCCAGGCCCTGACGTTTTTTATCCCAGACATTTGAAAGATTTGAAAGACGTTATCGTAGGCCCCTTAACGAAGATTTTTAATCAGTCACTCGAAATGGGGATTATTCCTGGAGACTTCAAATTAGCCAACGTCACGCCTATTTTTAAAAAAGGCGACCGCACGGTAGCTAGCAATTATAGGCCCATTAGCTTAACGTCAATTGTCGGTAAACTTTTGGAATCCGTAGTTAGGGATCGTATCATCGATCACTTAGAAAGTAGAGATTTGATTAATAGTAGTCAGCATGGGTTTCGGCGCCATAGATCTTGTTTAACTAATTTGTTAGAATTTTATAACGAAATAGTGCGCGAATACGATAGGCATAGAGCGGCTGACTTATTTATTTAGATTTTAAAAAGGCGTTCGATACAGTTCCGCATAGAAGATTAATTGCGAAGGTTAAAACGCACGGTATACGCGGTCAGGTAGCTAACTGGTTAGAGCAGGGGTTCCCAAATTGGTGTTCCGCGGAACACTTGTATACCGTGAGAAGTGTTCTGCTGAACACAATTTGGGAACCCCTGGGTTAGAGGAATGACTTCGTGCTAGGAGACAGAGGGTCGTTGTTAATGGTAGTGAATCAGGGTGGTTGGATGTAGGTAGCGGTGTCCCACAGGGTTCAGTGTTAGGCCCATTGCTATTCGTAATTTACATTAACGACATAGATGTAGGATTGACTAGTAACGTGTCAAAATTCGCGGACGATACTAAAATAGGCGGTAAGGTTGTTAACGAGGACGATAGAAATAGGCTCCAAGAGGATGTAAATAGGATTATGGAGTGGACGAATAAGTGGCAGATGCAATTTAACGTAGACAAATGTAAAGTTTTGCATATAGGTTCTCGTAACAATAATTACACGTACACGATGGATGATAGAGAGTTAGCGAGCGTTGACGAGGAAGTAGATTTAGGCATACACGTATCTAAGGATTTAAAAGTTAGGAACCAGTGCCTGGAGTCTTGCGCAAAAGCTAATAGGATGTTAGGCTTCATAGCGCGTAATTTCGAATTTAAATCGAAGGATATTATATTGCCCCTTTACAAGTCCCTAGTCAGGCCTCATTTAGAATATGCCGTTCAGTTTTGGTGTCCGTATTTGCGTGAGGATATTGATAGGTTAGAAAGGGTTCAGCGTCGTGCCACGAAACTAATTCCGTCATTGCGCAACAAGCCTTATGAAGATAGGATTAAAGAGTTAGACTTGCATTCACTCGAAACTAGGAGATTGAGGGGGGAGCTTATTGAAGTTTTCAAAATCGTTAATAACATCGATAACGTAAATTTTGACAAACTGTTCACTTTCGATAATAGCAATACTCGTAATAACGGATTTAAGTTGCGTGGTAGACGTTTCATTACTAATATCGCTAAAAACTTCTTTACGTTTAAAGTAATTGATAAATGGAATAATCTTCCCACGTCAGTCGTTCACGCTACCAGCGTTAATATGTTTAAGAACCGTTTAGATAGGCATTTTAAAAATATTAACGTTGTTTAAAATAAAAAAAACAATTAGTAACAGGAGCTCTGGGGGTGGTGGTCGAGGATGAGTCGGTTGACGATTAACGATTAATGCCAGTTTGTGACATGCCAGCGTCTGATATGCCAGCAATAAAAAAACAAAAATTAGACTAACACGAACGTAGATGTAGCTCGTAGAGTAAACTAACCCACTTTTTGTTTAACTTTACCTACTTTTTTTCATCCTCTCCTTACTTGTACGTCTGTAACTCTCTTTACTTGTATGTCTGTAGTTTGCATGGTATGACTGTGAGTTAAGACTGTGTTTGCATGGTTTGTAAGCGTTCTTATTTTACTTCTTTTCATCTTTTACCCCTTTCCTATTCTCTCCGACTATTTTTCCGACTTGTCGGCAGTGGCCGGCGGATGATGATGGTGAGCCTTTTTTCTCTTTTTCTGAATGAATGTTAACCCATGAGTGATAGGTGTTATTACTTAATTAACCCCTTATTCTCTTCTCTTAACCCCCTACTCCTTCCTTTCTCTCGGGCTAACTTTAGAGTGGATCTTAGGGTCTTTGTTAGCCTTAGCTTCTGTAGATCTGTAGATCCATTTCAGCCAGATGTCCACCCAGATGGGAAACTGTTGAAAATTTCCAGTGGAGTCATTGCTGACCAAGATGTACGGAAGTCGCTATTATCTGCCATCGATGCTGATGAGAAGGAAATGTACAAATTTATTGGGAGTACCTTGTCCACTGGAGGTAATCGTAGCTTCTACAGTCCTCTGACTAGATCCAAAAATAAGACCTTCACTGACATGACTAAAACTACACATGTATTGATCCAAGGCAAGAAAAAGCTGGTTAATATCAGTGCTGAAATGGTGTTTCGTAGAGCACTTAAAATCTCACAGGCACGGCCAGACATAACAATGATCCATGTATCGAGGCAGCTAGTCATATCCATTCCAACATGCTTGTTTCATGAAGATGGTGCAATGAGAAAAACACATAAGGCTGAGTTGACACACATATTGGAGAACAAGGTAGAGGTTGGTCCTATTCCAACAGCTACTGATAGTGCAACCTGTGTCTACATCAGAGATGCCATGGCTGAACTACAATCAGTGACAGGCAGCAACAACACATCTACATTTGGCGAGCTTGCCAACAGATACATGACTCGGCTGTTGACTTGTACGCATAAAGCCAACACTATAATAGATGTGTTCGACCAGTATGACTATAAAGACCCAATCAAAGTTGAAGAACGGAGCAGAAGGATAGCAACTTCAGGTGGAGCCAAGCAATATCAGGTGATGTCCGGACGCCCACTTCCGCCATGGCAGAAGTTCATGGCTCTCTCATCGAATAAAGCAGCATTGACTGACTTCTTGTGCAACTACATAACTGAACATGCACCAAGAACACCGGAACTTGCTGTACACCACGAACATAAGATCTACTTTGCAGGTGGGTTCAGTGATGGAGAAAAAGCGGTCTGTATTTCTAGCCAAGGCGTAACACCAGTGGAAGATCTGTTTTGCTCACATGAAGAGGCAGATATAAGGATGCTTTTCCATGCTATGAAGGCAGATGAGGAATTTTCTACTGTCAATATCCAAGGAAGCATAGTTGTCAAGTCACCTGACACAGATGTCCTCGTGCTAGTTGTGCATTATTTTCCTCAGATGCAAAGTACATCATCTTTCTGGGTAGAAACAGGAAAGGTGACCGCTACTGCTGATCTCCATCGTCATATTCCTGTTCACAGCATATGCAATGAATTAAGTGCTGTGGTTCCTAGTCTACTTCCCGCCATGCATGCTTTGACAGGATGTGATAGCGACTCATCATTCTGTGCATAGGAAAAAAGAAAATGTGGAAAACCATGGAGTCATTAGAGAAGAAAGGTTCGATTCCACTCCTTGGTAGTTTGGGTACTGACAACACGGTTGAGGCCGAACATGCAGCCCGACAGTTTGTTGCTGCTCTATACGATCCAAAGGATGTGTATAAAAAAGAACATAATGACTTGAATCTTCTGAGAGTCCGCTTTGCTGACAAGAATGTACTATTACACAAACCACCCCCATCAGAACCTAGCTTTCTTCAACACGTTAAGAGAGCATCATTTCAGACCCGCATTTGGATGTTGGCTCACGTTGCTACTGTAAACCAGATATGTCTTCACCAGGTGGAAATGGGTGACAAAGAGAGGGTGATGAATTAAAGTTGAAGTTATTTGATGGACCAACAACTGCAGAAGTATTAGATGAGCTTCTCTGCTCATGCTGTGGACGCAGACAATGTAGTAAGAACTGCAGTTGTGCAACGAATGATATGACATGCACAGAGGAATGCGTCTGCAAGGCTACTGAGGACTGCATGAATGAACAAACCCATCACAAACCACCGCTGGATGAGCTAGATGAATAACCATGTTATAGGATGGTGCATTAATAATTTATTAGCGTGTTTCATATATGCTGCTGCAACGTGAGTTATTCCCCAGTATGGGGTAGACTGCTAATAACGTATTGAATTGATATTGCGGGAGTCACCGAATACAGTATGCACTGACTTACATGCAGTTTTGTAAATGAAAAACAAGTTGAGACGTTTAGAGGAAAGATTCCAATTTTAAGTAATGATTTCTGCTCTAAAGTTATTTAGTAGTTTGCTTCATAAAGATAAGAATTGTTAAAATTTAGATGGTTTAATTGTTTTAGTTGATTTAGTTGATTTTGTGTTATGTACATCGATATACGTATAGTAACTTAATTTTTGTTTTACAAAATTTACGTTCTTCAAATCTCAATATCGGTCCTTTCACGTAGTTAACAATTCAAACTTTATTTTCAAGTGCAACATTATTATATATGTATTGTAATCATGCCAACATTTGCCCATTTTTCATAACTGAACGATAAACCTTTTTGCTGGCATGCGAACAGAGATCTCCATTATTAACCCATGTTGGCACAGCACTTTGTATGGTGATTCAACATTTTAATATGGCATTCATTTTGTTCAACATAGTGTATTAATGCTTGGAGTATCAAAATACCTGAATTATTGTACTCAAAATTAGTTTTGTGTAACTCATATTAATCAGTTTTGTGAAACCCCTATATTTTAGGTGATATATTTTGGGTCTAACAATAACGTTTTTAGGCAAAAAATAAAATATGTCATGTAAAAGAATGTTTTTATAGATAAATTGATATAGTGTAGTACTAGAGCTTTCAGAAAATGTATAACTTCATGGGAAATAAACCTTGTCTTCACAGTTCATTGTGTCTTCAAAGATTTCAGTTGTAATGCGTGAATTGAAAGCTGAATACACGAGTACATGTACAGTGCTTACAATAAGTCTCGCGCGTCTGTCTCGCCCCAAGCTAGTCTGTTAGGTATAAAATGGGCGGTCCTTATGGAAGCGGAGGTGTGTTCGGATTGGTGCACATAATTGCTCTAACCCCATCAATGACGTCCACATTATCATTGTGTCGATCAATATATCTATTTATATATAGAGACATACTGTATATAGATATATATAGAGTATGCAGGAGATAACGCTCTCTCTCTCTCCATCCTCTCTCTCTCTCTCTCTCTCTCTCTCTCTCTCTCTCTCTCTCTCTCTCTCTCTCTCTCTCTCCATCCTAGCGTATAGGAGGGCGAAGGCCAATTGTTCCCACGAGAACACTGAAGCGTATGTCCGCCTGTGTAGGGAAGTGAAGGCGAAGGTTAGGCTAGCGAAACGTAACGAAGAACTACGGGTGGCAAGCCTCTGCAAGGGGAACCCTAAGGAGTTCTTCAGTTATGTTAATAGTAGAAAGCCCATTAGAAGCATGATAGGTCCTTTAAAGGACGGAAGCGACGTTCTGCGGACCTCCGACGCGGACATCGCTAATGTGCTTAATGAGTACTTTGCGGGAGTGTTCACCAGGGAGGATACCCGCGTCATCCCCGAGCCAGCTGTGAGGCACGAAGGTGCTGGCCTGGATAGTGTTAGATGTACCGCGACAGTCGTTGCTCATAGAATAGACAAACTGAGCGCGTTTAAGGCTCCTGGGCCAGACCAGTTTCTCCCCAGTGTTTTGCGAGAAGTGCGCGACCAGGTGGCTCCCCACCTGGCTACAGTCTTCAACAAATCGTTGGTGATGGGCCAGGTGCCTGGTGACTGGAGGGAGGCCAACGTGACCCCTATCTTTAAGAAAGGGGATCACGAAAGTCCAGGGAACTATCGTCCTATTAGTCTCACTTCAGTAGTAGGTAAATTATTAGAAAGGATAATAGCTGATAGAATCGTTGACCATTTGGATTCCTACAAGCTGCTTGGGGACTCCCAACATGGGTTTAGACGGCATAGGTCGTGTCTCACCAACTTGCTCGAGTTTTTCCACGTCATGTTGAGTGAGTACGATAAGAGTAGGGCGATTGATATACTTTATCTCGACTTTCAGAAAGCCTTTGATAAGGTACCTCACCGCCGGCTAATGGCGAAAGTGCGCGCGCTGGGTATCGGTGGGGAAATAGGTAGGTGGATTGAAAACTGGCTGAGGAATAGGCGGCAGAGGGTGGTAATTAAAGGGGCTAGTTCGGGTTGGGCCTCGGTCACTAGTGGGGTTCCTCAGGGTTCCGTTTTGGGGCCACTGTTGTTTACCATTTACATAAATGATATCGACGGTGGCATCGTCAGTCGGATCGCCAAATTCGCTGATGACACCAAGCTTGGGGCTAATGTTGGGACGCCCGAAGCGATCGAGGAACTGCGTGCGGACCTAGGTAGGATAGGAGAGTGGTCCGAAAAATGGCAAATGCCGTTTAACTTGGGTAAATGCAAAGTGATGCACATTGGCTACGCCAATCCCAAGTCGGACTACTCGATGTTGGGCAGTAATATCGAGGTGACTGATTTAGAAAAGGACTTGGGTGTGCTAATTAGCAGCGACCTTAAGTTTACGAAACAGTGTGTAGAGGTGGAAAAGAAAGCCCAGAAACTATTGGGTTATATCAGGAGGCAATTTCAGTTTCGGAACAAGGAGATTGTGCTCTCACTGTACAATTCCCTTGTTCGGCCGTACCTGGAGTATGCTGTGCAGTTCTGGTCGCCCACCCTCAGGAAAGATATTGAGAGGCTGGAGCGAGTGCAGGCGAGGGCCACAAAGTTAATCCCTTCTGTTAGGCATATGGGCTACAATCGACGGTTACGCGCCCTGAACTTGTTTTCGCTTGAAACTCGGAGGCTGCGCGGTCAACTGATCGAGGTTTTCAAGCTCTTACGAGGGTTCAACGATGTCGATTTTAGAAGTATGTTTAGTTTAAATGATAACCCAACTCGCAACAATGGTTGGAAGTTGGATTTGAAACGGTTTAGGACTAGTGTGTGTGGGAATTACGTTACGTATAAGATCTGTGACACATGGAACAGGTTACCTTCGGAAGTTGTGAACAGTTCCTCTGTGGATCAGTTCAAGAAAAGGTTAGACGAAATCTTGCACACTATTTGAGTGTGTAAAGACATTTAGGACCTCAGTCTGCGGAAATTTCTTTTCCTATAAAATAGTTAATATCTGGAACCAACTTCCCTCAGAGGTTGTTTCCAGTCAAAGTGTAAATCTGTTTAAAAATAGGCTAGACAAAGTACTGAACACACTCATAGTTTAAGATTAAAACCTCAGAAAACTCTGCAGGAGTTCGCTTGCTCGGTCTCTGTGAGCAAGCTAAATAAGAGCTATTTATATATTCTCCACTTTCCTGTAAAATTTCCTTGGCTACTTTTCCAGGGTCAAGGTATTTTCTTCAACCTTTTTCCGTACCTGCCTCTGGCAGGGAGGGAGCGGAGGGTGGGGAGAGAGCCTCTACTTTTCTATCCAGTTTTCTACTACTGCTAGCATAGTTGAAAGACAAAATTTTCCCTGGCACCCGTTGCCATTGGTACCTCCTCGGTATGGGCCGCAAGGCCTTTTGAGGTACTTCTTTTCCTTGTAACTCCTTGTAACTCTCTCTCCATGGGGAAGTAGGTAGGTGGATTGAAAACTGGCTGAAGAATAGGCGGCAGAGGGTTGTAATTAAAGGGGTTAGTTCGGGTTGGGCCTCAGTCACTAGTGGGGTTCCTCAGGGTTCCGTTTTGGGGCCACTGTTGTTTATCATTTACATAAATGATATCGACGGTGGCATCGTCAGTCGGATCGCCAAATTCGCTGATGACACCAAGCTTGGGGCCAATGTTGGGACGCCCGAAGCGATCGAGCAACTGCGTGCGGACCTAGGTAGGATAGGAGAGTGGTCCGAAAAATGGCAAATGCCGTTTAACTTGGGTAAATGCAAAGTATGTTGGGGAGTAATATCGAGGCGACCGATTTGGAAAAGGACTTGGGTGTGCTAATTAGCAGCGACCTTAAATTTACCAAACAGTGCGTAGAGGTTGAAAAGAAAGCCCAGAAGCTGTTAGGTTATATCAGGAGGCAATTTCAGTTTCGGAACAAGGAGATTGTGCTCTCTCTGTACAATTCCCTGGTTCGGCCGCACCTGGAATATGCTCTGCAGTTCTGGTCGCCCACCCTCAGGAAAGATATTGAGAGGCTGGAGCGAGTCCAGGCGAGGGCCACAAGGTTAATCCCTTCCGTTAGTCATATGGGCTACAATCGACGGTTACGCACCCTGAACTTGTTTTCGCTGAAAACTCGGAGGCTGCGCGGTCAACTGATCGAGGTTTTCAAGTTCTTACGCGGGTTCAACGATGTCGATTTTAGAAGCATGTTTAGTTTAAATGATAACCCAACTCGCAACAATGGTTGGAAGTTAGATTTGAAGCGGTTTAGGACTAGTGTGTGTGGGAATTACTTTACGTATAAGATCTGTGACACGTGGAACAGGTTACCTTCAGAAGTTGTGAACAGTTCCTCTGTGGATCAGTTCAAGAAAAGGTTAGACCAAATCTTGCTCACTATTTGAGGGTGTAGAAAATTTTCCCTGGCACCCGTTGCCATTGGTACCTCCTCGGTATGGGCCGCAAGGCCTTTTGAGGTACTTCTTTTCCTTGTAACTCCTTGTAACTCTCTCTCTCTCTCTCTCTCTCTCTCTCATCACACCGCATGGCAATGTATCCATATAACGTTAATAATAACCGAAACTCGAGAAAATATACTCTCTGCCTTCCGCTCTATCCCAAATCCTTTTCTCTTAGTAACCTCTTAATACAAACTAATGTATCATATTTTGCGACTTTTTAACTCTGGTAGGATTCAATTCCATTCCTATAGTGTAAGATACTTAAATTCATGTGTGTATTATGCCATATGATGTGCGTAATAAATAATCATTTTTAAATAGTTGGAGCGTTCAAGGTCATCTGTAGTAATCTATAGACTACCCCTCAAGCCCACTCTCAACACTTAGATTCCCCTAAGACACAGGCGTCTTCAAGTAACATGAATGCGTAGAGATCTAAGGTGTTAGATTCCATATTATATAATTTATGTGCTAGGTTTAAGAACGCTGGCATTGAAGGATGGAAGGAAGGGACAGTAAAAGCGATAATAGGTTTAATGAAGGAAGTGGAATGAGGATGGAGGTAAGCGTTGCTATGTCGAAGGAAACGAGGTTGGGTGGGGAATTACGAAGGGAGGAGGAAAGGGAGCCAGAGATTATTAATCTAATTCTGCCACCGCGTTCTCCTGATATGAATCCGATTGAAAACCTTTGGGCAATAATGATTAACGAATGGGAGCAACGCATTGAAAGAACATTTGAAGCACTTTTAGCTCACACGAGGAATAGTTGGGAGAGCTTACGTCGAACACCAAACATTCCCTACAATCTGGCCTCTTCTATGCCGCAACGATTGCAAGAAATTATTGATGCCGGAGGAAGCTATACGAAATACTGATGTTAAAGCCATGACGTAAATGTGTATCGAATATATATTTATGTTAATATAGAATTTTATTATATTTTTATGTTTGACATCTATAAAAGTATATATTGTGACCATGAAAGAACTTTACTTATCCTTAGTTAGAATCTTTTCTTGCAATGTCTACGCTCGTGGAGATGATAATATATGCATTGTTGAAACAAACTATGAAAAGGTAATAGTTTCAGGAAAAAAATAAAAACTGGCAACATCGAGGCCATCACATGTTTATGGGAATTGTCATATGATATGCTACCAATAAACTCTTATATACTACTATATACAGTATACTATATTACGTAATAATTACGATGAACAAATCAAATGCAAATTTCTCTGATTCACGGCCCACCAGTCTTGCTTTAGACTAATGACTTTCCTAAGATGGAATAGGTTACCACTTAAAACAATGGATAAACTATCTATTAGTGAGACGACCGTGATTTCCTCGAAATGCGAGCGCGTGAGAGGTTCACTGAGGAATTTGATCATTAGATTCTTCACGTAGGATATGTATCACAAACAACAATATTGACAACAATTCCCAACAATTACTTAATATCAATCATTGCATTTGAGCAAATAATTTAGACCTGCGTCAAAATAACTTAGGTATCATGCCATGATTTGGGATATTTGCTGAATTAGTCGTTCTCTATAGTCTACAGTATACATTGAGACGGTATAATGTAATACCCAGCTAATATTATGATGACTAGGATTGCTCCATAACCATCCTAACATCCCGAAACTTGGTCATTCTGCTTCTTAATCATTTGTATTTTAAACACTAAAATGTAGCAGAAGTGACGTAATAATGGACGTCATTGATGGGGTTAGAGCAATTATGTGCACCAATCCGAACACACCTCCGCTGCCATAAGGACCGCCCATTTTATACCTAACAGACTAGCTTGGGACGAGACAGAGGCGCGAGACTTATTGTAAGCACTGTACATAGCTGAAGTTAATGACTGATTTTACTATCTTAGCACACTCAGAATGGAGGACAACATGCCAAACTTACAGTATATGTCCAGATGGTGCAGATCATTTTAGGACATGTTGTACATTTCTGTACGAGGGGGTTATTAAACTCAAAAAATATGGCCTGTTATCACGGTTGGCCGCTCGCCTAAGAGCAATCCATCGGGCCGGGTTCGATTCCCAGTACGTGCAAGCGGCGAGCAACTCACCCATCCTTCTTTTGGTTGGTAGATTTTTTTTTATGCAGGAAGGATGGTACGAAAGTAAATATCCTCAAAAGCGTCCCCCCCCCCCACTACCAATATCGAGAAGGAGAGAGCCAAAATCAAGGTCCAAGGTTTTCGAGATGCCTGAACACTTTTCTTTTGAAAGACTGGAGGACATAGACGAGAGGAAAGATGGATTCAGGAAGATTGTTCCAGAGCTGACCGGTTGAGTAGATGAAAGATTAGAAATATCGATTAACCCTTACGTTAGAGACTTGAACAGAAAAGGAATGAGACTGTGTCGAAAGTCTGGTACTGCGTGCTCTCCTTAAAGGAGGAGGCATGCAGTTAGAATGTTCAGAAGAACGGTGTCCTTTATAATAGTGATAGCAAAGAGAGAGAGCGTGAGGCAACATTGCGGCGAAGAGAGAGAGCGTGAGGCAACATTGCGGCGAAGAGAGAGAGGATTGAAGACAGTCATTAGAGGCGGGGAATTGATAAGACGAAAAGCCTTTGATTCCACCTGGTCAAATACAGCTGTGTGGGTTGATCCAGCCTACACATGAGAAGCGTACTCCATACAGGGGTGGACAAGACCCCTGTACAGAGACAGCAACTGAGTGGGGATGAAGAAACAGCGGAGTCGGTACAGCATAACTAACCTCTTAGAAGCTGTTTCAGTAAGAGAGTATATGCGATCTTTCCAGGAAAGTTCACGAGGAAAGGAAACGCCAAGAATGTTAAGAGAAGAGGAAGGATTGAGTTGTGTATTGTTCAAGATAAGGGGATAGTCGTGTGGAAGATTGTCATGAGTAGACAGAGAAGGACCCGAGTGTTTGAGGCATTGAAAGCCACAAGGTTTTCTCTAGCACAGTCAGCGTGAGTAGAAAGATCAGAGGTCAGGTGCACCATAGCCATCCTACGCGAATCATGGAGTGACTGTTGGGAGGGACGCTTTGTGAAGCGGGTGGAAAAGTGAAGGGAGGAATCATCGGCATAGGAATGGATAGGACAAGAAGTGCGACTTAATAGATCATTGTTAAATTAAAGGAAAAGAGTGCCCTGAGGAACACCACTATTAATATTATTATTTATTGTTAAAATTAACCCTGGCGTCGCGACACCTGGGTCATTTGACGCCAAACGTCATAGTCAAAAGTAAATTATAAAAACACAAAACTAAAAAGAAAAACACCAGCTAAATTGAATTATAAAAATTTGAGGAGGCCACTTCCTCAATAAAATAAAAAATCCCACTCCAGAGGAAAGCCACATCAGGTCCAAGTATCTGTGGGAGGAGGTAATCACCTCCCTCCCCCCTGCAATGAGAAAGATGCTTCCTCCTGAGGCCACCGAGAGTGGGGCACTCGAGGAGCAAGTGCCGGATGCTGAGGGGAGCGCCACACTCACACTCCGGCCTTGCTTCCCCAGCCATCAGGTAGCTGTGAGTCAGGCGTGAGTACCCGATGCGGAGACCTGCTAGGTCCGTCTCCCATCTCCTGGGCATCCTGGGATACGTCCATGGCCCGACGAGATCTGTGATCTCCCGCATCTTACTGGGAGTGGTGTTCTCGCACCTCCTCTGCCAGGAGTCTAAGGCAGATACACGCACCCCGGGAACAGATCACGGTATGGGAGGGAACAGCGAACAGGTGCAGGGCGAGACACGGCCGCCTTCACCACCTCGTCCGCCTGTTCGTTGCCCAGCACACCAACGTGTGCAGGGACCCAGCAGAAATTGACCACACGGCCACGACGCCCAATTAAAATTAGCCACTCTAAAATATCTAAAACAATGGGGTGCTAACTAGTAAAAGACTCAAGAGCCAAAAGGGCTCCTCTGGAGTCACTAAAAATAGTAAAATGCTTCCCATCACAATTAAATACATTCTTCAGGGCTAAAAGAATGGCTGATAACTCAGCAGTGAAAACAGATGCTGAGGCAGGGAGACTGCCCCAGCGGTTAAATTCAGGAAAGACGACCCCCAAACCCGACGCCAGCATTGGATTTAGAGCCGTGAGTAAAAACAGGCACCGAGTCCATGTGGTGGGAAGTGTGCTCTAAAAACATATTCATTAAAATAAGATCAGCCCAGTCCTCCTTGACACCAATAAAATGCCGACAGAACCTCACCTCGGGCAGTACCCAAGGTGCAAGTTTCGGTGGCGCCACAGGACGGACTGGGACTCGCGGGAGGGAGAGGTCAGCCACCACCAATCTCGCCCTGAAACCAAAGGGTCGGGAAGACTTGGGGTGGGCTCCATAAAACCATTAAAACGTTCATTAAAAATATTAAAATAAGTGGGCGAATCAGGCAGTCGCAGCATTCGGTAAAAACATCTGGCTATCAGAGACCGGCGTTGAAGGTCCAGGGGGAAGCTCCCCAGCATCCACAAGGAGGCTAGGGATGGGAGAGGAGCGAAAAGCACCCGTGGCCAGATGAACGTCAGCATGATGCACAGCATCTAAAATTCGAAGTCGGCTGGGGTCGCCGAGGTGTACACCTCAGCCCCTTACTCTAATTTTGATAAAACTAAGGCAGTGTGTAGCCGTAAAAGAGTCGCCCTGTCAGCACCCCAGGTGGTGTGCGTCAGGACCTTTAGGAGATTTAAGAATCTCATGCAGGAAGCCTTGAGAGACCGGCGGTGGGGAGCCCAGGTAAGCCTTCGGTCAAACATTAGCCTAAGGAAGCGCGCTTCCTCAACACAAGAAATTCTGCGACCATACAAAGGGAGGTCAGGGTCCGGGTGTACACCACAAATGCGACAAAGGTGCATAGCAACGGTCTTAGACTGGGAAAACCGGAAACCGTGCTTGTTCGCCCACAGTGAGATGCGGTCATTGGCTATCTGCATTCACCGCTCTGCCATCGACATTCGTGAAACGGTAAACCAGATAGCTAGGTCGTCCACAAACATGGAGTTGGACACATCCACAGGCAAGGAGGATACAATGTCATTTATTGCTAGAGCAAAGAGGGTGACACTCAATACGTTGCCCTGAGGGACACCCTCCTCCTGTATGGCAGCGGCAGACAGAGAGGTTCCCACTTTGACCTGGAACCAACGGTTACGGAGGAACTCCTGCACAAACTTAGGCAGGTGGCCGCGCAGGCCAAATGTGTGCAGCTGCTGGAGAATATGGTATTTCCAGGTTGTGTCGTAGGCCTTTTCCAGGTCAAAGAAGACGCATATAAGGTGTTGCTTGGAAGCAAAGGCTTCACAAGCTGAGGACTCAAGCAACAGTAATGCGTCAGTGGTGGAACGCATTCTGCGGAAACCAGACTGAATCGGGGACATAAGACTTTTTCTTTCCAGGTGGTACATTAGCCGGACATTCACCATTTTTTCCATAACCTTACAGAGGCACGACGTGAGGGCAATGGGGCGGAAGCTGGTCGGAAGGGAGTGATCCGTACCCGGCTTAGGGATGGGGATCACTATTGCCAACCGCCAACTGTCCGGGAAGACCCCTTCCTGCCAAATTCTATTGAAAAGGTCAAGCATGAACGCCATCGTCCCGTCAGGAAGGTGGCGTAATATGGCGTAGGGGATGCCGTCGTGTCCTGGAGAGGTGTCACTGCACCCTCTCAGAGCCTCTTGCATCTCACAACGTTATAATTCTCCCCCCCCCCCACGAGAAATAAAATTAATTAAAATAGATTCCTGACGCCGGCGCTGTGCAGCATAGGAAGACTGTGGATCTCTCTTGGATAATCCAGGAAGATCTCCGCAAATGCGTCAGCCACCGCGTCAGGCTCAGTCACAGGAGTACCATTAATTTTTAAAATAGGTGGAGAACTGGGTGTGTGTATTTCCCTGACATCTTCCGCACCTTCTTGCACACTAGGTACATGGGTGTGGAAGAGCGTACAGTCCCTACAAATGAGGCCCAAGAATCACGGCGTGCGGTCTTCAGGACCCACCTATAGTGAGCCCTAACCCTACGAAACTACTTTTAAAAAGTCATTGTGTCTGTGGGCACGATAGTGCGTAGCAGCTCGCCTGTATGCTCCACGTGCCACAGCACACTCCTGATTCCACCAGGGAACAGGGCGTCGCGAAAATGTTCCAGATGTGTTCTGTATACTCTGGAGAGCGGCCGTAATGAGGCTATCGTGAAATACTTCACGGCCTCATCAACCGTAGGGAATTCGTCCACCCGCAGGGGTAAGGTGCCCAACTCTGAAAACCGGCGCTAGTCAGCCCTGTCCAGGCACCACTTTGGGAGTCGGGAAACTGGTGGACTTCCCGCAGTGCTTAGAATGACTGGGAAATGATCACTGCCATGAAGGTCGGCAGCCACTTCCCAATGAAAATTAAAAGCAATGTCTGGGGTGCATATTGATAAGTGTATTGCAGTGTAGGTTCCTGTCTGAATATGGAAGTGCGTAGGGTCACCAGTGTTTAAAATATAAAGATCCCAATCATCGAAAATAGAGGCGAGGAGGTCACCCCTAGGGGGGTTGGAGATGACATCTCCCCACAGAAGATGACGGCAATTCAGATCGCCAAGGATAATGTAGGGGCGTGGCGAGCTGGCGTAATAGCCCCTCGCGATCACCACGTTGCACGATGGTGTTAGGAGGCAAGTACAGCGAACACCGTGTACCATCGTGTCAGAAAACATCTCCCAGCAATAACCTGTAGTGGAGATCTGATGGGTAAGGTGGTGAAAGGGACATCTCGGTGGTGAAAGATGCCAGAGCCGCCATGATGTCCACCGGCTAGATCAGGAGTCTAGTGGAGACTGGTGTACCCCCTAGGGGCAGGATAACCCTTGTCTCCCACCATCGTCTCCTGCTGGCACACACAAACTGGGGACACCTGGTCAAGGAGTAGCAGAAGCTCCTCCCCAGTTGGCCGCCCGTAACCCACGACAATTCCACTGAAGGACCTTGAAAATTCTAGGTGGGCTCGTTTCTGGAAAGGCCCTTGAAGAGAGCCTTTCCAGAATTGATCTTACCCTTGCCTTCAGAGGCAAGTGGTGTTTTGGAGGTGGAGGAGCGTTTTGTTGTATCTGGGTCCTTTCCCAGCCTTGAGGCCGATGTCGGAGCCACGGACTTGGGTGATCCAGGTTTGGGGGCCCTGTAGGGGACCAAGGGCACCCGTACAGAGCCACCCACCAGTGGGGATGTCACAGGACCTCGATCCCGTGGCCGAGGGGCCTCTGCTGCCGGTGGAGTGGCAGCAGGAGCCAGATCACCAGGAGCAGCCGGCAGAGCAGCCGGTGCCACTGGGAGAGGGGTGTGGGAGCAGACACCCGAAGTGCCTTCAGAGACCCACCAGAAGGTCTCGAAGGCTGAACTTTGAATGGTGGAGTCCCGTCGAGGGACTCGTCACTAAGGAATCTCTTCCATATGGGTGGATCTACCACCCTAGAAGTCGCAACAGACGTTATAGATGGTTTTGGTATAATTTTAGAAGTGGAAGTGCCAGAAGTCGGGATAATACTGAGTGACGTAGATCTCTGCAGGACGTAGGATGGTCCCCACGGCAGTGGTAGCATGAGGCTGGACTCCCACAGTCCATACTCTCATGCCCACACTTCCCACAATTTACACACACAGCAGGGAGGCCCTTCTGCAAGCGGCGGCAGAAGCGGTTGACATAGCCATATGCCTGACAGTGGAAACATCGTTTAGGGATGGGGACATACAGCTTGACAGGGAGTCGAAGCCATGCCACCTTTACGAATTCAGGCAAGTCAAACCTTTCAAAGGCTATGAGTAGTGTTGGGGTTGGGGTAAGAACGCCATCCACCTTCTTTTGGAAGCGTTCTACTTTCACAACGTGCTGGTCCTTCAACTCCCTGACAAGCTTTTCCTCGGAATAACGCACCAGGTCACGGGAGCATACAACACCCCTACACTGGTTGAGCGTGGCATGAGGAGCACAAGAGACATCAACACCTGGCACAGCCGATATAGCACGCAACCGAGCACTCTCCTCTGGGGATGACACCTCAACAAGGAGGCCACCATCCTTTTGGCCAGAGACTCTCGGTTCACGGCCGCACGCTGCCACCAAGGTGCGATGGACATAAAAGATGTCAAGGTCCATGATGGACTGACCTTCCACAGTTTTAATTACTAAAAATTTCTGGTAGTTTCTGGGTTCAAACATCCCTGGTAAGACTTCAGTGACAGATTGAATAGAACTCTTACCGGCCCCAAGATGCTGACCGACCCCAAGAAACTATGTAAACGCTATAATCTACCGTTGAAATAATTGGTCGACCATGAGGAAGAAAAAAAAATTCTAGATTCCGTTTCTACAAAACCTAGTTTAGTATCCCATTTATGTGAACAAAGTATACATTTTCTGTAATCACATCTTTGTTTTTGTTTCGTTTTCTGTTGATCGATCCCAGTTAGCTTATCACATCACTCGTGTATGATGTATCAGGTAAAGACTGTGTTTTATTGTTTCCCTAGTGACACCGGCCCGAAAATATTCATTGCCCCCGGCCCTAACAATGCTTAATCCGGCCCTGAGAGTAGCTATAAGGGAAGTGCCTTGAGAGGGGTCCGTGGACATACCAGGATCGTCAGGAGAGAAAGCAGCAGAGATGCCAGGGTCGTCAGGAGAGAGGCCAGGGGACAAATCATGAGTGTCAGGAGAAAGATCCGAGGACATGCCGGGATCGTCAGGAGAAAGGTCAGGCCGAGAGAGATGGAGATTGTATGTTTCCATAAACATATAATTAAATATTCGCCCCCCGAGTCCCCCACCCACCATGGAGCCCAACAAGGGGAGGCCATATAGACCACAGGGGTAGTGGAGAGGTATACACAACCACCACTAAGTCTGATGGCACCCGGGACCAAATGGGGCGCCGACCTCGTGGTGGAAGCTTAACCCTAGCCAATAAGAAGACTAGCCGATTGGCTTGACCGGGCCTGTAATAGTCAAGCCGCCCGTCTAGCCAGAATAAGGGACAAAAAAGGCGTGTTGCTAGCAGCAGGGAGCGGCGTGCGGCATCGCTCAGCCTCCAGGACTCCCGTCTCCCAGCCTTACGGGTCGCCACGCACGGCAAACACGTGGGAGAGCTACTACTTTCCAGCCCTTGGTGGACTAGGCTGGAGGAAGGGTCACCAGCTCGCTCTCATGGCCGACGGCGCACCCTGGCAACCATTCAGTCTCATCCCTCCCTGATGACCCTCCCAGCATGGTAGCCCTTTCCTCGATCAGGAGGAATGGGGGAAAATGAATGAGGCATAGGCGCAGAACATCTCGAATGGGCAGTAGCAGAACCAGCCCCGAAGCCCGGGTCTACGTTCCCGGTATCGGCAGCAGGGGAGCCAGAAATGGGGACATTTATGGTTCCCTCACCAGGGGACTCCGAGGCTCTTGTCACCCATGCCATTTTTTATTTTAATAAGATTGTGTAGTATGTAAGATGCATGTATGTGTAGTGAGGAATAGAGAGAGAAGTGTGTGTTTGAGAGCATGCTGGACTGCTCATAGGGTAGATGAGACAGAAAAAGATCTGCTAAGGAGGAAAGTGACAGGAAAAATGGGAGTTCCAGCACTCCCTGTCTCCTGCCTAACGTTCCCCCGGAGGAAAGTGACAGGAAAAGCGGGAGTTTCAGCACTCCCTGCCTAACGTTCCCCCCGGAGCACTTCCCTGGTCGATTGGTGTCTACAATCTCCTCCTGGAATATATATACACCTTTGATAACCTTTGGTTAGCTTCCGCCTGAATTATTCATTCTGACGAAGGTCAAGCTTTTCACTCCACCTTAGACCTACAGTTTAACGTGGAATCCGAACCACGCCCCATCAGCAGCCCAGCGTCTTAACCACTAGGCCACCTAGGGTACCCATTTATCTACCAACCACTTCTTTATTGTGTGGAAGGATGAACAGCTGGGTTTTGCTGCACGCCGGCTGCCGTCGGGTCTCGAACCCGGGGCCGATGGATTCGTAGTCAGCGACGCTAACCACTACACCATATACAGTATATATATATATATATATATATATATATATATATATATATATATATCGTAAAGAATGACGCTTTGTATAGGAGAATTATCCGCGCAAGATGAGAGCGAAAGAACGAAACAAATGAAAAAATGAGGTAACCACCCGGTTTCTGCGCACATGTAGAGGAATTACGACGTTTGATTGAGTGAGGCCCGTGGTGTGATGGTTATCATATCTGACCGGCAATCGGAAGATCCTGGGTTCGATTCCCGGGTGGTTACCTCATTTTTTCATTTGTTTCGTTCTTTCGCTCTCATCTTGCGCGGTAATTCTCCTATACAAAGCGTCGTTCTTTACGTTAATTATACTGCGTGTTTGCAGTTATAATGTATATAATGTTACGGCATGCGGGAGGTGCCCTTTGGGGCATTGGTTTCTGCGCGCATGTAGAGGAATTACGACGTTTGATTGAGTGAGGCCCGTGGTGTAATGGTTATCATATCTGACATCGGAAGATCCTGGGTTCGATTCCCGGGTGGTTACCTCATTTTTCATTTGTTTCGTTCTTTCGCTCTCATCTTGCGCGGATAATTCTCCTGTACAAAGCGTCGTTCTTTACGTTAATTATACTGCGTGTTTGCAGTTATAATGTATATAATGTTACGGCATGTGAGGGGTGCCCCTTTGGGGCATTGGTTTCTGCGCGCATGTAGAGGAATTACGACGTTTGATTGAGTGAGGCCCGTGGTGTAATGGTTATCATATCTGACCGGCAATCGGAAGATCCCGAGTTCGATTCCCGGGTGGTTACCTCATTTTTTTCATTTGTTTCGTTCTTTCGCTCTCATCTTGCGCGGATAATTCTCCTATACAAAGCGTCGTTCTTTACGTTAATTATACTGCGTGTTTGCAGTTATAATGTATATAATGTTACGGCATGCGGGAGGTGCCCCTTTGGGGCATTGGTTTCTGCGCGCATGTAGAGGAATTACGACGTTTGATTGAGTGAGGCCCGTGGTGTAATGGTTATCATATCTGACATCGGAAGATCCTAGGTTCGATTCCCGGGTGGTTACCTCATTTTTTCATTTGTTTCGTTCTTTCGCTCTCATCTTGCGCGGATAATTCTCCTATACAAAGCGTCGTTCTTTACGTTAATTATACTGCGTGTTTGCAGTTATAATGTATATATATATATATATGTATATATATAATATATATATATATATATAACCTTCGTTAACCTAGACTTTGCTTCCGCCCGAAATGTTCATTCTGACGAAGGTCAAGCTTGTCACTCCACCTTAGACCTACAGCTTAACGTGGAATCCGAACCACGCCCCACCACGGGCAGTCAGAAATTACAGAAATTACAAAGTTCTTGCCCGGACTCGATCTCATGACCTCCCGATCAGCAACAGATTTTTTTTAATTCTGTGCAAGGATGAACAGCTGGGTTTGTTGCGCGCCGACTGTCATCGGGTATCGAGCCCGGGGCCAGCAGATTTTAGTCAGCGCTAACCACTACACCACCGAGGTGCATATATATATATATATATATATATATATATATATATATATATAAAACGTGGTTTGCCTTTCTATAATCAAATATTGCATGGTTCGAGATCTGAAGACATACATTTCGACCAAAGAGATAGCCTACATGAAAATCATAAAAAGTTTCGGGTGAAATCGGGGTGATTGAAAATATGTGTACTGGGCTTTTACTCGAATTTTTGGGTGCAATTGCCCCAAAAAATTCAGTCGGGCTGAATTTAGGGAGGCAACTGACTCCCTGACTCCCCGCCTCCTACGCCTATGGGCCGAAGGCCCCAGCATCGCAGGTCTAGCTAAATGGGCCCGTAGGCCCACTTTAGCTAGTATATTAAGGCAGTGAAAATATCTCGGCAGGCCCATGTATTTGCCTCCCGTTCCCCACCCGACCAATCTGCTTCAGAACTAGAAGAATACCTGCGTGAAATGACGAAAATTGGGACTACCTGTTCCAAATTAACCAGTAAACGACCAGATACCTACATCTCTTTCTACATTAAGGCAGAATGTGAGGACTCCTCCGTATTTATGGGACCAGAAGTCTGGCCTGAAGGAATCTACTATAGTTGGTATAACAGGAACTTCAGGAAAAACTCAGTCCACAAAAATAAGGGTAAGCAGACTCCACCACGCAATCCAGGGAGACACCCAATGAGAACAGTGATAGTATGTATAAAAATAATGGCCCAGTTTCACAAACTCAATGTTAGTAGCTATAACTGTAGAGGCCTCAAAGTCAATGCTGACAGTGAGATCAATAAACTTTTATCCGCACATGACATTTCTTGCTTTCAGGAAATTTGGCTCTCTAAACAAGAGTGCAAAAATTTAAACAATATTAAGCCTAACTACAGGGGAATAGCTAACTCACCCAATGATGATAGTGAAGTTATTACTGTGGGCAGACAGAACAGGAAGGAAGGTGTAGCTATAATGTGGCACTCACAGCTGGATAGGTTTATAGAACCCATTTAGTTATGAATATGAGTGGGTTGTAGCCATAAAACTAACTATTGATAACAAAATACTGTATATATTCAATGTTTATATGCCTTATGAGTATGCTGAAAATGAGGAGGTAGTTTTAGATAGACTCTGTAAACTAAATATACTGTTAGAGGAGCTGGACTCCTCATGTGTTGTAGTGGTTGGTGATTTTAACAGCAATATCAATAAACCTGGTTCGGATTTTGCTAAGCTTCTTATCAATTACTGTGAGGCATGCGACTACAAACTTGCCAGTAAATTGCTACTCCCTAATAACTCATTTACATATGTTAGTGATGCCTGGGGGACTCACTCATGGCTAGACCACTGTATAGCCTCCCACGATGGTTATAATATAATCAATAGCATGTCCATACTTTATGATGTATTTGAATCTGATCATATCCCATTTGTAGTTGGGCTTGATTGTATGGTAGCACCCGACTTAGACAATGACTGTGATAATGCTGGTCAAATCTTAGTCACTCTGAGGTAGATTACTATACTATGCAGACTGATGCACTACTAAGACTTGTGAAGATTCCTGCAGAAGCTTTGGCTTGTAGGAATTCTTCCTGTGATGATGTAAAACATATACAGTATAGCTCTTAAATAAGTATTACGGTGAGCTTGAGCATGCTATTAAGGCTGCGAGTGGAACTAGCTTTAAGAATAAAAAAATTAGGAATGTTGTAGCCCTCGTATAATACCTATGCTTGCAATGTGTTTCACAAGCTGTATGATACATGGGTACTTGCCACAGTCCATTTTGTCAGTTGTATTGTTGCCAGTTGTTAAAAATAAGGGTGCTAGTATCTGTGATAAGAATAATTATAGGCCAATAGCACTTGCCAGTATACTTTCTAAGGTGTTAGAATATGTCATTTATAATAGGATAAGTATTTACTTGCAGACTTATGACAATGTATATTCCTGTTTTCTGGATGCATCAAAAGCATTTGATAGAGTTAACCATCACAAACTTTTCAAGAAACTGTTGTGTCGAGGGGTACCTAAATATATACTTAGGATACTTGGATTCTGGTATACAGAGCAGACCATGTTTGTAAGATGGAAAAGCACTGTATCACCAGGTTTTAAGGTAACTAATGGTGTTAGGCAAGGGGGTATATTATCACCCTATCTTTTCTGTATATACATGGATGACCTTACCAATGAACTAAAAACTGCACGTACTGGCTGTGTCATTGGAAAGGAAAAAATTAATCATTTAATGTATGCTTGATGACCTTTGCGAAAAATGCTCTGTTTGAATTGGTCCACAATTAACCCACCCCTTATTTCTCCAGTCTAACTATAGAGTAGATCAAGTCTAGCCTAGAGGGGACAGCCTAGAGATTCCGGAAATGGTCCAGAGCGGGCAGATAAATTGAGGTCCACAGTAGGATTCCTCACAAGATTAGGTTTGGGCAATCTACCTTCACCTTTGTTAAGCTATGAGTTGATGCTGGGTCTTAGGCCACAATGTAGGCCTAACTTGTCTGACCCAGCTTAATTTAATGTAATTAACTGTCTGGTGTAAAAACTCAATTAGTCACTTACTTTTAGTTATTGGAGTCTCTCCCTTCTCCGGTTCTCATTGTCGAGAGCGTACTTTGCTGGTACGTCCTCTCGCCCCGTTCTTCGTTTTCGTTCTCCCTTTGTTCTCCTCTTCGCGGGGCTTCTTGTACCAGCGTTGTCTTGGTTTATTCCCGGTTGGTTGAGCGGTAATGTATCTCCATTACCGAGCACGCTCCTCCCACACAGTATATAAATACTAGTGTGGAGAATAACTCTGGTGAGCAACCAATTGGTTTCTTCCACCCAGTTATTGACATAAAAGGAATTTAATAATTGTTAGATTAACTACCTACCTACTCAGTGAACCATTTTCGTTACCTCCCAACTACCCACTCATCAGTTTTCCATATACTGGGGGCCCCGGGAGATAAAAATTTTGGTGTCATTGTCACCAATTTTTGTCTGAGTGTAGACTAGCTAACTATTTAACTGTAAATGCCTGTTAATCTGATTAACAGTGCCTATCCTCACCTTCTCATGGAGAAGGTGTAGCATTTAATTAGAAGAGAAATATACATCCATAGGATGAAACTGTCTATGGTCTTTACCATAAGAAAAGAAAAAATGAAAGTTAGAAGATAAAATTACAATTCCCCAGCATCTATTTTTTGTTGTAAAAATAGTCGCGCCTTTAATGCTGTTTGTCGCTGAGGTCTTGTGTCTGTCAATGTTGTAGTAGGATGCGTTACCACTCCTACTGTCAAAGGAATAGTTACTGGAAGTTCAGTGTCTCCAGTTGTTACTGTCAGTGGAGAAGGTTCTCCAAAGTCCATTGTTTTGGGTCCAGACTCTAAAGGGTACAAAAGAGAAATGTCTCTTGTTGTGTCACCCGTTGAAGTCCTTAATTTGACCACTCTTGTTACCCCATCTGCCCCTGGTCTGAGTTCTGAAACTCTAGCCAGAGGCCAGTTTTGTCTTGGAGTACTGTCATGTATGAGAACAAGGTCCCCTACCTTAATTGTGTCAGACCAATCCTTCTTAGTCATTTGTTTATGTCTCTCCCTTAGACCCATCAAGTACTCAGTTTTCCACTGTTTAATGAAATGAGCTTTAACTCTAGTTAAATGTTGTAACTTAGTCTGGAGCTCATCATGTCGTTGAGTCCAGTTTGGGTCTTCTGAAGAGTCTATATTGTAGTCCGGCAGGAGACTAACTTGTTCTCCCGAATCAAATGATTTGGAGTTAATGGTTCTGGGTCATTAATGTTGTCACTCACATAAGTGAGTGGTCTATTGTTAATGATGTTCTCAATCTCAGCCAGGAGAGTGAGTAACCCAAATAAGTGTATCTGTTTTTTGCCAATTGCTTTCTTCAAGCAATTCTTTACTGTTTGTATATTCCTCTCCCAGATAGAACCATACCAAGGAGAGGCAACCGGAATATACTTCCACTTTATGTTTGAATTTTTTATATATAATTGTGTGATTTCATTGCTTAACAAGTCATGGATGACTTGTTCACCAGCTTTGAAATATGTAGCATTGTCAGTCCAAACTGTCTTTGGTACTGAATGTCGTGCACAGAATCTCTTAAAGACAGCAACAAAAGATTCTGCTGTAAGGTCCTCCACAACATCCAAATAAACAGCTCGTGAGGCAGCACATGTAAACAGTACAATGTACATTTTTTGTTCAGTGTCACCCACCCCTACAGTCAATGCTCCTGTATAGTCAATGCCTACAGTCTCAAAGGGTCTGTTGAGAGTAACTCTCTCCTCTGGCAAAGCAGGAGGATTTGGTTTCCTATAGGGCCTAGCATGAATACGCCTACATGTGACACACTCACTCAGGACTGTTTTAACAGTGATCCTTCCCTTGGGTATCCAATAAGTTTTTCTTAATGTAGTTAGTGTCTGTGGTACCCCCATATGATATACATCATTGTGTGTTTTTCTGATTATTAATGTTGTCAAATAGCTAAATCTAGGTAAAAGGATTGGATTTTTGCTTTTGTATGACAGTTTTGATTTGTCTAATCTCCCTTTACACCTTAGAAGGCCTTCCTCATCTCTGAACAAGTTTAGATCCACAACTACTGATGGTACAGGTTCTTTTGTTTGTTTCCCATTAGTTAAGAATTCTAACTCTTTATTGTACTCTTTTTGTTGGGCTTGGCCTATCCAGTATTGGGTTGCAACTTCTGTATAATTATGATTGTTTTTATTTAGCTGTTTGTTAATTGTAGCTAAACAGTTGTGAGCAAACCTCAAACAGTAGGCTGTCACCCTGACAAGTTTGTTGAAATCAGAATACTTTTCATAATTAGTGATTGGTTCAACCTTTTCATTTGAAAAGATTAAATTTAATGTCAAGTTAACTTGTTCCACAGGCCATTGGTCTGTATTACAGAGCCACTTAGGTCCCATAAACCAAGTTTTGTTTGACTTCAACAACTTGTAGGATAAACCTCTGGTCAGAAAGTCTGCTGGATTCTGTTTAGTTGGAACATAGTGAAAGTTTACTTGTAGGCTTTCATTAGCGTCAGCTATTTCTTTTAGCCTATTTCTTACAAAGATATTCTTACTATTAATGCTATCATTCCGTATCCAGGCAAGACAAATCTGACTGTCAAGCCAGACGTGGATATTAGTTATGAACACATCATAGTAAGCATCCTTAAGCAATGAAATGGTTTTAATGGCTAATGTAGCAGCCAATAGTTCCAATTGAGGTATGGTTCGGGTAGGTTTGAGAGGTGCAACTTTCCCTTTTGCATAAATTAGATGACTTTCTGTAGGGCTTACAAGATACGCACAGCACCCATAAGCTTGTGTGCTTGCATCAGCAAACACATGAAGTCTCTGGGGCTTATCCCTAAACCCACAGCACCTTTGAATTTTAATGTTCTGCACTTTTGTTAAATCAGTAGCTAACTTCTTCCAAGATTTTTGATTTTCATTTGTTATTGGATCATCCCACCCAACATTTGTCCTCCAAATTTCTTGGAGGAGAATCTTTGATTTTATTGTTGAAGGCAGGAATAGACCCATAGGATCAAAAATTTTGGAAGCCTCTGATAATATTTGTCTTTTAGTATTTGCTTCCTCATCAAGTTTAAAACGTTTAGTACAGATTGAATCATGACTGTTAGAAGTTGCATCCAAATACCAGTTCATACCTAAAGTTTTAACTCTGTCTGATGGCTCAGTAAGACCATTATTATCCTTTAAAATCTTTTTGTTTAAATCCTCATTATTTGAAATCCACTCTCTAAGTTCAAAGTTACCTTGTTGCATAATGTTTTGAGAGTGTTCATAGACTTCAGATAATTCAGATTTTGTTGTCGTTGAGCCTATTAGATTGTCTACGTAAAAATGTTCCTTAAGGAAGTTCAATGTTAGAGAGTTATTAAACTGGTTTAAATGATGTCTAATTGTCAATGCTAATAGGCTAGGTGAGCAATTGGCTCCAAACAACACAACATTAAATCTATAGGTTATGAACCCTTTATTCAAATCAAATGGATCCTTGAACCATAAGAACCTAAGTTGGTTCTTATCATATTCATTTTTAAGATTTATTCTCAAAAATGCCTTTGAAATGTCACTTTGTACAGCATATTTGTCTAACCTGAACCTCAGTAAGATCTTCACAAGGTCAGAAATGAGATTAGGACCCTCAATCAAGCAATCATTCAAACTGTGTTTATCACTGTCTTTGAGGCTACATTATATACTACTCTGAGTTTTGTTGTTGGGGCATCTTGTCGATAAACCCCCCTGTGGGTTAAATAATGACAACCATCTTTTTTAAAAGGGTTATTTGTTACTTCTTCAATGAAGCCTTTCTGTAGCTGTTCTTTGAAGACATCACTGTACTTTTTAATATTATTATCTTGTTTGAGTTTTTTCATTACTTTATATAAATGTCCTTTAGCTACTTTGAGATTGTCTCTTAAAGTTGGACAATTTATTTTCCAAGGTAACTCAATAAAATAACTATTGTCTTTGCACTGAATGGTGTCTTCAAATCTTTCTACCATTAACTGATCTTCTGAAGTTTGATTTGTGTCATGTATACCCACAGATTCTAGCAACCATAAAGTTTGAATTGCCTCATCCAAAGTTTCATTTGATAATGATGAATTAATGTTCTCAGTTGAGATAATATTATTCAAAGTGTTGCTATTCTTACAGGTGTTATGTAGGACTGAGTTGAGGCACATAGTATTTGTTGGTCATGCACTGTTTTGGTTTAGGTCTAGGTTGTATTCTGATAGGTCACCCAAAGGGGCTATCCCTGATGGAGTCTGAATAGCTATACCATTACCTATCTCTACTATGCCCTTATGAATAAGATTAATATAATCTGCCCCTATTAGCATTTCAATGTTAGCTACTGTGTTGTTAGTGATATGTCTATCAGCTATTTTGTAGTGTTTTCCCAAATGATTTATGGTTTGTTCTAGTTTGGGTATAACCAGTTTGTTTTGTCCTACTTTAGAAATAATAACTGCTTCAATTTTCTTGAATTTACTTTCTAAATGTAGTTCCAGGTCAATTGTCTTATAGCTATTTTTGTCCGAGTTATCCTTAACAAAGGATGCAATATTGAGGTTTTGTTCATTCGGGTTTGGTGTCAAACCCAATTTATTAACTACATTTTTTGAAACAAATGTTTGTTGAGAACAACAGTCTATAAGACATCTCACTGGAGTGGTACTACCCTCACTATTCACTAAGTCCAAAGTAATAGTTGGTAAAAGAATCTCAGTGTTTCTTGTTACATTGTTTGAACAAGCAGAATGTCCCATGAAAGTGGCATTTTCTTGATTACCTTTGTTTGGGGGAGGTATCTTTTGAGTTTGAGTACTATTGTTTGGACACTTTGGTGAATCACACATTGATGAGACATGTCGTAAACTTTTACAAAACTTACACTTGAATCTTAACCTAGATTTACAGTCTTTCTTATAATGTCCCTGGCCAGTACACTTTTTACACAGGTTCAACTGTTCACATCTTTTAGCCCTTTGGTTAAATCTGAATATTTGTCACACCCAGTACTACTGTGTTCATTACTTGCACAAAATTTGCAATGTGGTGTGTAAGTTGAGGCAGCAGTTACATTAAAGTTCTGTAATGTAGGTGTTCGTGTATTATAGTTGGTCACATTTGATTCTCCAGTATCAAGTTTTGTCTGTTTAGCTGTAGCTGTAGCTAGTTGGTCTCTGGGAACAGTCTTTGGTTTATCCATAGTCTGGGTCTTATGTGTTGGAAAATCTCTCAAGTTGTAATTAATTAGGATATTGGGGAAGTGTTTTCTTATTTGTTCTAAATTAGGATAATTTTCTCCCGTCTTTAGAATTAATTATCTTTAACCCTCGAAGGAAGGCACCTAAGTACTATGCTTTGTATAAGCCAAGATGAAGTTTTAATATCTATCTCATTGCTAACCAGTTGTCCTATAATAGCTTCTAATTTTGTATAAAAAATTTCCATATCACTATGGTTATCTTTTATGGGTGCAAATTCAAAAATTTGTTGAGATAATTCATATACAATCATATCTTTATTAATGTAATTACGTTTTAAAAGATCAATAGCTACTTCATATGAATCCCCTACGGCTGGTAAATAGGCTATTAGGTTATAGGCTGGGCCTTTAAGGGAACTAGTTAAGTAACTAAACTTTTCAACAGTTGAAATATAAGGTTTATTACCTATTAAATTCTCAAATTTGTCAATGAAAGATGGGAATTGTACCGTGTCCCCTTCAAATGTTGGTACTAGCAAAATGGGTAACTGAGCCCTCAATTCTTGTGACTCAGGATTTTGCATGCCACTTAAATTTTGTTGAAGGTTAGCCCTACTTTGATTAAAATCAGAATTAGGTTTTTTTGGTGTTAAGTCAGTCAACCGAGACCGTAGTCCCTTATTTGCTGTTCAATTGAGCTTACCTGATCATCATCATCAGCGTAAAGGTCTATCAATTGTTCTTCAGCCATTTCGGATTCAACTAACTCTGAAATACTCTCATTAATGGCTATTATTTCCTTCTTTTTAATTTTAATTTAATAATTACACACTCTATATTTCTTACCTGGTTGTGTAATATTGTTAAAAGTGTTCACAGCCTTTGTAACAGCTCCCAACTTTGCCCCCCTTTTCTTTTTTAACTTTTTCAATTCTGCACTGTCCATGTCTAAGTCAAAATTGTTTAACTGGGGATCGTAATGAAATAGAGGACAAGAAGAAATTACCAGAGAAGAGAGAGAACAGACAAAACAGTCAAGTTTAAATTTGGTTTAATCCCCCCCAAGTACTTATGTCACTCAGGTCTAAGCTTATAAGAGAATGAGACTCCTTAAATGTAAATGTTTCCTAGTTAGGCCCTAGGTTGTAGACCTAATTAGGCTTGCTCAGGTTAGGCTTAGGCTAGACCATTTAGCCTAATTCTGCAATTTTTGTTAAGTAAGGTTAAGGTTTGTAAATTCCCCACACAGGACCACCAATGCGAAAAATGCTCTGTTGAATTGGTCCACAATTAACCCACCCCTTATATCTCCAGTCTAACTATAGAGTAGATCAAGTCTAGCCTAGAGGGGTCAGCCTAGAGATTCCGGAAATGGTCCAGAGCGGGCAGATAAATTGAGGTCCACAGTAGGATTCCTCACAAGATTAGGTTAGGGCAATCTACCTTCACCTTTGTTAAGCTATGAGTTGATGCTGGGTCTTAGGCCACAATGTAGGCCTAACTTGTCTGACCCAGCTTAATTTAATGATTAACTGTCTGGTGTAAAAACTCAATTAGTCACTTACTTTTAGTTATTGGAGTCTCTCCCTTCTCCGGTTTTCATTGTCGAGAGCGTACTTTGCTGGTACGTCCTCTCGCCCCGTTCTTCGTTTTCGTTCTCCCTTTGTTCTCCTCTTCGCGGGGCTTCTTGTACCAGCGTTGTCTTGGTTTATTCCCGGTTGGTTGAGCGGTAATGTATCTCCATTACCGAGCACGCTCCTCCCACACAGTATATAAATACTAGTGTGGAGAATAACTCTGGTGAGCAACCAATTGGTTTCATCCACCCAGTTATTGACATAAAAGGAATTTAATAATTGTTAGATTAACTACCTACCTACTCAGTGAACCATTTTCGTTACCTCCCAACTACCCACTCATCAGTTTTCCATATACTGGGGGCCCCGGGAGATAAAAATTTTGGTGTCATTGTCACCAATTTTTGTCTGAGTGTAGACTAGCTAACTATTTAACTGTAAATGCCTGTTAATCTGATTAACAGTGCCTATCCTCACCTTCTCATGGAGAAGGTGTAGCATTTAATTAGAAGAGAAAATATACATCCATAGGATGAAACTGTCTATGGTCTTTACCATAAGAAAAGAAAAAATGAAAGTTAGAAGATAAAATTACAATTCCCCAGCATCTATTTTTTGTTGTAAAAATAGTCGCGCCTTTAATGCTGTTTGTCGCTGAGGTCTTGTGTCTGTCAATGTTGTAGTAGGATGCGTTACCACTCCTACTGTCAAAGGAATAGTTACTGGAAGTTCAGTGTCTCCAGTTGTTACTGTCAGTGGAGAAGGTTCTCCAAAGTCCATTGTTTTGGGTCCAGACTCTAAAGGGTACAAAAGAGAAATGTCTCTTGTTGTGTCACCCGTTGAAGTCCTTAATTTGACCACTCTTGTTACCCCGTCTGCCCCTGGTCTGAGTTCTGAAACTCTAGCCAGAGGCCAGTATTGTCTTGGAGTACTGTCATGTATGAGAACAAGGTCCCCTACCTTAATTGTGTCAGACCAATCCTTCTTAGTCATTTGTTTATGTCTCTCCCTTAGACCCATCAAGTACTCAGTTTTCCACTGTTTAATGAAATGAGCTTTAACTCTAGTTAAATGTTGTAACTTAGTCTGGAGCTCATCATGTCGTTGAGTCCAGTTTGGGTCTTCTGAAGAGTCTATATTGTAGTCCGGCAGGAGACTAACTTGTTCTCCCCGAATCAAATGATTTGGAGTTAATGGTTCTGGGTCATTAATGTTGTCACTCACATAAGTGAGTGGTCTATTGTTAATGATGTTCTCAATCTCAGCCAGGAGAGTGAGTAACCCAAATAAGTGTATCTGTTTTTTGCCAATTGCTTTCTTCAAGCAATTCTTTACTGTTTGTATATTCCTCTCCCAGATAGAACCATACCAAGGAGAGGCAACCGGAATATACTTCCACTTTATGTTTGAATTTTGTATATATAATTGTGTGATTTCATTGCTTAACAAGTCGTGGATGACTTGTTCACCAGCTTTGAAATATGTAGCATTGTCAGTCCAAACTGTCTTTGGTACTGAATGTCGTGCACAGAATCTCTTAAAGACAGCAACAAAGATTCTGCTGTAAGGTCCTCCACAACATCCAAATAAACAGCTCGTGAGGCAGCACATGTAAACAGTACAATGTACATTTTTTGTTCAGTGTCACCCACCCCTACAGTCAATGCTCCTGTATAGTCAATGCCTACAGTCTCAAAGGGTCTGTTGAGAGTAACTCTCTCCTCTGGCAAAGCAGGAGGATTTGGTTTCCTATAGGGCCTAGCATGAATACGCCTACATGTGACACACTCACTCAGGACTGTTTTAACAGTGATCCTTCCCTTGGGTATCCAATAAGTTTTTCTTAATGTAGTTAGTGTCTGTGGTACCCCCATATGATATACATCATTGTGTGTTTTTCTGATTATTAATGTTGTCAAATAGCTAAATCTAGGTAAAAGGATTGGATTTTTGCTTTTGTATGACAGTTTTGATTTGTCTAATCTCCCTTTACACCTTAGAAGGCCTTCCTCATCTCTGAACAAGTTTAGATCCACAACTACTGATGGTACAGGTTCTTTTGTTTGTTTCCCATTAGTTAAGAATTCTAACTCTTTATTGTACTCTTTTTGTTGGGCTTGGCCTATCCAGTATTGGGTTGCAACTTCTGTATAATTATGATTGTTTTTATTTAGCTGTTTGTTAATTGTAGCTAAACAGTTGTGAGCAAACCTCAAACAGTAGGCTGTCACCCTGACAAGTTTGTTGAAATCAGAATACTTTTCATAATTAGTGATTGGTTCAACCTTTTCATTTGAAAAGATTAAATTTAATGTCAAGTTAACTTGTTCCACAGGCCATTGGTCTGTATTACAGAGCCACTTAGGTCCCATAAACCAAGTTTTGTTTGACTTCAACAACTTGTAGGTATAACCTCTGGTCAGAAAGTCTGCTGAATTCTGTTTAGTTGGAACATAGTGAAGTTTACTTGTAGGCTTTCATTAGCGTCAGCTATTTCTTTTAGCCTATTCTTACAAAGATATTCTTACTATTAATGCTATCATCCGTATCCAGGCAAGACAATCTGACTGTCAAGCCAGACGTGGATATTAGTTATGAACACTCATAGTAAGCATCCTTAAGCAATGAAATGGTTTTAATGGCTAATGTAGCAGCCAATAGTTCCAATTGAGTATGGTTCGGGTAGGTTTGAGAGGTGCAACTTTCCCTTTTGCATAAATTAGATGACTTTCTGTAGGGCTTACAAGATACGCACAGCACCCATAAGCTTGTGTGCTTTGCATCAAACACATGAAGTCTCTGGGGCTTATCCCTAAACCCACAGCAACCTTTGAATTTTAATGTTCTGCACTTTTGTTAAATCAGTAGCTAACTTCTTCCAAGATTTTGATTTTCCATTTGTTATTGGATCATCCCACCCAACATTTGTCCTCCAAATTCTTGGAGGAGAATCTTTGATTTTATGTTGAAGGCAGAATAGACCCATAGGATCAAAAATTTTGGAAGCCTTGATAATATTTGTCTTTTAGTTTGCTTCCTCATCAAGTTTAAAAACGTTTAGTACAGATTGAATCATGACTGTTAGAAGTTGCAGCCAAATACCAGTTCATACCTAAAGTTTTAACTCTGTCTGATGGCTCAGTAAGACCATTATTATCCTTTAAAATCTTTTTGTTTAAATCCTCATTATTTGAAATCCCTCTCTAATTCAAAGTTACCTTGTTGCATAATGTTTTGAGAGTGTCATAGACTTCAGATAATTCAGATTTTGTTGTCGTTGAGCCTATTAGATTGTCTACGTAAAAATGTTCCTTAAGGAATTCAATGTTAGAGAGTTATTAAACTGGTTTTAAATGATGTCTAATTGTCAATGCTATAGGCTAGTGAGCAATGGCTCCAACAACACAACATTAAATCTATAGGTTATGAACCCTTTATTCAAATCAAATGGGATCTTGAACCATAAGAACCTTAGTTGGTTCTTATCAATTCATTTTTAAGATTTATTCTCAAAAATGCCTTTGAAATGTCACTTTGTACAGCATATTTGTCTAACCTGAACCTCAGTAAGATCTCACACTGTCAGAAATGAGATTAGGACCCTCAATCAAGCAATCATTCAAACTGTGTTTATCACTGTCTTTGAGGCTACAATTATATACTACTCTGAGTTTTGTTGTTGGGCATCTTGTCGATAAACCCCCCTGTGGGTTAAATAATGACAACCATCTTTTTTAAAAGGGTTATTTGTTACTTCTTCAATGAAGCCTTCTAGCTGTTCTTTGAAGACATCACTGTACTTTTTAATATTATTATCTTGTTGAGTTTTTCATTACTTTATATAAATGTCTTTAGCTACTTTGAGATTGTCTCTTAAAGTTGGACAATTTATTTCCAGGTAACTCAATAAAATAACTATTGTCTTTGCACTGAATGGTGTCTTCAAATCTTTCTACCATTAACTGATCTTCTGAAGTTTGATTTGTGTCATGTATACCCACAGATTCTAGCAACCATAAAGTTTGAATGCCTCATCCAAAGTTTCATTTGATAATGATGAATTAATGTTCTCAGTTTGAGATATATATTATTCAAGTGTTGGCTATTCTTACAGGTGTTATGTAGGACTGAGTTGAGGGCACATAGTATTTGTTGGTCATGCACTGTTTTGGTTTAGGTCTAGGTTGTATTCTGATAGGTCACCAAAGGGGCTATCCCTGATGGAGTCTGAATAGCTATACCATTACCTATCTCTACTATGCCCTTAGAATAAGATTAATATAATCTGCCCCAATTAGCATTTCAATGTTAGCTACTGTGTTGTTAGTGATATGTCTATCAGCTATTTTGTAGTGTTTTCCCAAATGATTTATGGTTTGTTCTAGTTTGGGTATAACCAGTTTGTTTTGTCCTACTTTAGAAATAATAACTGCTTCAATTTTCTTGAATTTACTTTCTAAATGTAGTTCCAGGTCAATTGTCTTATAGCTATTTTTGTCCGAGTTATCCTTAACAAAGGACGCAATATTGAGGTTTTGTTCATTCGGGTTTGGTGTCAAACCCAATTTATTAACTACATTTTTTGAAACAAATGTTTGTTGAGAACAACAGTCTATAAGACATCTCACTGGAGTGGTACTACCCTCACTATTCACTAAGTCCAAAGTAATAGTTGGTAAAAGAATCTCAGTGTTTCTTGTTACATTGTTTGAACAAGCAGAATGTCCCATGAAAGTGGCATTTTCTTGATTACCTTTGTTTGGGGGAGGTATCTTTTGAGTTTGAGTATTATTGTTTGGACACTTTGGTGAATCACACATTGATGAGACATGTCGTAAACTTTTATAAAACTTACACTTGAATCTTAACCTAGATTTACAGTCTTTCTTATAATGTCCCTGGCCAGTACACTTTTTACACAGGTTCAACTGTTCACATCTTTTAGCCCTTTGGTTAAAATCTGAATATTTGTCACACCCAGTACTACTGTGTTCATTACTTGCACAAAATTTGCAATGTGGTGTGTAAGTTGAGGCAGCAGTTACATTAAAGTTCTGTAATGTAGGTGTTCGTGTATTATAGTTGGTCACATTTGATTCTCCAGTATCAAGTTTTGTCTGTTTAGCTGTAGCTAGTTGGTCTCTGGGAACAGTCTTTGGTTTATCCATAGTCTGGGTCTTATGTGTTGGAAAATCTCTCAAGTTGTAATTAATTAGGATATTGGGGAAGTGTTTCTTATTTGTTCTAAATTAGGATAATTTTCTCCCGTCTTTAGAATTAAATTATCTTTAACCCTCGAAGGAAGGCACCTAAGTACTATGCTTTGTATAAGCCAAGATGAAGTTTTAATATCTATCTCATTGCTAACCAGTTGTCCTATAATAGCTTCTAATTTTGTATAAAAAATTTCCATATCACTATGGTTATCTTTTATGGGTGCAAATTCAAAAATTTGTTGAGATAATTCATATACAATCATATCTTTATTAATGTAATTACGTTTTAAAAGATCAATAGCTACTTCATATGAATCCCCTACGGCTGGTAAATAGGCTATTAGGTTATAGGCTGGGCCTTTAAGGGAACTAGTTAAGTAACTAAACTTTTCAACAGTTGAAATATAAGGTTTATTACCTATTAAATTCTCAAATTTGTCAATGAAAGATGGGAATTGTACCGTGTCCCCTTCAAATGTTGGTACTAGCAAAATGGGTAACTGAGCCCTCAATTCTTGTGACTCAGGATTTTGCATGCCACTTAAATTTTGTTGAAGGTTAGCCCTACTTTGATTAAAATCAGAATTAGGTTTTTTTGGTGTTAAGTCAGTCAACCGAGACCGTAGTCCCCTTATTTGCTGTTCAATTGAGCTTACCTGATCATCATCATCAGCGTAAAGGTCTATCAATTGTTCTTCAGCCATTTCGGATTCAACTAACTCTGAAATACTCTCATTAATGGCTATTATTTCCTTCTTTTTAATTTCTAATTTAATAATTACACACTCTATATTTTTCTTACCTGGTTGTGTAATATTGTTAAAAGTGTTCACAGCCTTTGTAACAGCTCCCAACTTTGCCTCCCTTTTCTTTTTTAACTTTTTCAATTCTGCACTGTCCATGTCTAAGTCAAAATTGTTTAACTGGGGATCGTAATGAAATAGAGGACAAGAAGAAATTACCAGAGAAGAGAGAGAACAGACAAAACAGTCAAGTTTAAATTTGGTTTAATCCCCCCCAAGTACTTATGTCACTCAGGTCTAAGCTTATAAGAGAATGAGACTCCTTAAATGTAAATGTTTCCTAGTTAGGCCCTAGGTTGTAGACCTAATTAGGCTTGATTAGCTTAGGCTTAGGCTTAGGCTAGACCATTTAGCCTAATTCTTCAATTTTTGTTAAGTAAGGTTAAGGTTTGTAAATTCCCCACACGGGCCACCAATGCGAAAAATGCTCTGTTTGAATTGGTCCACAATTAACCCACCCTTATTTCTCCAGTCTAACTATAGAGTAGATCAAGTCTAGCCTAGAGGGGTCAGCCTAGAGATTCCGGAAATGGTCCAGAGCGGGCAGATAAATTGAGGTCCACAGTAGGATTCCTCACAAGATTAGGTTAGGGCAATCTACCTTCACCTTTGTTAAGCTATGAGTTGATGCTGGGTCTTAGGCCACAATGTAGGCCTAACTTGTCTGACCCAGCTTAATTTAATGTAATTAACTGTCTGGTGTAAAAACTCAATTAGTCACTTACTTTTAGTTATTGGAGTCTCTCCCTTCTCCGGTTCTCATTGTCGAGAGCGTACTTTGCTGGTACGTCCTCTCGCCCCGTTCTTCGTTTTCGTTCTCCCTTTGTTCTCCTCTTCGCGGGGCTTCTTGTACCAGCGTTGTCCTGGTTTATTCCTCAGTTGGTTTAGCGGTAATGTATCTCCATTACCGAGCACGCTCCTCCCACACAGTATATAAATACTAGTGTGGAGAATAACTCTGGTGAGCAACCAATTGGTTTCATCCACCCAGTTATTGACATAAAAGGAATTTATTAATTGTTAGATTAACTACCTACCTACTCAGTGAACCATTTTCGTTACCTCCCAACTACCCACTCATAAGTTTTCCATATAATAGTACCACTAATAATATAACTCTAATAATAGCCACAATGACAACCTTGTCATACAATTTTTGCTTGCTGGCGCTGTGCTTTTAGATCTTAAAATGTGGAAAACGCGTCCTTTGTGTTGTCGTACATAAGCTTGTTTTTACTATACAATTTTACCAACAAGCCAAAATAATCCTTAAAAGCCAATTCATGTCTAGTCACACCACACTGAATGCTTAAGAATTAAATTTGATCACTGGACATGTTTAACTTGTATTTATTTATTTATTTATATTTAAATATTTCACTCATGCCAATTTGTGGCAGTTTTCACTAATAAAAAATAATCTTGTGGTGCAAGGCACTACAAGTACTGCCCCCCAAAAACATGGTTGTCAGGGGTAAAAAAAAACACTTAAATGTCAAAGCGCACTGGCTTACGAATGACTCTTCCAGAACGAGTCATTGTTTGCTTTTGGACGGCAATATCCTGCAGCACTGGTTCTGAAGGCATGGATGGTGCTACAGGTGCAGTAGGGACATTGGGGGAAGGGGATTCTTGGTGCCTGTGCAATGGGGCCACTGGCTGGTTCAAAGACAGTTGGTTGCGATAATGAAGGAGAATTGGAAGAGGGATGATAGATTGTTGTACCCTCGGATGAGGTGGTGGTACATAAGATTTAGGAAGGGTAAATTGCTGTACCTGTATATGAGATGAAGGTACAGAAGATTGAGGAGGGATAGGTTGCTGTACCTGTATTTGAGGTGGAGGTACAGAAGATTGAGGGAGGATAGGATCTTTTGTTGGAGAAAAATCAAGGTATGCTGGTTTCAAGCGGTCCACAGAAATGGTTTCACGCTTGCCCACCTTGTCGATGATGAAAGTTTTGGGTTGAAGTTTAGCAAAAACAGCTCTTCGCAGCCCTTGTGGGCCCAACGGTCGAATATGCTCAGTCGAGACGTCACACAAAATTTGTAAGTCTGACTTGGGTTCAACCGGTAAAGAGCGGACTTGCAATGAAGTGGGTGAATTAATAAGAGCTTGGAGGTCTGTATCCGTGGACTGAGCCTCAGCCATCTCTGAAAGGTTGATGTGTGAGTGTCCAGGATCAGAAATTGCTGAGATGCGAGATAGAGCATCCGGCACAACATTCAAAGAACCTGAAATGTGTCGAATGTCGGAAGTAAATTGGAGTTGGGTTGAAGTTTAGCAAAAACAGCTCTTCGCAGCCCTTGTGGGCCCAACGGTCGAATATGCTCAGTCGAGACGTCACACAAAATTTGTAAGTCTGACTTGGGTTCAACCGGTAAAGAGCGGACTTGCAATGAAGTGGGTGAATTAATAAGAGCTTGGAGGTCTGTATCCGTGGACTGAGCCTCAGCCATCTCTGAAAGGTTGATGTGTGAGTGTCCAGGATCAGAAATTGCTGAGATGCGAGATAGAGCATCCGGCACAACATTCAAAGAACCTGAAATGTGTCGAATGTCGGAAGTAAATTGGAGTTGGGTTGAAGTTTAGCAAAAACAGCTCTTCGCAGCCCTTGTGGGACCAACGGTCGAATATGCTCAGTCGAGACGTCACACAAAATTTGTAAGTCTGACTTGGGTTCAACCGGTAAAGAGCGGACTTGCAACGAAGTGGGTGAATTAATAAGAGCTTGGAGGTCTGTATCCGTGGACTGAGCCTCAGCCATCTCTGAAAGGTTGATGTGTGAGATTCCAGGATCAGAAATTGCTGAGATGCGAGATAGAGCATCCGGCACAACATTCAAAGAACCTGAAATGTGTCGAATGTCTGAAGTAAATTGGAGAATAAAATCAAGGTGTCTTCTCTCAGTAGGAGCATGAGAGTCTGATTGAGAATGGAGAGCAAATATTAACGGACGATGATCCGTAAAAATGCTGAAGTCACGACCTTCCAGGAATGGCCTGAAATGACGGATGGAGGTATATCGCCAGCAACTCTCGACCGAAAGTGCTGTACCTCATTTGTGAAGGCGAAAGCTTGCGTGAAAAGAATGCGAGAGGTTCCCAAACGCCTGAAACAAGCTGCTGGAACACTCCTGACACTGCAACGTCAGAGGCATCAGTGGCTAAGTTCAGAGGAGCGTCTGGTTGAGGGTGAACAAGGCATGTAGCTTGTGCTATAGCCTCTTTTGCTTGTGAAAAAGCATTGGTCGTAGGGCAGTGGGGAGACCATTGAGGAAGCGGCGTCGCATTAAGGGTGAGTTTTTATCCTCTCCATTGGTCTGTCCAGCCAGGTCTTGCAGATGCCTCCGGAAGGCTGTTGGCATTTGATCCCCAAGAACTTGGTCCTTGAGTAGAGCATTGAGTCGCTCTTCTTCTGATTGGCCGAGTCTCCTGACTAACTCGCTGAGGAGGCTCTCAAAAGCTTGGTCAGACGGAGGCAATAGAGTCACATCCCGCACTACTTTGTATACTAGTGTAGGCAGGAGGTTCTTTGTGATAAGGAACTTGGTTCGTGGGTCCGTAATTCCTTTTATCGCGAAATAATCCCGCAATTGACTCACAAAGATTCCAGGCTCTTCAGCGGTGAATTGTGGAGTAGTAGGCTGATACATTGTTAGAAGGTCTGTTATAGGTGGTGAATTTGGAGTACCACCGTTGGATGATCCTAGGTTGTTGTTGTTGTGGGTCATTGTTGCTATTATATTGTTACAAGGTACTAAAAAAATTAAAAATGTGTCAAAAACTGACAAGATTTCAACAAATGTTGTTGAATGCAAATAATGGCTTCAGGTAAGCTTGGTTGAGTATGAGACTCAATTGGAGTTATGAATGCCAATAACAAAAAGTTACGTAAAAAATTTTTTTTATGATGTAGCCCAATATTAGCAGAAAAATAGTCTGCGTATAGGCTGTTTGCAAAATATAAGTAAATTTGCACAAAAAAAACTTTAGAAAACGCTGATTTTATAAAAAGGCAAAATAAAAGGAATATATTTTGCAATAGAATACACTTCCAGTACAGGTGAGTGCTTAGTACTAGTGAATTTAATAAAATTATAGATGCAGACTGAATATATTGACAAAAATTGAGAAAAAACTTTTAGAATTTTTTTTGCATAAATTACGGTATTCGGGTCACTCCAGGAGTGTCACCAATTGTAAGAGTCCGGTTTATTTATTACAGACCTTTACAAGTTTACGTAGATAATTAACTAAATGCCAGGGTCACCAGCGCCCAAATACTAGATTGGCATCCAGCACTGCGGCGCAAAATTAATTTTAATAATTAGGTGAAGGATTGATTATAAAATCATCAATATGAATTTTGTATTTTATTAACAATAATTAATAACTATTTGCAGCAATTATTTATAAATGCAAAGGGGATCTTTACCCGTAACAACTTTGATAGACATATAAATGCGAGATTAATTTGGGGCCCGTTTAGCTAATATATAACAGTCTGCAAATAATACTGATAATAATAATAAACATGTACACAATACTAATAGATAAATAATATATATTAATAATTACATTAATAATTAATAAACAAATAATTGCGAAAAATGCTCTGTTTGAATTGGTCCACAATTAACCCACCCCTTATTTCTCCAGTCTAACTATAGAGTAGATCAAGTCTAGCCTAGAGGGGTCAGCCTAGAGATTCCGGAAATGGTCCAGAGCGGGCAGATAAATTGAGGTCCACAGTAGGATTCCTCACAAGATTAGGTTAGGGCAATCTACCTTCACCTTTGTTAAGCTATGAGTTGATGCTGGGTCTTAGGCCACAATGTAGGCCTAACTTGTCTGACCCAGCTTAATTTAATGTAATTAACTGTCTGGTGTAAAAACTCAATTAGTCACTTACTTTTAGTTATTGGAGTCTCTCCCTTCTCCGGTTCTCATTGTCGAGAGCGTACTTTGCTGGTACGTCCTCTCGCCCCGTTCTTCGTTTTCGTTCTCCCTTTGTTCTCCTCTTCGCGGGGCTTCTTGTACCAGCGTTGTCCTGGTTTATTCCTCAGTTGGTTTAGCGGTAATGTATCTCCATTACCGAGCACGCTCCTCCACAATTAACCCACCCCTTATTTCTCCAGTCTAATTATAGAGTAGATCAAGTCTAGCCTAGAGGGGTCAGCCTAGAGATTTCGGAAATGGTCCAGAGCGGGCAGATAAATTGAGGTCCACAGTAGGATTCCTCACAAGATTAGGTTAGGGCAATCTACCTTCACCTTTGTTAAGCTATGAGTTGATGCTGGGTCTTAGGCCACAATGTAGGCCTAACTTGTCTGACCCAGCTTAATTTAATGTAATTAACTGTCTGGTGTAAAAACTCAATTAGTCACTTACTTTTAGTTATTGGAGTCTCTCCCTTCTCCGGTTCTCATTGTCGAGAGCGTACTTTGCTGGTACGTCCTCTCGCCCCGTTCTTCGTTTTCGTTCTCCCTTTGTTCTCCTCTTCGCGGGGCTTCTTGTACCAGCGTTGTCCTGGTTTATTCCTCAGTTGGTTTAGCGGTAATGTATCTCCATTACCGAGCACGCTCCTCCCACACAGTATATAAATACTAGTGTGGAGAATAACTCTGGTGAGCAACCAATTGGTTTCATCCACCCAGTTATTGACATAAAAGGAATTTATTAATTGTTAGATTAACTACCTACCTACTCAGTGAACCATTTTCGTTACCTCCCAACTACCCACTCATAAGTTTTCCATATAATAGTACCACTAATAATATAACTCTAATAATAGCCACAATGACAACCTTGTCATACAATTTTTGCTTGCTGGCGCTGTGCTTTTAGATCTTAAAATGTGGAAAACGCGTCCTTTGTGTTGTCGTACATAAGCTTGTTTTTACTATACAATTTTACCAACAAGCCAAAATAATCCTTAAAAGCCAATTCATGTCTAGTCACACCACACTGAATGCTTAAGAATTAAATTTGATCACTGGACATGTTTAACTTGTATTTATTTATTTATTTATATTTAAATATTTCACTCATGCCAATTTGTGGCAGTTTTCACTAATAAAAAATAATCTTGTGGTGCAAGGCACTACAGGGCTATGGCCAAAGTAGGCCATAAGACCCTTTTGAGTAACCCATGCAATCCTTGCTTATGTTCAGATAGGTTGAGTGTATTTGTGGCACATGTAAAGAGTACAGTGTATATATACATATATATACACACAGATTGCAAGGAATGCATGTGCCTGTTGAAAAAATCTGTTGAGTGATTCTTCCTTAAAAGAAGAATTGGATGCTTGGAGTTGTATGCATTTTAAATGCTTGTTCACTAATGTTGTTTAACTGGGGATCGTAATGAAATATAGGACAAGAAGAAATTACCAGAGAAGAGAGAGCACAGACAAAACAGTCAAGTTTAAATTTGGTTTAATCCCCCCCAAGTACTTATGTGTCACTCAGGTCTAAGCTTATAAGAGAATGAGACTCCTTAAATGTAAATGTTTCCTAGTTAGGCCCTAGGTTGTAGACCTAATTAGGCTTGATTAGGTTAGGCTTAGGCTAGACCATTTAGCCTAATTCTGCAATTTTTGTTAAGTAAGGTTAAGGTTTGTAAATTCCCCACACACGACGGACCACCAATGTGAAAAATGCTCTGTATGAATTGGTCCACAATTAACCCACCCCTTATATCTCCAGTCTAACTATAGAGTAGATCAAGTCTAGCCTAGAGGGGTCAGCCTAGAGATTCCGGAAATGGTCCAGAGCGGGCAGATAAATTGAGGTCCACAGTAGGATTCCTCACCAAACTAGGTTAGGGCAATCTACCTTTACCTTTGTTAAGCTATGAGTTGATGCTGGGTCTTAGGCCACAATGTAGGCCTAAGTTGTCTGACCCAGCTTAATTTAATGAGTCTACGTAAAACTGGGTTAAAAACACAATTAGTCACTTACTGCTAGTTATTAGAGAGTCCCTTTTTCCGTCTTTGTTTAATTGTTAAGAGCGTACTTGCTGGTGGGGACCCTTTTCGTCGTCGTTCCTGTCCCCTCTCCAGCTCCGTCCTCTCGCCCCGTTCCTCGTTTTCGTTCTCCTTTGTTCTCCTTTTCGCGGGGCTTTTTCCACCAGCGTCGTCTTGGTTTTTTTCCTCGGTTGGTTGATCGGTAATGTATATCTATTACCGAGCACGCTCTTGTCACACAGTATATAAATACTAGTGTGGAGAATAACTCTGGTGAGCAACCAATTGATTTCATCCACCCAGTTATTGACATAAAAGGAATTTAATAATTGTTAGATTAACTACCTACCTACTCAGTGAACCATTTTCGTTACCTCCCAACTACCCACTCATCAGTTTTCCATAGTAACACTTAGTTAAAATTGAAGTAGGATTAGATGAGGTAGTGGTAGGGTTGGTTGAAGTAAGGATAGGAGGAGAGGTTTGAGAGGCTGTAGTGTCAGACGCCTGTGACACTAGCCTGGTTAGTTTAAAGGAGGGTTAGGAGTCCATGGACAAGGTACGACACAGCGCGTTGCACGGTCTTTAAACTTTTCATGATACCAGCAAGGAGGGGTATGAGCAGTAGACTGAGGTAAGGAAGTAGGTTGAGAATAAGGCTGAGTAGTGGGGATTGAGGATTGAGGATGAGGAGGTAAGGTTAATAGATTTGGATTAGGAGCAACCAACTGACCTGTTTGCGGCGGCTGTGGTTGTAGTAGAATGAGGCGTTGTCCAGCTTTAAGTTGGGATGCTCTATTTGGGCCAGAGGGTGGTCCTCGTCTTGAAGAACTTCTCTCTCGTTCTCTGTTGTTAGCTAGCTCTATTCGGAGGGCTTTAAATTCATCTTTCATTGTTTGTAGAATTTCTTGGGATAGTTTAATGCTTTGTGCGGCCAGACTCTGAGTGTCATCCTGCGTGACACAGATTTGGGGGTGATGGGCGTGATTATCTACGTGGCCCAGGCGAATTTCAATCATCATCTTATCAGCTGTTTTGGCCATAGTGAGGAGATCTGTATCATCTGGCATACAACGGAGCATTGTCCGTAAGGCAGTGGGGAGACCATTGAGGAAGCGGCGTCGCATTAAGGGTGAGTTTTTATCGTCTCCATTGGTCTGTCCAGCCAGGTCTTGCAGATGCCTCAGGAAGGCTGTTGGCGTTTGATCCCCAAGAACTTGGTCGTTGAGTAGAGCATTGAGTCGCTCTTCTTCTGATTGGCCGAGCCTCCTGACTAACTCGCTGAGGAGGCTCTCAAAAGCTTGGTCAGACGGAGGCAATAGAGTCACATCCTGCACTACTTTGTATACTAGTGCCGGCAGGAGGTTCTTTGTGATGAGGAACTTGGTTCGTGGGTCCGTAATTCCTTTTATCGTGAAATAATCCCGCAGTTGATTCACGAAGATTCCAGGCTCTTCAGCAATGAATTGTGGAGTGATAGGCTGATACATTGTAAGAAGGTCTGTTGTAGGTGGTGAATTTGGAGTACCACCGTTGGATGATCCTAGGTTGCTGTTGTTGTGGGTCATTGTGGCTATTATATTGTTACAAGGTACCAAAAAAAATTAAAATGTGTCAAAAACTTGACAATGTTTCAACAAATATTGTTGAATGCAAATAATGGCTTCAGGTAAGCTTGGTTGAGTATGAGACTCAACTGGAGTTGTGATGAGTGCCAATAACAAAAAGTTACGTAAAAAAAAAAAAAAAATTTAATGATGTAGCCCAATATTAGCAGAAAAATAGTCTGCGTATAGGCTGTTTGCAGAATATAAGTAAATTTGCACAAAAAAAACTTTAGAAAATGCTGATTTTATAAAAAGGCAAAATAAAAGGAATATATTTTGCAACAGAGAATACCTTCCAGTACAGATGAGTGCTTAGTACTAGTGAATTTAATAAAATTATGGATGCAGACTGAATATGTTGACAAAAATTGAAAAACAAATTTTTAGAAATTTTTTGCATAAATTACGGTGTTTGGTCATTCCGGGGGTCACCAATTGTAAAGGTCTGATTTATTACTACAGACCTTTACATAAATAATTAATTAAATGCCAGGGTCACCAGCGCCCAAATACTAGATTGGCATCCAGCACTGCGGCGCAAAAATAATTTAATAAAAAAGGAAAGACTGATTATAAAATCATCAACATGAATTTTGTATTTTATTGACAACAATTAATAAACTATATGCAACATTTATTTATAAATGCAAAGGGGATTTTTACCCGTAATAACTTTGATTGACATAAATGCGAAATTAAATAATGGCACCGTTTAGCTAATATATAACAGTCTGCAACTAATACTGATACTAATAATAATAAATATGTAACATACTAACATACAACTAATATTAATAGGTAACTAATACTAATAATGATATGTAAATAATAATAATAATATACAAATAATATACAAATAATAGCCACAATGACAACCTTGTCTGCAAAGAGAGAGACAAGAATACTGTAAGTAATATTCCAGACAAAAATGATAGCCTAAATAATAATGGCAAAAATTGATAATTAAAATATATATGCTATATAGGCTCAGTAACCTGTGGATGGTGAATTACAGTTAATCCTCATTATGGGATTGTGTTAAGTTGAACAGGAAAACTAAGAAAGTATGTAGGCCACAAATGACTAGTAGGCCATCTGCTGAGAAAATAACATGAAACATAATAGGCTTATAAAGTAAAGTATATTAAGAAAATGAATGGGCAGGCCTATGCCTCTTCAACAGGGCCGGATTAACAATTAAGCAAAATAAGCCCGTGCTTAGGGCATCAAGGGAAGGGGGGCACCACAGAAATTTTCCATTGTCGGATTTACCATGGATTTATTATACTATTATAATCGCGGCTTATAGCCTATAAGCTGTTGAAAACTGAATTATATATATTCATATATAGTATTTTTTTTTTTTCATTGTTTGAATTTGTAGTGAACAACAACCCTTTTGAGAGAATAAATATATTTCGTTGTAATCACACACTTTACGCTTTGCGTTATTATTTTGTTTATATCAAATCTTTGAGCGCCATATTAAAAATACATATACAGGGCGTCCCAAAAAAATGTATACACACTTTAAATAATTATAAAGGCAGTGTTTATTAAAATACATTTCATTTTCAAAATGTAATAGAATCTACAGACATTATTTAATTGTTTTGTCAACGCCTGTTTTCAAACTGACGTCCGTTCTGGTCCAGGCACTGCTGATAACGCGAAGCAATGGAATCGCAAACATCACGAAACATTTCGTTTGGTATTTGTGTGCATTCTCGTTCAATGGCTGCTCTCAATTCAGCGACTGTTGCAGGTTTTATAGCGTAGACTTTGTCTTTTAAGTATCCCCATAAAAAAAAGTCTAGTGGTGTGAGGTCTGGTGAACGCGGAGGGTATTCTACGAAACCCCTTCGTCCAATCCACATCCACATCGTGCCAAGTACCACTCGCAATACTCCACTCTTCGGTCCGGATCATCTTCATTAATAGCATGGACTAATCTTGGAATGCAACTTTTCCATTGACAGCGCTTCAAAATGCGTTGGACAGACGATTCTGAAATTCCTACTTCACGACTCGCTTGCCGCACAGATTTTCTTGGACTTTGGTGATACGTTTCCAGTACTCTTTCTTGCTTTGTGGGGCTTGTCGATGTCCGTGGTCTTCCGGAACGCTTCTTGTGGACATTCTGAACAGTTCCATCGGCTTCAAACTTATCTCTAATTCGAGTGATGGTAAGTCGCGTTGGTGGATCTGTTTGAAACTCCCTCCTAAACTGTCTTTGCACTTCAACTGCGTTTTCACACTTCCAGTAGCATTTTAGAATGAATTTCCTTTGTTCAAAGCTTAGTCTGACTGCCATTATTAATTCTAATGGGTTTAACTTGGAAAGAAAGAAACATCAATTGAGCTATCAGCTGTTAAAGTGTGTATACATTTTTTTGGGACGCCCTGTAGATTAAATATTTTCGTGTGCTATAGTAAATGTAAAAACAAGATTCAGTCATGCTGAACTTTATAAAATAATTGTAGAAGACAATATTGAGTGTGCCTTCCCAAATGTAGAAATTGCCTTTCGTATATTTTTAACATTAATGGTCACAAATTGCTCAGCTGAGCGTTCATTTTCTCAGTTGAAGTATATTAAAAATACCAACAGAACAACTATGCAACAAGGCAGGCTGGATGCCTTATCTCTACTATGTATAGAAGCAGATGTGTTACGTAAGATTAGTTTTGAGGATCTGATCAAAGACTTTGCAATTAAAAAAAGTAGGAGAAAACTTTTCAAATATAAATGAAGTGGAAGTATACAAAAATAAACATTATTTTCCATCTTACTGTAAGTTTTGTTTCATTTCAAAAAATAAAATTTTATTTTATGGTTTATTTTTGTTTATATTTTGAATTACATATATATGGGGCACCAAAATCTTTTAAGTGCTTAGGGCCTCTAAAGGTCTTAATCCGGCCCTGCTCTTCAATATAATAGAGCTGAGGTTAATCATCTAAAACAGTGCCCTTCAATCTTTTTATGCCTACCGCCCACTTTTACTATTTTTATGTGAGATAAATTAGCCAACCGCCCACCAAAATTAAAAATCCAACAAACATATATTAAAAATTATGTATGGTACATTATATATATTATATAATAAAACATTATGCATTTACCTTTAATTTAGTGAGATCCTTGTGCTTGATGCTTGGAAACTAAATTCCGAATGTTTGGCTCGAATTTAGTGAGGAACAAACGAATGTCCCCTCTTTCAGGGATTTTTAAAGCATTCCTGTTTTTGGTAAGAATGTGATTCACAGCACTAAAACCTGATTCAACTAGGTACGAAGTAGGAAAAGCGATCAGTAATTTAAAAATCTTTTTCCACATATTGGGATATACATTTGACATCTTTTTATTTTGCCAAAGCTGCATATAACCACCGTTATTGAAATTTCCCTTGCTTTCCTCATCATGTCTGAGTTCTAATAGCTCCTCTTGACATGTTACATTAGCTTCAGTAACATTTGCAGTAAACGGGTTTACCATCCAATCATATACTTCCATGGTTAAAACATCACTGAATCGAGTTTCAAAATCCGTTTCAAGTTTATTGAGATGATCAATAAACCTTTGTGCATGGGCGCCCGCAGGTAGGGGCAAGGGGGGGGGCGCTTGCCCCCCCCCCCTGGAAATGCCAAGAAAATATATTAAATATTTTCTAAGAAAATATTTATATCCTAAACTTGCTGAAAAGTATCCAACTGCCTCCTAAAGGGTGAAAATTTTTATTTGTGTGCATGATAAAAGGTTACTACCTTTTTATTTGTTCACCGGGAGAAAATCAACTCCAACAAAACTGATTTTATGGAAAAGGTTGTTCATAATTTTGGTAGTGACCGCAGACGACTACAATTCCTATTCAAATGAGCAGTGTAGGTGATGCTCGAAACACTGTTTTCAAATTAGGTACAACATTTACTTCAGTGTGCTTTTTTCTTCATTCTATCATGTTTCTGTTATAAATAAAATAAATGATTGTTATCATGTGCATTGTATGTACAGTATATACAATATATATTTGCATTTTCCATTACAGAAAATGCAACACTAAACTTGCTTAGAATTAACCTGCTGGTTCCTAAGGGGTCAAAAGTTTTTTGCTTGCTCCGGTCCCTACCTATTAATACATTAAATTTTGCCCCCCCTTGGAAAAAATCCTGCGGGCGCCCATGCCTTTGTGTATCAATTGTTGTTATGTCATCCTTAATAGATAACAATTCTGGAAACTGGTGAAATTCCCTTTTTGAAAGATTGTGACTGAATAAATCCAGCTTTTCAATGAATAATGAGATAACTTTTTGGAAGTTCATGAGTGTCATATTGGCTCATTGAAGCTGCAAATTACAATAATTGCATTTCTTAAATATTCCTGCCAAATAACAAGCATCATTTTTTATCATTTTTAACTTTTGGCTAAGATCAACTTCATTTTGGTCTTCTAGAAACTGCACTACGCTCTCATATAGTTCAACAAAACGAGTTAAACATGCACCCTTCGAGAGCCATCGGACCTCTGTGTGTAATAATAACCTAACAAATTGTTCATCATTGTCATGACAACTGACGAAACATTCGATCATTTTTTGCATACAATATTGTAAATTTTGTTGAATTTTACAAGAATTTTATAAATTTTCTTGCCGCCCACCTAAAAGCTCAAATATCGCCCAGGTTGAAGACCGCTGATTCTAAAACAAAGGCTACGGTAGGCCTCAGCTAGGCTAGAGTAATTTACAATTTGGCTCTTGCATAGATAGGCCTAACTTAGTCTAAGCTAATTTATAGTATGAATCTTTCAGTACTATTTATAGTATGAATCTTTCAGTACTAATCACAAACAATATAACTTGTAGGCTGACCATACATACTTTTGAACGGGACAGTACCGTTTTGTATGGGTTTTTGTATGGGTTCTGTCACTGAAGAATAATTGTAAGCCCAATATGTTTATGTACTTACTTTTTCATGAATACAGAATATTACATAACCCCCGTCCCTTTTTTGCCATCCCAATGTCCCGTTTTTGTCTCAAGGAAATATGGTCAGCCTAAATAAGGCTTGTTAATATCTGCAGTATGCAGTATTGCATACAGATATGCAATAGTAAAAAAATAAACATTATAAATAAGAAACATACCACAACGAAATTTTGCTTGCTGGCGCCGTGCTTGGATTTTATATCACAATGTGGAAACGGCGTCCTTTGTGTTGTCGTTGCACATAAGTTTGTTTTTACTTCACAATTTTACCAACAAGCCAAAATAATCCTTAAAAACAAACTCACGTCTAGTCACACCATGCCCCCAAATTTACATTGTTTAGAAAGCACAAAATATATTTTTATATTTGCTTTGAATTTCTTTAATAATTGCACTTTAATTTTTAACTAAATTACTATACACTGAATGCTTAAGAATTAAAATTAATCACTGGATATGTTTAACTTGTATTTATTTATTTAGACTTAAAATATTTCACTTGTGCCAACTTGTGGCAATTTTCACTAATAAAAAAATAATCCTGTGGTGCAAGGCACTACAAGTGCCTTAACCCACTTAACCCCAAGAATACTTTTATAGGTAAAAAGACATCAAAACCGGTATTTTTACATTTATTTAGTGTTACTATTTCACATTTGAGAAACTTTTTAACAATTATTTTTTTATTTCTTCAGTTATTGCACGGGAACATTGAGGTTATGAGTAAGTTGAAAATCAAATAATCTTGTTTTACTGAGACATAAAAAGTCTTGTTCCTTTGAAGCTAAATCACTTATAGTTAATAATTTCTAAATTAACATATTTACTTATTGCAGTAATTGAAATTTAATGCATCCATATTTTTATATCTATAAATATAATTACATATATATTTATTGATGGAAAACACCAGAACAGTGATTGTGAAGTCGCACTACACATGAAGCACATTGGAGTCTTGTATTTTTCTTGCATACAACGCAATGTCCTTGAGTTCCACTCGGCTGAAGGTGATGAGACACTCCTTGCGTTCTAACGTATGGACCCCTTGGTCCTGGTCTGGGTCCATTTCCTCGTGGTTTTTTAAGAGTTCTAGTACTATTTCTTTGGTGAAGCTTAGTTGATCCAACTTTCCTTCTAAGCTTCGATGAATTTTCCAGGCCGCTACTCGGAGAAGAGAGAAACAATTGATGATGAGAGGTCCATACCACTTCTTCCAGGCAATTGTAGGACGGCAGTCAGCAAGTGCCTGATCAACAAGATCCACTCCGCCCATGTGAATATTATAGGAATTGATCAGATGTGGTTGGTCAATAGACACCCTTTTCTTGTCAATTCTTGACCACCGTGAAACTTGGTTTAGAGGCTCCAGCTTGTCATAGTTTGTTGCCAGTGTTACTGCCTTGCTGTCCTTCCACTTTACCACGAGAACGTTCCCATCTGACCTGGTCCAATGTGCTCCCCTCTTTGACTTTACGACGGTCTTGGTGTCTGGAAAATGGCATTTTAGGAGACGATTGTCGCTGGCAGTTCCCGTTGCTCTAAATCCATCCTCTGCTAGTTTCTTCAACTGTAGCTGTAATACCTGAAAGTCCTGATTATTCTTTTGACGAGCGAAACGCAGGGATTCGTGTATAATCGACTGAACCATTTCGGTGTCAAAGAAGAGCCGGAAGAGCTTGATCGGTGTCTCCTCGATGAGTTCCGGGAATTGATGAGCAAGAGAAGGCATACTTTGAGCATCAGGTCCTTGGAAATCAACATCAGATCAATGGCGCCATTTCGGAAACTGTCTTTTTGCCTTAGATTCTGATAGTGCTGGAGGCTCATCTTTGTTGGTCTGAATCTCCACGGGACCAGCTACTTCTCTCGGTAGTTCATTTCCGAAAGTCAGTTGTTCCTCTTCTCCTTCTTCAGTGTCTGAAACAACACCATCTCCACCATCAGGAGGCATCACGACCAAATCAACTTCTCCAGTATCGTCATTTTCCTCAAGCATGGCAAGAGCGTCTTGCAATAAAATAACTCTTTGTCTCGGCTTTGACATTTGCACAAAAATGACTATATGTAATTTATATCTGTAAAAATACAAAAATTATATACAATATGTACATCATCACAAATATCACAAGAAGAAAGGATTAAAAATATGATATAAAAACAAAACGAAAGGAAAATAGAAAATGTCCCAAGCGTTTGGGTCGTTTTTTGATTTCCTTCCATTGAAGTTTTATCCTACAGTGTATATATATATATATATATATATATATATATATATATATATATATATATGTGTGTGTGTGTGTGTGTGTGTGTGTGTGTCATCACTATATATATATAAAGATATGTGTGTGTGTGTGTATGTAATGACAAAAAGACTGATGAATGTTTTGTGTTATACGGAAGCTAATGAATTACTGATTGTTTTGTTTTGCATCGTGGCCCTTTTATATGGGTTTCACTTGTTATGACATTGTTACGACATGCAGAAACAAACGCAAAACTGAGAAGACCGATCCGTTTTTCGTCGCCTTGTCGGAGACACATTTGAACGGGAACCGCATACAGAGATTGAGACAGCTTTCTACTGACTACAAACCCCCAATGTTCCCAAATGGGAACAATAATTTTTAATGTGTTATAGTGATAACTCAAATTGTTGTATTACCAATAACATTAGTAATATGACGAAAGACATCTATTGGCTTCAGGGAGCCCCAAAAATTCAACTGACCTTGTATGTATATTTATGAAATACGACTCGAAATTAGTGACGTCATGGGACAATAAAAATGGCCATTTTCATTACATTATTTAATAATGAATAACAGTATTTATTAATGAAAATTAGTCCTTGAATATCTATTAGGACTTAATAATATAATTAATATTCATATTATCGAGTTTTAAGAATATCACTCGGAATGGTTCATACAAATATAACATGTTCCCGTATGGGAACATTGGGGTTAAATGGATTAAAAATATTAGGTTATATTAAGACAGTTCTAGTTTCGGAACAAGGAGACTGTAATATATCTTTATAATTCACTAGTCAGACCTCAACTGGAATACTGTGCGCAGTTTTGGTCTCCATTCCTCAGGAAGGACATAGAAAGGTTAGAAAGAGTACAAGCAAGGGCTAAAAAATTGATCCCTTCAACGAGAATGCAAAGCTACCAACGGAGATTGGAGCGCCTAAATCTGTTTACCTTAGAGACGAGGAGGTTGCGGGGTTAGCTTATTCAAGTCTTCAAGATGCTCAATGGAATAGACAGGGTAGATTACAGAAACTTATTCTCACTTAATGCCAATCCGACAAGAAATAATGGGTTTAAACTGGAACTAAAGACATTTAGAACCTCTGTCTGCGGGAATTTCGTTTCCTATAAAATAGTTAATATCTGAAACAACTTCCCTCAGAGGTTGTTTCCAGTCAAAGTGTAAATGTGTTTAAAAATAGGCTAGACAAAGTACTGAATACTCTCATAGTTTGACTAAAACATAACATAACAACTCTGCAGGAGTTCGCTTGCACGGTGTCTCTGTGAGCATGCTAAATATAGAGCTATTTATATATTCTCCACTTACCTGTAAAATTTCCTTGGCTACTTTTCCAGGGTCAAGATATTTTCTTCAACCTTTTTTCGTACCTGCCTCTGGCAGGGAGGGAGTGGAGAGCCTTCTACTTTTCTACTACTGCTAGGATAGTTGAAAGAAAAATAACAGGAACCTCCGATAGTGGACCGGAAGGTCTTTGAGGCTTCCTCTTGTCCTTGTAACTTTCTCTCTCTTTTGGAGTGTTCACCAGGGAGGACACCCACGTCATCCCCGAGCCAAGCGTGAGGCACGAAGGTGCTGGCCTGGATAGTGTTCGATGTACCGCGACAGTCGTTGCCGATAGAATAGACAAACTGAGCGCGTTTAAGGGTCCTGGGCCAGACCAGTTTCTCCCCAACATGTTGCGGGAGGGGCGCGACCAAGTGGCTCCCCACCTGGCTACAGTCTTCAACAAATCGGTGGAGACGGGCAAGGTCCCTGGTGACTGGAGGGAAGCCAACGTGACCCCTATCTTTAAGAAAGGAGATCACGAAAGTCCAGGGAATTATCGTCCCATTAGTCTCACTTCTCTTGTACGTAAATTATTAGAGGGGATAATAGCGGATAGGATCGTTGACCATTTGGATTCCTACAAGCTGCTTGGGGGCTCCCAACATGAGTTTAGACGGCATAGGTCGTGTCTCACGAACTTGCTCGAGTTTTCTCACGTCATGTTGAGTGAGTATAATAAGAGTAGGCCGATTGATATACTTTATCTCGACTTTCAGAAAGCCTTTCATAAGGTACCTCACCGCCGGCTAATGGCGGAAGTGCGTGCGCTGGGTATCGGTGGAGAAGTAGATAGGTGGATTGAAAACTGGCTGAAGAATAGGCGGCAGAGGGTTGTAATTAAAAGTGTTAGTTCGGGTTGGGCCTCGGTCACTAGTGGGGTTCCTCAGGGTTCCGTTTTGGGGCCACTGTTGTTTATCATTTACATAAATGATATCGACGGTGGCATCGTCAGTCGGATCGCCAAATTCGCTGATGACACCAAGCTTGGGGCCAATGTTGGGACGCCCGAAGCGATCGAGCAACTGCGAGCGGACCTAGGTAGGACAGGAGAGTGGTCCGAAAAATGGAAAATGCCGTTTAACTTGGGTAAATGCAAGGTGATGCACATTGGCTACGCCAATCCCAAGTCGGACTACTCGATGTTGGGGCGTAATATCGAGGCGACTAATTGAAAAAAGGACTTGGGTGTGCTAATTAGCAGCGACCTTAAGTTTACAAAACTGCGTAGAGGTGGAAAAGAAAGCCCAGAAGCTGTTGGGTTATATCAGGAGGCAATTTGATTTCGGAACAAGGAGATTGTGCTCTCTCTGTACAATTCCCTGGTTCGGTCGCACCTGGAGTATGCAGAGCAGTTCTGGTCGCCCACCCTCAGGAAAGATATTGAGAGGCTGGAGCGAGTGCAGGCGAGGGCCACAAAGTTAATCCCTTCCGTTAGCATATGGACTACAATCGACGCTTACGCGCCATGAACTTGTTTTCGCTGGAAACTCGGAGGCTGCGCGGTCAACTCATCGAGGTTTTCAAGCTCTTACGCGGGTTCAACGATGTCGATTTTAGAAGCATGTTTAGTTTAAATGATAACCCAACTCGCAACAATGGTTGGAAGTTGGATTTGAAACGGTTTAGGACTAGTGTGTGTGGGAATTACTTTACGTATAAGATCTGTGACACGTGGAACACGTTACCTTCAGAAGTTGTGAACATTTCCTCTGTGGATCACTTCAAAAAAAGGTTAGACCAAGTCTTGCCCACTATTTGAGGGCGTAGAAAATTTTCCCTGGCACCTGTTGCCATTGGTACCTCCTCGGTATGGGCCGCAAGGCTTTTTGAGGTACTTCTTTTCCTTGTAACTCTCTCTCTCTCTCTTTGGTGACCAATTGATGGTGCTTGGCTGTACTTCTCTTAGGTGAGAGAGCTTTACTGCCCAGCTGGCTACCAGGCCAGCGTAAACTCTCGGGCGTAGCCTCTGGGTCTGGTGGGATATCTCTTGAACACTGGATTCTAAGAGTTTGGCCGCTTGTGAGTGACTAGTAAGACTTAGTAAGGGGCTGCATCTCGCTGTCGCTCCTGGCGGGAAATCCGTGACGCTTGCGTCGCGAGTGTTTGGCAGTTGGTAGCTGCGACACGTTTGGGACTGTCCGGGACTTGGGGAGACCCTTGATCGGAGCGGCAGCAGCGAGAGGTGTAGTCTTCTGGATGGGCTGAACGTCACTTGCAAATAGGTGGATGCGTCTACGCGCGGGACGAATTCACCCTCCCCCCCTCCTTTTTTATATACTGGTCAGAACGTTTTTGATAGTTTTCATTGCTAGAACGCTTTATCTTATTCAGTGTATTCAGAGTTCGAAAAAAAAAAATTACAATGAATGGACCGCAGAAACTGAAGGCTGAATGTGCGAGGTGTGAAGTAAACCAGTGGGTGACGAACTTCAAAGAAGCCTGCTTCGAGAAGATCAACCACTCCAGCATGTGCCGCTTTTGCGAACTCATGCGGAGGAGAGGGTCCGGCGGCTCGAGTCGTCCAGACCAGCTGTCGGAGGTGCGGCGGTCACTGACGCGGCTGCGCCCTCCACCCCGGAACTCATTAATAGGATAGCTGCCATGGAAAGGCGGTTCAGCGATGGACTGGTCAGAGCTCGAGACAGCGGAGAAAGGGTAGAGGTGCAACCGGGGGCCAGGGTACAAAATCAGTGTCAAGAATCGCCAGCGACCCACGTGGAATGCACGGAACCGCGGCGCAAGGTGGAAGGCGTAAAGAAGGGGCCGATAGAGAAGGGTGGGAAGGGGCCTACTGATGGCCCAAAGAAACCGAAGGATGTAGCTGCCGGTCGGGGTGGGTCGGGTGGTGTAAGTACGTCTATGGGTAGCGACGGGTATCGAAAGGTCTCGGGCAAGAAGGCTGCGAAGCCGAAGCCTGAGACCCCAGTTGCCCCTGTCAAGACCTCCAACCGCTTTAGTCTCCTGTGCTCGAAGGAGGAAGACAACGTTTTGATTGGGGATTCACAGATCAGGGGCCAGGAGAAGTACTTTGCTTCTGCAAACCGGGACGGAAGGAAGGTAAGGTGCTTGCCTGGGCGGGGAACGGTGCACTTAAGGAAGGAGGTAGAGAAGCTGCGCGTGGCTAGTCGGAGGACTGCGATCGTTGTCCACGCTGGTGGCAACGACCTGTTCCTCAAAGGTGGTAGGGTAGGTCTTACAGAAGGGATCATTACCGAGATCGTGTTTCTTGCGGATGATCTAAAACTGAGGACAGACAGGGGAATGTTGATGGGCATTTTACCGCGGATGAATGCCAGTGACCACGCGCTCAGTAAGGTCATTGGCATCAAAGAGAGGGTGCAAGGCTTGTGCGTCCCGCTGAGCGTGAGGTTTATTGACCCCTTCGACGCATTTTCAGGTAGGTGGGACTAGTGATGCGAGTCGTTTTTTATTGTGTCGTTTTTTTTTGTTTAAAACGAACTTTTTTTTTTTTTTTAAACTTATTCCATATTTTTCTTCCTTTAATCTAATAAGTATATTAGTATTACCTATAATTTACTATACTACCATGCTTATACGGTTATACCCAAAAGTGGGCACCCGGGCCTCAAAAAGGACCGACGGTCCCGGTCCTTGCCTCAAACTGGACCGACGGTCCCGGTCACGGTCCTTTCTGAAGATAGGACCTAGGAACGACTCGGTCCTCGGTCCTTATATATAATATAAGTGAAAAATTTTATTAAAATGAAAAATGAAATTAAAGACACCGGAAATCTTTAATTTTATTAACGTAAATTATAATTAATACAATACATAAATGATGAAAAATGGCTGTCACTGAGCCCTGACCTTTTCGGCTTGAGGACGTCCTTCCCCAAAGAGAAGAGCCTCTCCACGGCGGCACTGGATGGTGCCAGGTGTTGAAACAAGTTTCAGTTCAGTCTCAGTCTCTTTCTGAGTCTTCTGGAGGAAACGATCCATCTTCTTTAGAACTTCAAATAATCACTAAACAGACTAAAATCACTAAAAAAGACCGTCCGGAATTGCTTAAAAATGGACCGTCGCTCCTCACTGAGAAAAGGACCGACTTTCCCGCTCACGGTCCTTAAAAAGGACCGAGTTCCTGGAATTCGGTGTCCTGCCCACCTTTGGTTATACCTAGTATATATAGTCATCTTTTAGAAAAACCGAATCACGCAAAAAGTATATAATAGAAAGGAAAAACAAACCCTCATTTTTATATGTATATATATTTTTTAACTAGAACATAAAACATTCTTCCTCGTTTCAAACAATATACATAATTGTGATTGGCAAGAGTACCAGTATAAGCACACCGGACAAAAAATTAGTCACGCCTCTCAGAATGTACCTAATAACGTGTGACGGCGCCTCTGGCCTTGATAACCGCACGAATCCGGCGAGGCAGAGACTCTACGAAGTTGTGCATGTACTGAACATCGATTTGCTGCCACTCGTTCATCAGCCGGTCCCGAAGTTCCGCCAGAGTCCGTGGGTGTCTATTCCTGCGCTTCACTTTCTGTTTCCAGCCTGAACAACACCTTCGACGCATTCAGGATTAAAGGCTTCATTGGACCTGCGATGTACTCGTCGCCTCCCATCATTGGAGAACAAACAAAAACGGGACTCATCGGACCAAATTACACGTTTCCAATCTGCCGCAGTCCAGTTTTTGTGCCTCTGAGCCCATTTATAACGTGCCAATTTGTGACTTGCTGTTAACAGCGGCCTCTTCCGTGGCACCCTGCTCCAGATGTCCATCGCATGCAGTTCTCGTCGCAATGTCCGTTCGGAAATTGGTCGCTGGAGAACCTCATTGGTTTCTTGGAGCAATTGTTCTCTGGTTTGAAAACGATTTGCAGTTACTAGACGAGAAACATGGAGGCGGCCCCTATTGTCGAGAATTGTTTTCCGGCCACAGTTACGCCGTCGATTGTCAGTTGATTGCGAACTATACCACTCTTTGTAAACTCGCTGGACAGTACGCGTTGACACACCAACAAATTGGGCTACTTCAGACATTTTGTGTACGTGGGCTCTGCCAAACACGATGGCTCCTTTTTGCCACTGAGTAACGTCTGCCTCACGACCCATTTTGCAGACTATATCCAACACACACTTTGTTCTTCACCACCTCACGAAACAGATCTGATCCTGTGTGCTACGTCACCGCTACTTGTCACTTACCAATGCTACATCAGCGCCCTCTGTGACCTTGAACTTCCTACTATCGGTGCTATTAGGGGTGACTAATTTTTTGTCCGGTGTGCTTATATATTCCAGATAGAAAAGGAAAATATTCACCTTTTTTTTTGAACCTTTTGTTAACCTAATGTTGTTTAACCTCATTTCCATGGAGAATCATCACTAGATTGGGTAGAGCATATATGCTAGTTTCAATATCACAGGTACTGGTATAATATACATAATAAAAAATACATAATACTGGTATAAAACAATATATATAATTGTGATTGGCAAGAATACCAGTATATATATATATATATCTATATATATAATATATTATATATATATATATGAATAGAAACGACATAAGTATTAAGGAACGTTTCTGCACACGAGGAGGAGAGATAACGAAATAATGAAAAATGAGGCGAACCGCCTGGGAATCGAACCCAGGCCTTCCAATTGCCGGTCGGACGCTCTACCATTATGCTACGGACCTCACTCAATCACAAATCGAAATTCTTCCCAAATAGGGCAGAAACCAATGCCCTCAGAGAGCACCCTCGCAAATCGTGAATATGCGCAAATAACTGCAATGACCGCGCAGTTAATATAAATGAATAGAAACGACATAAGTATTAAGGAACGTTCTGCACACGAGGAGGAGAGATAACGAAATAATGAAAAATGAGGCGAACCGCCTGGAATCGAACCCAGGGCCTTCCAATTGCCGGTCGGACGCTCTACCCATTATGCTACGGACCTCACTCAATCACAAATCGAAATTCTCCCAAATAGGGCAGAAACCAATGCCTCAGAGAGCACCTCGCAAATCGTGATATGCGCAAATAACTGCAATGACCGCGCAGTATATAAATGAATAAACGACATAAGTATTAAGGAACGTTTCTGCACACGAGGAGGAGAGATAACGAATAATGAAAATGAGGCGAACCGCCTGGGAATCGACCCAGGGCCTTGCAGGATTGCAGTTATTTGCCATATTCACGATTTTGCGAGGTGCTCTCTGGGGCATTGGTTTTCTGCCCTATTTGGAGATTTCGATTTGTGATTGAGTGGGTCCGTAGCATAATGGTAGAGCGTCCGACCGGCAATTGGAAGGCCCTGGGTTCGATCCCAGGCGTTCGCCTCATTTTTCATTATTTCGTTATCTCTCCTCCTCGTGTGCAGAAACGTTTCCTTAATACTTATGTCGTTTCTATTCATTTATATACTGCGCGGTCATTGCAGTTATTTTTGCATATATATATATATATATTTTTTTTTTGTATTGGGGCGTTTACCGCCATTTCCCGCTATATGGGTAGCGGATATCATGGCGAGGCGGATACAGAGAAAGAGAAACGGAGACGGAGAAAAGGCACTAGAAAGGGAGAACAGTGGACTACAGGTGAGAAGCCACCTAAAGCTCAGATAGGATGCGAGATTGGGAGAGGAAGAGGAAAAGACGGTCAAGCGAGAAGAGAGGGCTCTCAGCGAGCATAAGGCGTAAACGTTCGGGGAGGGGAAATCAGAAAGGAACGGAAAAGCGCGACGACGTACTGACGACAGGGTGGGCATTCCACAAGGATGTGAGAGACGGTGAGGGGCGACTGGCAGGAGGCGCAACGAGGAGCCTCCTGCCGGAACATAAGATAGCCGTGCGTGAGGCGCGTATGGCCGATGCGAAGCCGCGCAAGGACGACCTCTTTGTGTCTGGAGCGGTGGAAAGAGGACACCCAATATGACAGACGGGGGCGATGGACCAGAGTTTATTTCCGGTGGCATCGTCCCAGGACTGTTGCCACATGCGATCGTAAAAGGAACGAAAGACCTGCACATAGTCTGAGAAGGGGAGCGGGCGGGGGAGGGAGGCAGCGAGGCGGCGGACCGGGCTATGCGGTCCGCCGCCTCATTACCGGGAACACCAACATGGGGGAACCCAGCAGAAGGTGACCCGGACCGGTGAATTGTGTGCAGGACATGGTACTCCTGTTGAATAAGGCGTACGAGGGGGTCCGGGGAATCATAGCGCTCGAGCGCCTGAAGGGCGCTCAGCGAGTCCGAAAAACTGGTACAGGAGGACCGCGAACAACCCGATACCAGACGGAGGGCTTCCAGAAGGGCAAAGCTCCGCGGAAAAGATGGAGGCCTGAACCGGCAGGGGATACCCCGGGAGGTAGGTGACAATGACGGAGAGAAGACGGCGGCCGCGACACCTGCAGGGAGCGCGAGCCGTCGGTGTAGACGGGAACGTCCGTCCGAATGGATGGGAAGATGGGCCAGAAAGAAGACCGGAGGACGGCAGGGAAGAGCTCCTTACGCAGGCCACGGAGCGCCTGGCAACGCAGATAGGGGTGGGTCCGCCAGGGGGGCGACAGATCGAAGGAGAACGGCAGAATAGAGTGGTGGGGGGATCCCCAGGGACAGAAAATCTCGGCCAGAGAGCAGCGAAATGCCACTGTCAGGCCGGGGTAGCGCCTGGGAGATCGCGGAGAGAAGTAGGGACTTCGGAGGCGGCAAGAGCGAAGGTAACACTTCGCCATGAGAAGGCCCCGGCGAAGGGGCAGGGGGGGGTGTCCACAGTCACCTGAAGACTAGCGACAGGGGACGAGCGGAAGGCACCCGACGCCAGGCGAAGGCCACGGTGGAGAAGAGGATCCAGCATACGGAGTGCCGAGAGGAGGCGGAACTGTTAGACCACACAGCCGTAGTCGACACGGGATTGCACCAGGGAGGTGTACAGGCGCAGCAAGTACGCCTGTCCGCCCCCCAGGTCGTGTGGGACAGATGACCCAAAGGAGAGGGTGCGGCGAGGATGTTGCCGCAACCGCCTAAGTGTGGAACCCAACCGAAAAATCCGTCGAGGGTCATACCCCAGGAATCTAACGATGGGACGAGGGGAAGAGGAGTGCCGGCAAGGGTAAGAGCGAAGGTAATGCGACAGACGGAGGCGCCGAGGACGGAAAAGCATACTGGAAGACTTAGAGGGTAGAAAGCATAGCCAACCGAGGACGCCCAGCGAAACACCGCATTTGATGGCTAGCTGGAGCCGACGTTCAGCCAAAGACGGAGGCGGCCAGAGCAATAGATAGCCAGGTCATCGGCATAGAGGGAGCTACGAACGGATGTAGGCAGGACCGTAGCGCTGTGTTCATCACGAGTGAGAAACACAAGACGCTAAGGACACTACCCTGAGGGACACCCTCCTCCAACGGAAAGCGGTCAGAGAGGGCAGAACCGATTGCGGACGCGGAAAGAACGGGCGGACAAGAAGTTATAATAAAGGAAGGGAGAAGCCTACGAAACCCAGGGAGCGTAAGCAGTCAAGACCGCGCTTCCGCCGGTAGTATCGTAGGCCTTCTGGAGGTCGAAAAAGACGGCGAGTACAAATTGACGCTGGGAGAAAGCCTCCTGCACGTCATGGCTAAGGAGAAGGAGGGGGTCGGTGGTAGACCGGAAGCGCCGGAAACCAGCCTGGGTAGCAGGGTACTGGTCACTCGCCTCCAAGGTAAAGGACAGCCGCGAGGCGACCATCGCCTCCATCACCTTGCAGGCACAGCATGTTAGGGAAATGGGGCGATAGTTCGACGGGAGTGAGGGGTCTTTATCGGGCTTCGGGATGGGGACGACGATGGACTCACGCCATCGGTCCGGAAATGAACCCTCCAACCAAATCGGGTTATAGAGGTCCAGTAGAAAGCTGAGAGCAGAGGGGTGGAGATGCTGTAAAAGGTCATAGGGGATATTATCGGGGCCGGGGGCGGAGGAGCGTCGGGGGCGGAGGGCCTCCCGAAGCTCTGTCATGTGGAAGAGGTGATTATAGGGGTCATTCCTATGAGGTGGAAATTCCGGTGGGTCGCGGCGGGAGTGGGGGGAATCGGAACTGGAGATGGCTGCAAAGTGCGCCGCGAGTGCGTTCGCGACGGCCTCCGGATCGGACACGAACTCGTCGTCCCCGACCCGAAGCACCGGGGGTCGAGGGGGGACACGGGTCCCCTCAAAGCTACGCACCTTGCGCCAAACAGTCAAGGGGGCAGTCGAGGAGGAGATCCCGGACACGTAACTCCGCCAGGAGGTACACCGGGCCAGTTTCAGGACCCGACGGGCCACTGCCTTCAGGCGCTGAAATTCTATCTTGTGCTCCAGCTGGCGGGTCCGGTAGAAGCGGCGGCCGGCACGGCGCCGCTCCTGAACGGCATGGGAGCACTCTGGGGTCCACCATGGGACGCTTCGCGGTCTGGGGGAGCCAGAGGTACGGGGGATGCAACTGGCGGCAGCCGAGAGGATCTTACTCTCGAGGAAGGCGAGGGCCTCATTGACGGAGGGAAAGGCAGGAATTGATGGCGAGATCGCCGTGCCCCTCGCGTATGAGGCCCAGTCTGCTCGGGCGAACAGCCAGCGCGGGCGGACAGAGGTGGGGGGGAGGAGACGGGTCGGGGTAAGACACACTGGGAAATGGTCACTGCCGGAAGAATCCGGCAGGACCTCCCAGGTGAACTCCGTCACGATTTCGAGGGAAACCAGGGAAAGGTCGATACAGGTGAAACTGTCATGGGCCGAGTGAAGGCAGGTTGGGGAGCCATCGTTCAGAAAGGTGAACTCGAGCTCGTCCATAAGGGAGAGAAGGGTCCCGGAGAGAAAGGTGGAGCAAACGTCCCCCCAGGCCGGGTCCCGACTGTTGAAGTCCCGAGAATCAGAAAAGGGCGGGGAAGCTGGAGAATTAGGTCACGGAGAGAATCGGGTGGAGGGCGTACGTTAGGGGAGAGGTAAAGAGAGCAGACCGTGAGCTGGCGCCCCAAGAAAAGGCGCACGGCCACAGCTTGCAGGACTGTACGGAGCGGGAGGGGGCGGAAAGGGACGGAGCGGTGCACGAAGACCGCGGCGCCCCCCCTCCCCGCCCCATCGAGAGGCGGGGAAGGGAGCCCGCAGTAACCGGACACTCGAGGGAGGGAACGGGATCCCAGAATCGTCTCCTGAAGGCAGAAACACGCCGGACACCTGGAGGCCAGGAGAGAGGAGAGACTCTCGAGGCCTACCAGGAGCCCGCGGATGTTCCACTGCAGGAGCGAGGTATAGGGAGGGGTAGGAAGGTCAGCGTAAAGGATGATTATGGGGTGGGTGGGCCGATCGGGCGGCCCGAGATTAAAGAGGGAATCGGAAAGCCCCGGAGTTCAGTGAGGGACGCCGAACGAGGGCGAAGGCGAGGGGGCGATGTGGAACCAGACGCCGGCAAGTCCTCCAGAGGAGGAGTCTCCCGGACGTCCGGGGGAGAGCGATGCAGAGAAGGGGATGTGAGAGGTATCCAGAATGCCCCTCCCTTCACCGGAGGTGCGGGGTAGGCAGGACTACGAGGGGGAGTGGAAAATAATACCTCACCCAGAGGCATTGGCAGGTCGAGGAGAGAGATGGGGCGGGTCAAACGCGGGCGAGTTCCCCCTCCAGTGGGTCCATCGACCGGGCCGGAGAGGGGTGTATCTCAGCCCCCACCACGAGGGCCGACGGGGACCCCAGGGGGGAGCGTGCATAACGGTTGCGCAGTGGGGACGGTGAGGACACCGGGGCGGTAGGGCGAAGGGGGCGTTTGTGTTTAGGAGAGGAAGGTGATGCGAGGCTTATGGCGTCGAACCTTTCGGGGTCACCACTGGCGCGGCGCTTGCGGCCCCTATCCCTCCGTCGTGCGGCCCGCGTGGGTGACGGCGGGTCACGATCCGGAATGGGGTGGCCGAAGGCGCCGGTGGAGAGGGCGTAGAAGGGGCAGGGGTTGCCGACGAAGCATCGGCGTTCGCGGAGGGAGCACGTGGGGACGCGCTGGTAGTACGGGGAGCCGCGGACACGGTGGGTGGAGGCGCGTTGGGAACCGCCGGTGAGGACGGGGTCCGGGAACGGAGAGCCTCGGCGTACGAGGCACCACGCCGGGCCTCGCCACCACGCAACCACTCCCGCGCCTCCCGAGCGCTGAGAAACTCTGATGAACAGAGGGCCCGAACCTCCCTTTCAAAGAGGAAGGACGGGCAAGAGCGGGATGAAGCAGGGTGTGGTCCATGGCAGTTGGTGCAGGAAGGCGGAGCAGTACAGGGCAAGGGGTGGGGAGGGCCGCCGCAGCGGACACACAACGGGGCCGGCTGACGGCAGGAGCTGCTCACGTGGCCAAACCTATTACACTGAAAACAGCGCGTAGGATCTGGCACGTATGGTCGTACTGAGAATTCGCACGCTCGTCTCTCACCAAAGCCCCAGAATACCGAAACGGGGGGCACCAGTGAGTCGAAAGTGAGGAGCAGGCGAGGAGAAGGGGCAGTTGGGGACCGCGATCTGTCGGGAAAGCGGTACACCCTCACAACACCCTGGGAGGCGAGGTCAATCTGGAGGTCTTCCACCGGGATGGGTAGAAGACGAGCAGCGTAAATTGTGCCCTGGCACTGATTGAGGCGGGGGTGGGGTCACCGTGATCCCGCAGCCCAGGACATCGGGGATAGCGAGCAGAGAGGAGGTTTCGGCAGAGGAACGCGACCTTATCAAAATGGAGCCATCCCTCTGAGGCCGAAGGTCAAAACGCGCCGTCCCCGTCTTCCCATGGATCGCTCGAAAGAGACGTTCGTGGTTAGTGGGGAGGGCTTGGAGGAGGAGGGGCGGAGGACGAGGAACTTGTCCATCGTCCTAAGGCCGAGTGAAGCCGTCTGGCCAAACACCACCGGAACTTCGAGGGGGCGAGAAGACGAGAAAGGCGGACGGCGACGTCGGGTCCCACGTCCCCCAGGGGGCCGGGGGCGATGAGGCCCGACCGGAGTGGGAGGCGACCGGGGCCGCGGGCCTCCCACCTGAGGGCGAAAAAGCAGGTGGGTCCCTATCGGGGCGTGGAATATGGGGGGTCCAGGGGTCGGGGGTCCACTGCAGGTCCATCCGCTACTGGCGGGGGTCGGGCAGCGGCGCCACGAGCCTGGGGAAGAGAGGGAGAGGAGGCGTCGGCAAGAAGAGCAGACGGGGTGGGCGAGGGCTGCCGACTGCCCTTACCAGACCCACGGTCCAAAGAGGTAGTCAGAGGGAGGTCAGATGCACAAGCCGGGTCGTCAACGAGGTCTATTAGAGTTGTAAGTGTTTCCATAGAAAATTTTTATTGTAGTTTCGCGCCCGGGGCCGCGGGGAACCGATTACCCGGGGCCCAAGGGGACCAAGCGCACGCCGGCGGGGGGTGGGTGCCTCGTCCCATGCAGGTACCCCCGTTTCAAAAGGGGCCCTTGCAGCGTCGAGAGTTCTCCCCCGCCGGCAGCAAAGACCAAGGCCCCCAGGGTCCCAGGCCTGGGCACCCTACCAGCCAACTTAGTCCGGCCCCGGCCATGGGGGCGAGACCCCCAGCGACCAGCCCCGGCAGCCCACGGGGCGCGCGAAGTGAACAGAGAAAGCAGAAAAAACAGAGGGGGCAAGGAAGAGGGTAAAGAGGGGAAGACAGGAAAGAGGGGGCTGTAGGATAGCAGGGTATGCTAAAAGTCCACTTCGCAACCGGGCGGGGACCCGGCAGGGCCCCCAGCCGCGGCTGACCCCCCTCGCCACATGTAGGCAGGAGCCCGCGGGCGATCCACCCAGAAAGACCGCCCGCGGGGAGGGGGATGGATATATATATATATATATATATATATATATATATATATATATATATATATATTCCAAATAAAAAATTTAAAAAATTAAAATATTCATCTCTTCTTTAACCTTTGTGTTAACCTAATGCTGTTTAACTTTCATTATCTGATTCTATTTCCATTGAAGAATCTCATTATCACTAGATTGAGTAGAGCATATAGTTTCAATATCACAGGTACTGGTACTTATTGCAGATTTGGATGTTGACGAAGCCAATGTAGCACCATGTTTTACTTCACTTTCTTGGAATTTTGCATTTTGGGATATAAATACTAGCTTTGCTGCTCTGTCTGTGCTTAATCAGTTCTTTTGGCTGTATGGATATTACTGTATGTGCAAAATGATCTCGGAGGTAATGAAAGGGCGAAATAGAGGTGTATGAGTTTGTGTAGGTATATATGTGAGTATGCGTGCGTATGTATCTGGAATTCTGGATGTATGCGTGTGTATGGGGTATATAATAGATATAAATATGTGTATATAAGTTTATGTATATATTGGTATATATGTATATGGGTGTATGTGTATGTATATATATATATATATATATATGGATGATCTCGGGGGGGGGGGGGGGGGGGGGGAGATATGTCATCGCGGGTCTAAAGGATAGTTAAGTGGGAGATTCAAAATCCGAGGCATGGATGGGAGAGTCCTGAAAGGTTGGACAATGGGCAGTCAGCTCCCAGCAGTGTTCTCGCAAGTTTAACGGATCTCAAGATAAAAGACTTTCAGTGCAAGAAAGAGGCCAGTTTTTTTCTGTAAATAGGCTGAAAAGGACATTCTATACTGGTACCATATGGCCTATTTTATTATTTATTTATTTATTTTTATAATATATATCATTGCAGCAAAAGTATACCTTATAAAAAAAAAAAAAAAAAAAAAACATGGACATAAAAAAAAACAAACCGTTTTTTTAACATCGCTAGGTGGGACTTTTACCAGAGGGATGGTGTCCACCTCAATGACAAGGGTAAAGGTGTGCTAGGCGCGCTGCTCGACCGGCACCTATACAGAATGGTGAGGTCGAGCCCAGGGAGAGATGATGTTGAGCCGGTGGCGGACGTACCTTCAACTGAAGGGTGCGTCCAGGTACAGGTGGGTGACCCTCCTTCCACGTTGGAGGGGGCTCAGGCTCTTGCGGAAGTTGCCCCCTCGTTGGGGAGGGGCTCTTCAACTCCCGACAGCCCTGACTGTTCGAGAAACGGGTCGTGCTAGGGGGCGGTCAGAATAGGGAAGGCTCCCTCCGTGCAATGCTTTCAATGCTTTTTAATGCTATGTCGATTAGGAATAAGTTTTGCGAGCTACGAGCGCTCTTAGCATCAGAATACCAGGATATCGTTGCTATCACCGAGTCCTGGATTCATACTGATCGTAGGGACCACGTTGGGGAGTTCGAAATTCCTGGGTATAGAATGTTTCACAAAGACCGCACCCGTGGGAAGGGGGGAGGGGTACTAATATACGTGAGGGACACGTTGAGTCCGGTTGTCTGCCAGTTCCGGTCGTTGGGCGGGAGTGACCACGGTCTCATTAGGTTCAGTGTCTGCGTCCCTCGGGTGAAGCGTAGTAACTCGAGAGGAAGTAAGCTCGATCTACGGCGGGCGGATCTTGTTAGCTTCCGGGATAGCGTAGGTGAGATGGGGTTAGAGGTCGGCGGCGATGTTAAGGGTGTGTGGAGTGCATTCTGGGACGAGTTTATGGTGCTGCAGTCTGCTGCCATACCCTCAAAACCGGTCACCCCTGCTTCAACGTAGCTTAAGTGGTTCAGTCGTGACATCGCTTCGGCTATCCGAAAGAGTAAAGTAGCGTATAGGAGGGCGAAGGCCAATCGTTCCCATGAGAACACTGAAGCGTATGTCCGCCAGTGTTGGGAAGTGAAGGCGAAGGTTAGGCTAGCGAAACGTAACGAAAAACTACGGGTGGTAAGCCTCTGCAATGGGAACCCTAAGGAGTTCTTCAGTTATGTTAATAGAAGAAAGCTCATTAGAAGCATGAGGTCCATTAAAGGACCGAAGCGGCGTTCTGCGGACCTCCGACGCGGACATCGCTAATGTGCTTAATGAGTACTTTGCGGGAGTGTTCACCAGAGGACAACCGCTTCATCCCCGAGCCAGGCGTCAGGCACGAAGGTGCTGGTCTGGATAGTGTTCGATGTACCGCGACAGTCGTTGCCGATAGAATAGACAAACTGAGCGCGTTTAAGGCTCCTGGGCCAGACCAGTTTCTCCCCAGTGTTGCGGGAGGTGCGCGACCAGGTGGCTCCCCACCTGGCTACAGTCTTCAACAAATCGTTGGAGACGGGCCAGGTGCCTGGAGGGAAGCCAACGTGACCCCTATCTTTAAGAAAGGGGATCATGAAAGTCCAGGGAACTATCGTCCCATTAGTCTCACTTCTCTTGTACGTAAATTATTAGAGGGGATAATAGCGGATCGGATCGTTGACCATTTGGATTCCTACAAGCTGCTTCGGGACTCCCAACTTGGGTTTAGACGGCATAGGTCGTGTCTCACCAACTTGCTCGAGTTTTTCCACGTCATGTTGAGCGAGTATGTTAAGAGTAGGCCGATTGATATATTTTATCTCGACTTTCAGAAAGCCTTTGATAAGGTACCTCACCGCCGGCTAATGGCGAAAGTGCGCGCGCTGGGTATTGGTGGGGAAGTAGGTAGGTGGATTGAAAACTGGCTGAAGAATAGGCGGCAGAGGGTTGTAATTAAAAGGGCTAGTTCGGGTTGGGCCTCGGTCACTAGTGGGGTTCCTCAGAGTTCCGTTTTGGGGCCACTGTTGTTTATCATTTGCATAAATGATATCGACGGTGGCATCGTCAGTCGGATCGCCAAATTCGCTGATGACACCAAGCTTGGGGCCAATGTTGGGACGCCCGAAGCGATAGAGCAACTGCGTGCGGACCTAGGTAGGATAGGAGAGTGGTCCAAAAAATGGCAAAAGCCGTTTAACTTGGGTAAATGCAAAGTGATGCTCATTAGCTACGCCAATCCCAAGTCGGACTACTCGATGTTAGGGAATAACATCGAGGCGACTGATTTGGAAAAAGGACTTGGGTGTGCTAATTAGCAGCGACCTTAAGTTTACAAAACAGTGCGTAGAGGTGGAAAAGCACAGAAGCTGTTGGGTTATATCAGGAGGCAATTTCAGTTTCGGAACAGAGAGATTGTGCTCTGTACAATTCCCTGGTTCGGTCGTACCTGGAGTATGCAGAGCAGTTCTGGTCGCCCACCCTCACGAAAGATATTGAGAGGCTGGAGCGAGTGCAGGCGAGGGCCACAAAGTTAATCCCTTCCGTTAGGCATATGGGCTACAATCGACGCTTACGCGGCCTGAACTTGTTTTCGCTGGAAACTCGGAGACTGCGCGGTCAACTCATCGAGGTTTTCAAGCTCTTAACGTGGGTTCAACGATGTCGATTTTAGAAACATGTTTAGTTTAAATGATAACCCAACTCGCAACATTGGTTCCATCAATTACAAATAATCTTCCTAAGACAGACTATAAGAATTTTATTGAATTAGTGATTTGGTTATTAAACTGGCACACAAATCAAAGTGCCAGGGATTTTCTGCAAAGGGATTCAGGGGAGGAAAAAATTCTATTTATTTCATTTAAAAAAATTATATAGGTATAAAAAATCTAGAAACTCACAAAAATATACAGCATAATTAAAATATTTTATATAAAAGGCTTAAAAACCAGAAAGAACCAAGACTATAGCATTAATTTTAATTTATAAACAATTAGCATTTTTATGTTACCGTACTATACCTACATTCTGATCAATGATAATCCTGTCTACTTACCTGACACTTCAATATGTGTCAAAGAATAAAATGGGAAGGGCATTGAGTAGGAAAAGATCACATGAAAGATCAACCATTAATAAGTCTGATGAAAGACTACTCTTACAGGATTCTTGTATCTAGTATTTGAGAGCTATTTATTTGAGCAATTAAGTTTTGCTGTTTAGTATGTAGTAAGTTAATCTAGATTAGGGTCATCTAAAGATCACACAAACATGGCTAACCAGATCCAGGAAATGTATTAAATAAGGTCAATACATCATTCTACTGAAATAATAGTATATTAGACAGTGATACTGAGAAAAACTTTAGCTTTTGTCCTTTGAATAGGAAAAATAAATGAAGACAGCATAGCAAGACATCATCATTCTGATATATATTTTACAAACTAACTGAATTTAGTTTAATAAAAATAAAGTTTTATTTTGACCAAGTTCTCTGCAGTCCTACTGTTCTATCGAAGAGTTCCTTGTTGGGAAAATTTCCTTTCATATCTAGTATGGTATGCAATTTCTGTCCTTTCATTTTTAACAAAACATAGGAGCTCGCATTCTGTCTACTGTTTTTGGCTGATATCTGTAAGTATAAATTATATAAAAAGTTAGCATAGTTAACTAATTCCTTGTCTAATAGGAACTAGTTAACTATACTAATAGGAATTAGTATAGTTAACTAATTCCTATTAGACAAGGATATAAAATTGTTATTTCTTTCCAGTACCATATAGGCTATGCTAGGACTGTATGTGAAATAGCACTTTTAGTAAAATACAAACTTGGCTTTTATAAAATATCCCTATCACAATTGTAATGAAAATTTAAAAACTAATTTAAGGTTGACTTACTTTAATTTTTTGCATTAGACTATAAGTTAAACTTACATGAGCAAGAGGCACAGTTCTCAGTTTCCCTATGCCAAAGACAGAGAAATATTCGAGAGTAATTCTTTCACCTCCCTTTCTTAAAATTAAAGACTTCACACAATTTCTTGTGTAGAGAGGAGGCACAAACAGAGCCAAAATTCCTGAAAACAATATCAGTTGAAAATAAATAATTGGATCACCTGAAGACTAAAGCCCCCAATGTCAATCACCCTTGATGATTGGTTAGGTTTAGTTGTGATATTTTTGTTGTTTTGTATTATATATATATATATATATATATATATAATATATATATATATAATATATATATATATATATATAGATGATTGGTTAGGTTGTCGTCATATTTTTGTTAGTGTTAACGAAAATATCATGACTAAACCTAACCAATCATCAAGGGTGATTGGCATTGGGGGCTTTAGTTCTCAGGTGATCCAAATAATCTTTGAAGTAAAAACAAGTAAATGTACTTAAATTTAAAGCCAGCATATCCAATTGGACAACACAGCAGTTACGAGTCCTGGCACATACATGCACACACACACACACACACACCACACACACACACACACACACACAGAGTGGGAGAGAAGTCTTTAAGGATTTTCTACATACATTTAGTTAACAACATTATACAGATACCATAAGTGTTCAAATGGTGAAACAAATTGGACAAAAAGTCTACAAGAATTTTATTCATACAAATATTTTGTTGCACAGTAATTTAATCTAGAGAGAGTTCTCCATCTGCTATGATACATTTGTGGATTCTCTCTATGAAACTTTTCATTGTTCTTCTGAACATATTGAGTGGGATCCTTTTCAGTTCATCTATTCTGTGGCCAAGAGCATTCACATTTGAAGAGATGAAACCAGGAGTGTAGAGTTTGTCATACAAATAAGCCCAAAGCCAGAAATCACATTGGGTTAAATCAGGTGACCTTGCTGCCCAAGCCATCTTCCTTCAAGGTTCATATCCAGAATCTCACAGGCAGCTGCAGAGTAATGTGGTAGCACTCCATGTTGATAAAGCCAATTCCTGCCAATGTCATTAGTAAACTGGCAAAACTTTCTCAATACCTGGCAATATTGTTTTCATCCATCTTATCTCTCAATATGTTAAAGGAAACACATCCTGAATAACTAATGCAAACCCAAACTGTTAGTGCAGCCATTTTAATGGGTTTACCCAATTGTATTTTGGAATTTTTTTTTTTTTGCTCAGTAGTGAATGTTGTGTTTGTTTCCATTACTTGTTAAACCAGACACACATTCATCTGGATCAGTGTTGAACTTTTCTCATTGTTTCAGCAAACTGCAGCCATCTATCAGAATCATCATCATATATGAGCTGAGAGTAAATGGGTTTGTAATCATGGTGCCCCTGTGATTTTAATATTTTTGCTACTGAAAATTTGGACATACCCAATTCAGGACTGACTTTTCTCATTGAAGTTGCTGGATCAACTTGAAAACTGGTCAGGACATTTTCTTTGTTGTCATTTCCTGTCACTGTTACTGGCCTTCTGTTTCTTGGACAATCTTTTATCAGGCTCCCTGTTTCCAAAAGTTTGAGCTTCCAGTATCAAAGAGTGGTTGCATTTGGTGGTGGTTTATTATATTTTTCTTGAAATAAATCAAAACTTTCTTCACAATTATTATAAGAAATAGCCTACAATACAAGGTAACCTTTTCTTCATTTCTGTATTCCATCCTTACTGACATAACACTGACTGGAGCTATGGCCTAGGACCTTCCTGTTCTAGGCTACGGTCATCCCTGGCCTTGTATAGTTGCTTTGAAAAGTATCATATACACTGCAGTGATATTATTGGAATTTATTTATTTATTAAATTATTTGTATGTATAAACTCCTTAAAGACTTTTCTCCCACTGTATATATAATATATATATATATATATATATATATATATATATATATATATACACACACAGTATATACACTGCAAACCCACAAGGAAAATGATTCCAAGGCCTTTCAGGTATTCAGAGCTATGCCTCATCAGGGAATGTCATTCCCTGATGAGGTGTAGCTCTGAATACATGAAAGGCCTTGGGAATCATTTTCCTTTTTCCTTGTGGGTTTGCAGCATTCATTCATTTCACGTGTTTAATTGTGAAATTCATCCCACACACACACTGGTCCGCAAAAGTATTTATGAATTGAGAAACATTATCCAGATATTAATAATGGTAGCTTTATTTTTTTGCGATTTAGTAAAATTTATTTCATGTTAATATATTTTTTATGGTAATTTATGTTATGCAGAACACACATAAATTAGTATAGGACAGTAATTATTAGATTAAATACAATATTTTGCCACTTCAAAAGTCATTATAATTAATTCCCATAGAGTTTCTTCAATATTTTGATAATTTGGCATTACTAAATTAAAAGTCCTCTAATTTTGAAATTAGCAGCACAGACTATGTGCAGTTTAGTGTGCTGTCTGCCTCGATAGGGGAAGGTTCAGTTTAATGTTGTTCAACGAAATTTTTACTTGTATATTTCCAATTTGAGAGGATGATTAAGACACGCGAGTTATCTAGCCAAGAGTTAGGAGAATTGACTGCTCTTGTTAAAATGGGTACCATATTTTTTGGTGTATAAGACACACCTTTGTATAAGACGCACCCCTATTTTCAAGGCCCTTTTTCAGGAAAAAAATTATTCCCAACTGCCTAGTTGTCAGAAAATGTCCGTAATTTTCTACCAGCGAGGCTGACTTTCGTTAAAGCCCTCCATCAAAAATATGGCGATATGTTTTCTTTCACTCATACTCATTATAAGAAAATAGTATTAAGTATACGGGAGACTATACTATATGTTATGAAACATAAAAGTAAATCATTATGCAATATGTACTGTTTTTCTTGTTATCAGTGGGTTGGGAAGACTAGAAACTTAGTGTAAAATTGGCCAAACCAATACACAGTCAGGAGGAACTAAGAGATGATGAATTTTTGTAAAAATCCATCAGTTCTTCTAGCCCATATAAAGGTAATATTATGACCTTCGGTGTATAGGACGCAGGTGATTTTGAGACCCCTTTTTTTTGAAAAAAATTGTCTTATACACCAAAAAATACAGCACCTAATTATTCCAATACGAGTATTGTAAAAATGCTGAAGATAAGTGAAGACTGAAGGTACAGTCAGATACCATAAGAAATGCATTTTAAACCAAGGAAGTACCTGTTAGTTAGTCCAAACTGGAAGAAAGAGGGTTTTGTCAGTGTGTGGTGTAAGGCATCTAAAATTTTTGGCTTTGGAGAATAGATTTATGACAGCAAATGACTTGAGTAAAGAATTAGGGAAAGTGGGAGAAACAAAAGTTAGTGCTCATACAGTAAGAAGAAGGTTAACAATCATAAAATATTTGCTAGAGTGAGTAAGAAAAAACCTTTATTGTCAAAGAAGAATGTGATAGCATGATTAGAATTTGCTATTCAACACAAAGATTCGGGTGCTGAGAACTGGTTGAAAATTGTATGGAGTGATGAAAGCAGATTCAAAATTTTTGGTGGTGATAAAAGGAGGAAAATTGTTAATAGACGAATTGGTGAAGAATATAAGGAGGAATGCCTTATTCTGACAGTTAAAAAAGGAGGTGGGGGAATCAATGAGTGGGGTCTGCTTCTCATCAAAGGGAGTTGGAAAATTACACTGGATCACTGGAAATGAAAATGGACACATGGATCAATATGTATTCAAGCATCTATTCACTAATATTACAATCCCAGCTGCTAAAGAACTTCATATTTCAACAGGATAATGATCCTAAGCATAGTTCTAAACAGGGCTGTGGAGTCGGTGATAAAATTTGCTGACTCCAACTCCGACTCCAAAAATTTTAACATTCCGACTCCAGAAATCTGACTTACATAATTATGACTCCAACTCCGATGGAATGTTAAGGCCAAATTGATTATGATTAGTTTTATTAGGCCAATGGAGATTCATAAACAAGGCATTTCATCACCACCACATGACTCATCAGGGTACTTAGTGGCTATAACTATGCCTTAATGGCTTTTTTTCTCTTTATTCAAAAATTACAATAAATCCCAAAATACAAACTGATTGAAGCTTAAACAAAATAAGATTATTATTGGTTTAGCAAATTAATAAGATGTTTTTGTATTATTATAAACATCCGTAACAAAATGTACTAACCTAAACTGAATTTGTTTTTAAAAAAAGGATCGCTTCCATTAAATCTTCTTTCAGTGATGCTTATCAAAATTATCAAATTGAAATCTAAAAATCTGAAAAAGATTTAGGGTTGCTAGTACAAAATTTTTAAATTTCCTTATTATTAATTATGTTAATTAATTAATTATAATCCTTATTAATTATAAGCAACTATATTTATATACGGTATTATATATTAAAACATTAGGTTAAATCTATTTTATTCATAAAATTGAGCTAGGCCTAGGCTGCTATGGTTATAATTGAAGGATTTGCACCGACTCCAACTCCATCCAACTATGCACTTCCGAATCCACTGCCCTGGTTCTAAATCACTAAACCAGCTCTACTGTAAGCTTGAAGAAGAAAGGTTTAATCCTTTTGCTCTCGAATTATGACAGGGTAAAGAAGAAATTTGTCTTTGTGTGTGGTTATATAAGAATAAATAGGGTATGGTTTATTTTTCAGCTACACAATTGTCTACACAGTGAGTGAAAGGGTTAAAATGCTAGGATGGTCATCTCAGTCCAGATTTAAATCCTATTGAACATCTTGAGATGAGCTCCATAGAAAAGTAAGAACAAGAGAAGATAAGTAAAAAAAAATAATGATGATTTATGAAGAGTTCTTAAAGAAGAGCAGTATAAAATCAGTCCTGAATCATGCACGAAGTTGGTTGTCTCAATGCCTCAGTGTCTTGAACTAGTCCAAAAGAACAAGGTGGCCATACAGGATACTAATTTTCATGTTTTTACAAATAAGTATGGTATTTTTCTTTTATTAACTAGTTTTATTGTCAAATATATCAAATATTATTATATTACAATTAAATATCTTGTATACATGGTTAAGACCTAGGTGGCTTAGTGGTTAAGACGCTGGGCTGCTGATGGCGTGTGGTTCAGATTCCACATTAAACTGTAGATCTAAGGCAGTGTGAAAAGCTTGACCTTCGTCAGAATGAACAATTCGGGCAGAAGCTAACCAAAGGTATATATATATATATATATATATATATATATATATATATATATATAGGCTATGTCGTGGCTGATGTTGTTAACACCGCTTCCCAGAGATCAGCAAAGTTAAGCAACATTGGGTCTGGGTAGTAGTTGGATGGGAGACCATCCTCTGCACCCAGATTATGTAGCAACCTGTGGTTCGGATCCCACATAAAGCTGTAGGTCCCCTCCATCATATTGTGGAGGGTGAGCCCTTTCCCCCTGGCCTTGATTATTATTATTTATATATTAAATTTCTTTGATATTTGAATGAAATACTTGTTATAGATAGGATTTTAATGGTTCTCTCTTTCTTTCCAGTAGAGGTAGGGGGTAGAGGGGGGTCTGAGGGTCATGTGCTCAGATTTGAGTGATCATAGGCTCAAATGACAGCTTTTCATGCCAATAACATGATTCAAGCAAAAAAAAATTGGTTTTGGCTTATATACAAAAATTGCACTCAAATTTACTCGAAAACCACCATTTTTTAGTATGTTTGTAATTTTATAGCTAAACCACTTCAAAACTAAGTCTTATAACAAAAACTTATTTAATAAATATTATTGAATGTTCTGCTGCTCTTCACATGAGATATTAACCTTTGTACATTTCTATATTTCAGATAATTTACATATTTATTCTATCTTTTTTGTTTAGAATACAGAAATTGGTGATTGTTTTACTTTTAGCACTTTTTGTGAAATAATGTGATAAAAGTTTGGAAAAGCAACGCTTTAAAATCAGCCGATCAGTAGCAACCACGCCTAGCAATGGCACAAAAGCTAGTGTTCATTTTTGGTGACAAGCTACCTACTTGGTATGATGCAGCAATCGCATGTAAGTTTTTGAAGTCTATATGGTCTTACAACGTAAGTGCAATATTGATGTTAATAACTAAAGCTCATGACTGTCTTTTTTATTGTAGGAGTGCAACAATTCATGCATGCAGTGTAGCTCTACAACAAATCTGGATCAAGTCATTTGGTGAAGAACATGTTCTGACTATAAATTCTATTAAAAGAAAACTGACAAAATTGGTTGAGATTTATCACTCACAAGTCTACATCCGAGGTACATTCTATTTTCCTTTCTTATGTTTCGCTGGTAATAAAGTAGGATCACTTCATCACTATATTATTATTAATTATTATTTGTTTTTATAGCCCATCGCAAAAAAGGGAAGAAGAAAAATCTGGGTCCAAGTGAACCTAAATCCTTGCGACAATTAAATAAAGCGTGGAGAAGTTTCACACCTAAAGCAGGATCTGGTGAGAAATTTAACAATGTGCAGTAAATAAGCCTAGCGTATCTATTTCTATACAAACATACTTACACCATCATTCTATTTCGCAGGGATATGTCCAGATAGCCTTTTGGACATTGGAAAACAAACTGAAGAACTTACTGGCGATGAAAAAGCATTCTATGAAGATCAAAAATCCACTCGAATAGCATGAATCAGTGAAGAAATTGACATTGAATACATACAGGAAAAGGCTCAATTACACATGGCACAATTAGAACAAGAACAAAGGGTAGCAGCTGAGATTGATTTTGCAATGGCTGATGTTCATTCGAATGAGGATGACCAAGATGACAATCACTCACCTTCAGCTGGAACTTATCAAAGTTTGAATCGCTCCGGGCTAGTTCGTTCAACCATGACAATGGTTTCAGCCACCACACAAACAGATGACATATTTGTGAATCGACCAAAACTGAGGAAAAATATTAGTGTGCACAGATGAAATCAAATCTACGTGTGCTAACCTATCTACAATGTGTGGAATTTCAGTTGAAACTTCTCGACTTGCTGTACAAATTGTTTGCAAGTATTTGTACAATCATGAGCTGTATTTAAGTAATCCAACAGAAGATGTTTCCATGGAAAGTGTAGATACGCTTGAAGATGGTCAAGAACCACCAGAAAAGAAGTCTCGTATACCCTTAACTGTTTCAGAATACAAGAACTATTTGTATGTGATCCCTTCCGCCAGAACAATATCAGATTACAAGCAAATGCAAGCATCGCAAGTTGAAAGAGATGCTTCAATGTATCTACTTAACAAAACTTTGTCTGTTAAGTCAGTACTTCATTATGATACAACATCCCAAAACAGCATTGATGGTGAATAGCCGGCCATTTTGTTGAACTTCTCTGATGGTACTGAGTTTGTGCTAAGACCAATGTTCTTTGCCTATGAAGATCATCAGCAAATTTCCAACTTACTAATCGAAAGCCTGACACGACTGGCAAATGCAGCATCAATCGAGACTGATAGGGAAGTGACAATAAACAATCTGTGGGAAAAAATTGACTCATTTATGACTGATGCTGTTGCAAAAAACTTGAGGATCACTGAATGCATTGCAGCAGCGATTCAGAGCAACTATCAGCCCATCCATCTTCTATGCAAGAGCCACACTGTGGAAAAACTTGATGCGACAAATTTGGATGTACTCAGCAAGATTGAGGTCTCTGTGAAACGAAGAGAGACATTTGAGAACATCAATCCTTCGCTGAAATCTTTTTTCCAAGGGAAAAAGACCACTGTCGAATGTGGGATCACTGCTTTTGTCACACTCGTCTCAAGAGACAAATCAGGCAAGGCATGCTCATTAGAAGATGAGTTTGATTATATATGCGAAAGAGAAGGCTGTGCGAAGCGTATGTTTCTGTACCAACAGCGGAGATTTGCCAAGCTTGGTAAAGCAGCAGCAGCAATTGTGGAAGCTTATGCCATTTTGCAAATGCTTCTGGATGAAAGCAACAGCACCAACCAGCTTGCGGAAGCCTGCCGCTTGTACATGGCAAGTGAGTTCTTCTACACAGAATTGCAATGTCTGGCCTACTTCAACCACCATGTTACTTTCCCATTTCTGCACATGGTAGAAATAAGTACACAATCTGACCTGGTTTGCATTTTGCCTAGACTTTATGAAGAGCTCTGCCAAGGAAAGCTATCCACACTCCAAGCATATGTCATTAATGGGTCATTCTCTGTCAGATCAACCAAAAAAAATTGAAATTAACACCCAAATCTCTCATATTTTGCTGAAATTTGGTTTATAGGGAGTTTGTGAGCCCTGAATCCATTTCTGAAATTATAAGGTCAATCCAACCAACGGTTCAAGAGATATGACCTCGGGCAATTTGAGGTCACTCGCGAGGTTACTAACATTTGGCGAGCCATAACTTGGGTAATAATTGTCATAATTATATAAAAGTATATATATTTAGAATCGGAAAACGACAAGGAATCCAAATATGCAAGTTTTAGAACTCTAGGTTGAAAAATAAAAAAGTTACACTGTAACCAAAATTTGAGGTCACGATTTGACCTCTGGGGTATCAAATGAGAATTTTTTTTTTAAATGTAAAAAATGAAGGCATAGGCATTGGCTATTAGAATCAGCAAAAAAAAGTTTGTTTATGTTAGTATTTTTCATGTAACTAACATATAAGTGAACACCATATTCATAAGTTGTGCGTCAATTCTACCTATTTTTTCACACTTAAGCTCATAATTTGACCTATAGAAATTAAAATTACATTTTTTAGATATAAAAAACAAAGTCAGAGTTCTTGACTAATAGAAACAATCATAAAAAGTTTGTTTATGTTGGTACTTTTCATGTAACTAACTTATAAGTGAACACCATATTTATAAATTGCTTGTCATTTCAAGGAATTTTTATCTTAGCTATCAATTTGACCTCAAGCTCCAAGAATTTAATAAAAATTGTATTTCACTGCTAATCTACACTGGCAATAATAGTTATAATAGTGAAAGGGGAAGACTAAGCTCACATGTAGCCTAAACAAACCTGTTGAAACATGTTGCTACTTGTCTAAGTGCAGAATCAACACAGATAGTTGCAAAATTCCTTGTCTACAGGTTAGTACAGTTCCAGCCAGCACTGTGGGTGGCTGGTGGGTATGGTGTTTTAATGAGCCTCAGAGACTATCAAGGCCTAAAATATTAAGTGTGTATAGCTATATATTTTCTAAAAAATATATATTACCTAATTGTAAATCCTATATCTTTACAGATCAAAATACAATGGTTCGGCACTTGAAATACTGCCAGGACCCTATTCAAAAACACAAGAAACGCATAACAATCAATCTTAGAAAAGTGACTGATGTACTTGTTGAAAAATGTGCTGGAAGAGTGAAAAAGACTCATTGTTGTGTGTGAACTGCAGGACACTGATAATGAAAAACCCCACTATACTTAGTACCACTGAAAACAACGGGTCTGAGCAGGATTCAAATGAATCATCTACTATCAGTGGCTTGAGTAACATCTCTTCAATTCAAGATCTGGACAATGACAGTGATTGCTTGATAAAGGAAAATCCTTCAACTTCAGTTGAACCAGTTCTAGCATTTCTGGACCAAACACCAGTTAAAAAAAGTAAGTAATAAATTAATATAATAACTTATACTTTACTACAAGGTCTGTTTGATCTACTATATAGCCAATTATATAGCATTTAAGGTACTATAATTAATATTTAATTACTAATATTCAGGTGTGTGAAACCTTTTTTTCTGTTCTTTTCAGAAGGGCTGTCATTAAGCCAGAAAAAGCGCAAGGCTCGTGGTAAGCTATCATCTGCTCAGAAACACCTGAAGGAGAGGCTAGAACTCAGTTATGGTGTTCAAATTACCGAGGAGGTAAGTGATACTTCAAACCTGAAACTAAATCTGAAAAACATCTAGACAAATTAATGAATGAATTGAAACAGTCATTCCTGGAGAGCAAATGTCACCATCACAAACTACAAATATTGACACTCTCACCATACACAATTGAAAAAACAGCTAGTTTCTTTCAAACTACAACATACATGGTGAAAAGAAGCTGTTCACTTAAATCAGAACATGGAATCCTTCCGAAGATTCCACTAATGAGCAAAGGAAAAGTGATATCTGAAGAACACAAAGATATAGTTAGAAGATTCTATGAGTCAGAAGAGGTTAGTCGTATGTGTCCTGGCCAAAAGGATTGCGTGAAAGTTATCAGTGCTGAAGGTGCAATGAAGGTGCAAAAACGATTGGTCCTCGGGAATTTAAGAGAGATGTTTGAACTATATAAAAATGATGAAAAGAATTCCAAAATAGGATTTTCCACATTTGCAAAATTACGGCCATCATATTGTGTGCTTGCCGGTAGTGGTGGGACTCATTCTGTCTGTGTCTGCACATACCATCAAAATCCAAAATTGCAGCTGGCTGCATTGGGAGAAAGAGGTCTTTCATACAAGGATCTTATGGATTACAGTGTCTGCAGTACAGAAAGAGAGACTTGCATGATGCAACTTTGCAATGATTGCCCAAGAGAAGAGGGTGTCCTGGATTTTCTTGAGTTACTTGACAGTGTGAAATCAGCTCCAAATGAAATATCTTACAAGCAATGGGTGACTGTTGACTGTTGTACAATGGTTGATAAGGTGGAGCCACTTCATGAATACTTATCATCCCTAAGCATGAAAATATCCCGCATGGTTCGTCATCACTTTGTTGCTCAGCAACAATCACAGTACTTCAAGCAGTTGAAAGAAACCCTACCACCTCAGAGCGAGGTAGTTATAGTAGGTGATTTCTCTGAGAATTATTCTTTCATTGTCCAGGATGCTGCCCAAGGGTTTCACTGGACAATTCACAGTGTACAGTTCACCCTTTTGTCATCTATTATAGATCATCTGCAGACCAGGAACTTAGCCATTTTAGTGTCTGTTTCTTATCTGCATCACTAAAACACAACACTATAATGGTTTACTCATTCATATTGAAGCTTATGACATATGTTAAATTCAGATGCCCACAATTGAAGAAGGTGCACTATTTCTCAGATGGATGTGCTGGCCAATATAAGAACAGATACAACTTCACAAATCTCTGTTACCATGAAGAGGATTTTGGTCTGTCTTGTGAATGGCACTTCTTTGCTACATCCCATGGCAAAAATGCATGTGATGGGATTGGAGGAACAGTGAAAAGAGCTACTGCTCGTGCCAGTTTGCAGAGAACTACAGAGAGGCAAATTCTTACACCAGAACACATGTTTTCAGTTTTGTGAAGAAAACTTGAGCAAGAAGATAAATTTTTTCTTTGTAACTACAGCTGATTTGAAAGATGCAGAAGAACGGTTGGAACATCGATTCAAGGATAGTAGGGCTATTCCTGGAACTCAGAAATATCATAGATTTGTTCCCCTAACAAGGAAGAACTGATGGTGTATCCCATTTCAAGTGGCATTGGAGAAAAGAAAAGAATAAGGAAAAGTCATTTTACTAATGAACCTGCAATGCTTGGTAACCTAAAATGTGTCAAACCAGGAGAGTATGTTGGCTGCATTTATGACATGCAAGTTTGGTATGGAATTGTGGAGGAATATTGTGAAGAGTTTGATGATTTCACTGTGAACTTTCTACATCCCTCTGGGTCATCAGGATCAAGTGCATATTATTATCCATCAAACAAGGATTCATGTGCAGTGCCAGGACATCATATATTAACTGTAATGAGTTGTCCTACCCTAAGAGGAGGCAGCAGAATTCAATACATTTTTCCACAAAAGAAATTGATGAGAGCATCGCATGCAAAAATTGTATTAGGCTAGCACATGAATCCTCTAAGTAGGTCTTCCCCTTTCACTATTATAACTATTATTGCCAGTGTAGATTAGCAGTGAAATACAATTTTACATTTTTTGCCTTTGTTTTTATATCTATAAAAAATGTAATTTTAATTTCTATAGGTCAAATTATGAGCTTAAGTGTGAAAAAATAGGTAGAATTGACGCACAACTTATGAATATGGTGTTCACTTATATGTTAGTTACATGAAAAATACTAACATAAACAAACTTTTTTTTGCTGATTCTAATAGCCAATGCCTATGCCTTCATTTTTTACATTTAAAAAAAAATTCTCATTTGATACCCCAGAGGTCAAATCGTGACCTCAAATTTTGGTTACAGTGTAACTTTTATTTTTCAACCTAGAGTTCTAAAACTTGCATATTTGGATTCCTTGTCGTTTTCTGATTCTAAAATATACTTTTATATAATTGTGACCATTATTACCCAAGTTATGGGTCGCCAAATGTTAGTGACCTCGCAAGTGACCTCAAATTTCCCGAGGTCATATCTCTTGAACCGTTGTGGGGATTGACCTTATAATTTCAGAAATGGATTCAGGGCCCACAAACTCCCTATAAACCAAATTTCAGCAAAATCTGAGAGATGAGGGTGTTAGGCACTGGTTGATCTGACAGAGAATGACCCTAATGTACGTGGCATACAGGTACAGAAACCGCAGGATGCCTTAAGTCTCCACATACTTGAGAAAATGTGTGTAGCAGCAGCTGAAGGCATTAAGCTTCAATGTGGGAGAGAATATGGATTTGCACATGTAAACCAAAGCTTACGAGCAAGCGATATCTCCAGCTTGCCAGACTCGCAACTCTTGGGTTTACCAACGAACAATCTTGCTGCTGAACGAAACCTGGCTGTGTTCGACAAGAGGGCAGCAAAAGCTGCAAAGTGTCGAAACAAAAAATTCACTGCTAAATCATTGAGAAACGATTTGTGCCTGTATAAAGCATGGCAGGGCCCAGTGCAAAGCAGCACTAAAAGAATCACGAAAGTGTTACTGGATCGAGAAAAAAGCTGGAACAACGCTCAAAAAACAAAGCTAAAGGCTCGAATCGAGCTCAAAATGGCTAAAAAGAGAAATGCCAGTGACCACACAAAAAGCTTCTCACAAACTGCAAAACTTGGTCAGGGCCATGTACAACACCTGAAGAGTTAATGCAAACTCTTCAGATGAGGCCAAGTCAAGCAGAATTTATAGTGAAAACTGAGATGGCATACTATTCACACACCCACAAGTGTGACAAACTGCAGCGCCCAAAATTATATTGTCAAAACAGTATATCTCACAATGAAAAACTTGAGAATCTCCTCATATTGCTGAGTGAAGATGACTCAAATGCCAATGAGGTATCAACTGCTACAGTTGCAAACTTGGCATCTAACTGGCAAATGCTGGAACTTATTTCAAAGTCTTCATCCACCACCCCTGCCACCAACAAAATCATGTGCTTGGAGGTGAATCAGCTATGTGCTGTCATTTGGCAGGATGAAGAGAAAAATGGAGAGTACAACTGGTTCATTGCCTATAACAAGTTCATTGCAGACAAGTCAATGACTTTGGACCACTTATGCTGTGAGAAGAAGGGCATGAACAAGTGGTGGTGGTACCCAGCACAAGAAGACGTTCAGACAGTTCAGCACAAACAAATTCTTGATGTCGTTGTTGAAGGTGAATGGAAGTTTGATTCCCGTATCAACCGATTCACCTTGACTAACATTAATGATATTGTGACAGCTTTCAAGCATGCAGTGCAAAAAATGAAATAGAAAATCAGTCATAAGAACGGTGTGCTTTTAATTTGCATTTTCTGTCAATAAGTGATTGGAAAACCACAAAATGTCTGGATTTTGAGCTCAAACAGGCCAATTTTTCTCCAAAATCACTCAAGCGTGACTAAAATTCTAGCATAAATTTATCAAAAATATAATACAAATGACAATTCTATTTGCTACCAAAGATATATATCAAGAACTCTAATCATTCCCAAGCACACAGTGAGTATTTCCAAAAATCATAATTTTGACCCCCCTAACGCTGTTTTGATGCTAAAAATCAGTAAATTGTGGTGCAATTTTTGTATACACAATTTTCAGCAAAAAACCTTTTCAAAACTTCATATTCATGTATTTTCACACAAAATGAGGCTATGATCACTTGTTTTTGACAACATGCCATTTTACCCCCTACCTCTATTTCCAGCAAAAAAAGAAGTATGTTATATGTTAATATTTTAACAAAAGAAAAGTATAACCAATAAGTCTTAAATACATATAAATAGTAAAGAATGAATAATTATTAAATAAGTAAAAAAAAAAACATTTTAAACAATAAATAGTAAGAAGTTAATAAATAAAGAATAAGTATGTAATATGTTTGCTAAAACATTTTAGCGAACGAACGAAAAGAATAAACAATAAGTTATATACAGGGTGTCCGAGAATTATCTGTACAATTTTTGGCTGTTATTAAAAGTCAACCATGAAGTGTAGAAATTTCAGTGTTCTCCCATTTTACAGAGAATCTCTAAGTTTTTTCTGATACCAAGTTTTGACAAGTTTTTTAGAAATTCTAGTGTATCCGAACATTATCTGTACAATTTCATCTTTTAATAAAATTCTTGATAACACACGTAAAATTCTTAAACAAGATTATTTAGAAATCTGTATTTTCAAAAGTTTCTTTTATGAAAGTAACATTGTTATAAACATTCAATATGTGCACCATTAGTGATTCGCAAAACATCCAATCAATACTCCAAATGTTGCCATGTACGTTGCAGCATATCCACATCAATTCGCTCAATAGCAGCTGTGATTCTTGCTTTTAAATCATCAATGTCTGTCACCGGCGTACATTTCTAAAAAACTTGTCAAAACGTGCTATCAGAAAAAACTTAATGAGATTCTCTGTAAAATGGGACAACACTGGAATTTCTACACTTCATGGTTGACTTTTAATAACAGCCAAAAATTGTACAGATAATTCTCGGACACCCTGTATAAAGAAATGGTAAACTTGTAAACAAGGAATGAGGAATAAAACAGTTTTATTAAATTAGTATGGGAAAAAGAGTGAGAGTTGGACAGTCGCTTGTTAAACCCTGTTAGTAAATGGATAATAAAGTACTTGTTTAATGCTAAAAATAAAAAAAATAGTTTAAGTGTGTAATTTGACAAGAGAAAATAAAGAACATAACAGAGGAAACTAAATTCAGGCTGGATTTGTCTGAGAGGCTGAAGACCATTATTGGACCAAGGGAACTTTAAGTTCTGTTAGGAAGGGGATGCCAGAGATATTGAAACACTAACAGAAGGAAGCTATTCTGGCAAGACCTGTGAAACAAGTGAGAAACTGTTGGCGGCATGAGCCAGCAGTCGTGGAATCGGAGGTCTGGGCGGCGAGCCTGGATCCAACAACCCTTCAAGGTAAGCAGCCTGGTTTCGTGGAGGTCTTAAACAAAAGAAAAATTCTTATTCATGGTGTGGCCATTAAGTTAATCCGAATCCCACCACATAAAATAAGTGGTGCCCGAACAGGGACTTCCACTCAGAAAAGTGGGTTGTTTCCTGGTTGGGTTGTATAGAAGAAGAGTGAGAGGGTAGTTGTAGGTTGGGTGTAGTAGTAGTAGTAGTAGAGTAGAAGTGAAATAGGGTAGCATCTTTAGATATGCCTACCAAGGAGGAGTTAGAAAGGAGGTTGAGGGAGATGGAGGAGGCGTTAGAGGTAGAAAAGGCTAGGAACCATCAGTTAGAGTTAGAGAAGGCAGAATTAGAGAATGTTTTGGGGAAATTGCAGAGTAGACTAGATGAGCAGAGTAAAGAATTAGTAGTTTGTCGTTGAGAGATGGAAGAAAGGATGACTGAGAGAGAGTAAGAAAGAGATGGATGATGGGTTAAAGGCAATGGTTAAGAGAATGAGTGAGTTGGAGGGCAAGCTTGATGGGAAAGAGAAAAAGGAAGGGAAGGGGGGTTTTGAAGGGGAAAATAGTAAGGGTGTTGGGAGTAAGAAAGGGGCACGTCTAAAGGATGTAGCAGTAGGGGGCGTGGAAGGAGAAGGGAGTGAAAGTGTGAGTGAGGGGAAAGAAGAGAGACCTTACAAGGTGATGGTGCATTCCACCCCTAAGGAGGGTAAGAAGAAGCTTGAGGGTGAGGATCAGAGGGAGAAAGGTAAGAGGATGGAAGGGCAGGCTAAGAGGGGCAAGGCAGGAATGAAGGGGGCTCGGAGGGCTTCTCAGAAGGTTCAACGCTGCGTTAGCGCAGATGACCCCCTCTATTCCAGCATTGAGGACAGCGTGTATGAGAGAGACACAAACTGAGTGTGATACGAGTGAGGGTGTAAGAGTGCATAAAGGAATCTTAATTAAGGAGATTCTGAAGGTTGCAAAATTTAATGTTTATAGTGGGAGATGTACAAGAGTTTTTGAAAGAGTATGAACGTTATTGTAAGAGCAAGTATCCAGACACTCCTGAGTATTGGGTGAAAGAGATGGGTGACTGTTTGGAAGGTAGGTTGCTAGAGTTTTACAATGTTGTTGTAAATTCAGGAGTGCCTGTGAAGTATGAGGTGTTAAGGGAGAGATTGGTGGAGCAAGTGTTAAGAATAAGAGGGGGTGTGAAATATCGAAAGGAGGATGATTTTGAGAGAGCAAGGATGCAGAAGGGGGAGAGTATTGATTTGTATGCATATAGACTTGAAACTTTGGCGAGAAAGAAATTTGGAGATGATGGGATAGATGAGAATAAAAGGTTGGTAAGAAAGTTGATTGAGACAGTGCCTGAGAGTGTGAGGGAGTTTTTGAATGTTAAGAGGAAAGTGTGTGTAAGAGTGAGAGGGACACATTTGAAGTGGCATGAAATCTTGGAATTGTTAGAGGACCGAGTATATGAGAGTGGGATTGGGCGTAATAGGGAAGCAGATGTGCAAATGGGGACAGCAATGAGGGAGGAACAAGTATCCAAGTATCCATGGCCCAAAACCCAATGGAAATGCTGGCTAACTTTGTGAATGAATTCACAAGGGTGTATGGAGGGTCAGCCATGCAACAACCAGGGCCTCCTCCCACATCGGGTCCCAAAATGAATGGTCCAATGCTGGGGCAAATGTATAGAAGGCAAGGGCTTCAAGGCCAGTCAAGAATGAATGAGCAAAGAGGGCCAGTGAATGGAGGGAATATGGGGAATGTGAGAGGGTGTGCATATTGTGGTAGAGGGGGACATAGTATAGAGACCTGTAGAAGAAGAATGGGTGCGTGTTTTGCATGTGGGACACATGGCGTATGAATGCAGAACACCTGGGTATGAATGTAGGGCATGTGGGAACTTTGGGCATATTGCCCAGTTCTGTCAAGCCTGAGAGCAGGGTGCTCCAGCACCAGCGGGAGGGAGTCCTGTGTCTCATGCAGGAAATCGGCCAGTGTCAGCCATGCCAGCTCCTCAACCTCAGAGGCAGGGCCCTCAAGGGGGTGCTGTCACTGGAAATGATGAGGCTGGTCCCAGTACGGGAAATGCATAGGGCAGGGGCTTCGCGTTGGGGTTGGGGTCCCTGCTTCTCTGAATGCTGAATGTATATTTGAGGCATTAGCAGGATGGTGTCAAGTGAATAAGGAAGTGAGAGCGAGTGAGAAAAAGGCAGTGTGTATGGTTATTCCTGTTGAATGGGGAGGGAGTGTATGGAGGGCATTAGTGGATACAGGATGTTCACCTAATTTAATAAGTAAGCAAGGAATTGGATGTTTGTGTAAAGAGAATGAACTAGGAAGAATGAATTGGGGAGTAACTGGGGAAATTAAAGGGGTTGGGAACATCCCAGTACGAGTGTTGGGAGAGGTGCAGATTAAAGTGAAAGTGATGGGGTGTGAAATGGAAGAATGTGTGCTTTATGTGGTTGATAAGGAGAGTGAAAAGTATGACATGATTCTGGGGTATGAGTTTTTGAAAAAGAATCGATTGGTAAGCCATCCTGCTAGATGTATGATTGAGTGGAAGAATGAGTTGGGTAAGTGTGAATTCTATGTGGGGAGAAGTGAATCAGATTGGATGAGGGTAATAAAAGGGTATGAGGTGAGAGCATCTGAGAGTGTAAATCTGTAAAAGGGAACCCCAGCATTGGTGCATGTTGAGTGGCCAGTGAGTGATGATAGAAAAAAAGGCAGGGAAGCATGATTTTTGTGAATGGTATGGGGGCATCGTATAAAGTGAAAAGAGTTGGGCATGTGTATGATGGTATAATTGATGAGAGTAACCCATGGATTTGTATGCAAGCTAGGAAAGATGGGGGTGCACGGCGAAAGAGAATAAATGAGGGGGATGTGATGGGGAGAGTGTATACAGTGATTGAGGAATTATGTGAGGAGGGAGAAAATGGAATACAAATGGATGAACGAGGGCAAGAATGTAGGGAGGAATGGACGACTGAACAAATCAGAAAGGAGGTGATTGTTGGCAAACAGTTGAGTGAGAGTGAGCGAATGCAGGTGTGGCAGTTGGCAGGGGAGAAAAGGAGCGTATTGGCCTGAAGAGATGATGATCTCCGTTTAACAAAACTACCTCCCTTCAGGATCCAGTTAATGGATGAGACTCCGATCTACCAAAGGCCAAGATGGTTCTCCCCACCAGTAATAAATGAGATAGAAGAGCAGTGTGAGGAATTAGAGAGAATGGGAGTGATTGAACAGAGCACAAGTCCGTGGAATAGTAGAATAGTGCCTGTGCGGAAACCTGATGGAAGGATTCGCTTGTGTGTGGACTATCGAATGGTGAACGAAAGGACAGTGAAAGACAGGTTTCCGATGTGCTTGATAAATGAAAGTGTATACTCTTTGCATGGAAAGAGGGTGTTTAGTAAATTGGACCTATTGAGGGGATATTACCAGATGCCAGTTGAGCCAGAGTCTCGTCCCATAACTGCTTTCTCCACAGCCAGGAATCATTATATGTTCCGTGCTCTCTCGTTCGGACTTACAGCTGCACCTGCTGCATTTCAGAGAGCAATGAATCGTGTTCTGGTAAGTTTGCAAGGAGCAAATCATGTCAAGTTTGCAAGGGAAAATGTCATTGTTTTATAGATGACATTTTGATTATGACAGACATTTGAGGAGCACCTGAAGATAATGAGAGAGGTACTGCAAGTGTTGGATGAAGTCGGACTACGAGTGAAACCAAGTAAGTGTGAGTGGTTCAGGGAAAGTGTGGCATTTCTGGGGCACAAGGTGAGTTCGAGTGGTATACGAAAGAGTGGGGAGTATATGGAAAAAGTCAGGGAGTTCCCGAAACCTCGGACAGTTCGTGAACTTAAATCTTTTCTGGGACTTGTAGAGTTTCAGAGGAAATTTATAGCGGGCTGCTCTGGGATTTCGAAACCCCTGACCGAAGTGACTGGAATGAAAGGTAGTACTCAGTTGGTGTGGACGGAGAAGATGAATGAAGCATTTGAGCAATTGAGAGTGGAAGCAGCGAAAGATGTGGAGTTGGCTTATCCGGACCTGAGTGAAGGAGCGAGTTTGCTAGAATTGTATACAGATGCGAGTGGATTTTGTATGGGTGGGTGCTTGTGCCAGTTGCAGGGAGAGGAAGGACAGGAAGGAAGGAGAGTAATTGGGTATGTATCTAAAGCATTCAGTAAGGCAGAGCGAAAGTACAGTACAATTGAGAGAGAACTTGCGGCAATGAGGTTTTGTGTGAAAGCTTTCAAGTCATTTTTGTATGGAATGAAATTTATTTTAAAGACTGATCATCAGCCCTTGGTATATATGGAGAGAATGAAAGTTGTGGATGGAAGAATTGCTAGAACTTTGCTTGAGTTGAGTGAGTTTGATTATAAGATTGAGTATGTGCCAGGGGAGAGGAATTGTATGGCTGACCTTATGTCAAGAATACCTGGGGTGAATGAAAGGTGTGAGAAAGAGGTGGTCGACCCTGAGTATTTGCCAGTGGGAATAGTAAAGTTGCATGAAAGTAGGGGGGGTGGCGACAGTTTGTTTGAAAGTGTATGGTATGGGTTGAAAGATTTGAAATTGGATGGGTTAAAAATGAGAATACCAGGGAGTGTGAATGAATTGCGGACCTTGGTTATGAATGAAGCGATTAAGAAACCAGAAAGGATGGGTGTTTGTAAGGTCCGCAATTATGTACGTGAGCTGAAAGCCATGGGGAGCCCGGGTATTTTTCCTTTTCAAGAGGTCCTCATGGTGGTCAGCTCATTGTTTAGTGTTGAAGTGTATGTGCATTATGGTAATGATTGTCCGATTGTGTATAAAGATGAAAGGATCGAGGAGAAAGGAGCCCTGATTTTGCATTTGCAGTGTATTAGTGGTGTACATTACAATTGGGTGAGTGAAAGGAAGAGGTATAAAAGCATAGTGCCAGGTGAAAATTTGGAAAGGGTTTTGGATGAAGTTAGAGCTGCACAGAGAGAGTCAGAGGGAGAAGGTTGTATGGAAGTAGGTATGTTAGAGGGGCCATGGATGATACGTGACTGTGTGGATGAGGTAGAGCTCAGCCCTTCTGTGGTTCCTGTAAGGGTTCCAGAAGGTCCTATTGAGCTCTACAGGGGTCTTGTGGATACAGGTGCCCAAATCAGTCTGGTGAATGAGCGAGTGTTGTGTGATTTAGATGAAGAGAATGTGCCTGTATCCCGAGAAAGAGTGGGTGTGAGAATACGTGGTATCGGAGGGGGAACAGTCGCGTCACATGAAGCTGTGCAGTTGAGGGTGGGATTAGGTGCATGTAAAGAGGTATGGGAGCACAAGTTCATAGTCTTGAAAGGGGAATCAATGCCCTGGGATTTTCTACTGGGAATTGATTTCCTTGAGAATATGAACTTGAGTGTGGATGTTGGTCAGGGCTCAGTAATGAGAGAGAGATGTGGTCAGTATGGGAATGTTTCCGAGCACAGGTATAGATGCTGTGTTAGTGGGAGCAATTGAGTTAGAGGTGGAAGACCAGTGTGAAGTGTTGAGAGATGAAGATATAGGTGATATGCAAGTTGAGAGAATATGTGTATAATGGTACAGATGTGAGAGAGTGGTCAAAAGAGGTGGAAGAGTATAAAAGGTATGCGAAAAAGTTGGCTGTATGGATGGGAGTGCTATATTATATGAGGGTAAATAAGGTGGGTGAGACAGAGAGTGTGCCAGTGATGACATTTGAGGGTATGGTAGGATTGGTGATTATTACACATAGGATGTATGGGCATGTGGGAAAAAACAAGTTATGGGAATTGATGAAAGGAATGGTTTTCCACCCTAGGCTGGGACTGGTTGTTGCAGAAGTGGCAACTACTTGTGAGAGTTGCCAAAAGCGAAAATACCAGTCCCAGCATAGCCGCCCCCCAGTGCGAAAGATTGAAGTGAAAGAACCGTGGGAGCTTGTGGTGGTTGATATTGTGAGTATGCCGAGAACGAGTAGAGGGAAAGTTGGAATATTAGTAGGGGTCGATCACAAGAGTAAGTTTGTGTATGTTGCTGCGTTAGAGAATAAAACAAGTGAGCATGTTGCGAGAGTGATGAGAGAGAGTATGTTACCAATGATGCTTGGAAGGCCGCGTAAGTGTTTAACAGATAATGGGCCTGAGTTTAGGGGTGCTAGTTTTGAGAGAATGTTGAGTGAGAATGGGATAGAGCATGTTAGAATAACTCCGTATATGTCTGCTTCGAATGGTTTGGCTGAGAACGGTGAAAACGATAAGTGAAATGCTGCGTGTATGTATGGGAAGGGGCTGAGTGGGATGCTGAGTTGGCAAGAGTTGCCTGGTGCTACAATTCGACATACCACTCAGCCATTCAAACTTCCCCAAGAAGGTATGTGTCTACATTTGGAAGGTTTGTGCAAAAGGATATACGATTAAATGAGAATACATGTGATAGATGGAGAGAGGCTGGTGTGCATTTTCGGTCATTTGGTGTTGGTGAGCTTGTTTTGAAAGAGGTGCATGAGGCTGGAAGAAGGAATGAGTATAAGTTGGCGCAAAAGTTTGAGGGTCCATTTGTGGTGAAAAAGGTATGGGAGAATGGGGTAACGTATGTGATTGAGAGGGAGCAAGAGAATGGACAGTGTGAAGAAGTAAGAGCACATCATCGGCAGTTGCGCAAATGGCGAATACCTCCGGAGTACATCGTATGTCACCCAATGTATGATATGTGTGAGAGGATGGAACAAAAGAAAGCGCTAGAAACCAAGAACATGATGGGAATCCAGGGTGAATGGATGGATGCAGATCTGGAGTTCTTGATTGTGTCAAAGCGGGCAAAAAGGAAGAAAAAGGTGAGAAGAAAGGGAATGAAAGGTGAGAAAGCCAGGCAGATAGGTGAAGTACACGAGTTGAAGGATTCCCAGTTGGACTCTGGAACAGCCACAGGTGAGGCGGAGTTAGAATGGGATGTTCAGGACTTTGGTGGTTCATGGTGCCAGCCTGTTCCATCTGGGGAATTCTCGTTTGAGGGTTTTGGGGTCTCAGATCTTGAGGGCCTTTCTTTTCTGGGATTTTCCGAGGGTGGAGAAGGGAAATCTTATTCACTCAGAAGTGGAAAGATTGTGTCAGGAAGGGGGCATTAAGAGTGTGGGATTTACAATTCTTGAGAGAGAAAGGAGTGTAACTGAGCAAAGTATTGTGACCTTAATGGAAAGTGTGAGGGATGAATGGGGAGTAGATAGAGGTGAAGGAAGTATAAATGAAAGAATGAGGAAAAGAATGAATGTGATTGATTTTTGTGAGGAAGTGAGAATGTTACTGCTTGAAATAGAAGAAAAAGTGTTGAATAAAAGCTTAGATGTAGAATTAATAAGTAGTATTAGAGAGGATATTAGAAGTAGATGGGTTAGAATGATAGAGAAAGTGCAACAGTGTTTAGGGAGTGGTGATGGTAATGTAGTATAAAGTATTGGTGTAGTGTTCTGTAGGAAAAAAAAATAGTAGTATTGTATGTGTGAAAGAGCGAGTGGTTGGAAATTCAACCAGGTGGCAGCCTACATTTTGAGGCCAGAAGCTGGGCTGTGCTTGAAGGAGGAAGGTGCCTGGGTGAGTTCCCAGACCTGCTGATCCCTGCCTCTGGTGATTTGCCGCTTTGCAGGTTTCAACCTCATTCCTGGTATTGTAAGTAACTATTGTAAATAACTATTGTAAATAAATATTAAAAAATGAAATTATAGATATTTTTTTTAGTATAACGTAAATTATTAGAGAGAAAGTAATTGTTAGCCAGCTGTTAGTCCTAAATATTGAATGTTTGAATGTTTACTGTATTTGTTAAATATAAAGATTATTAAATAACTGAATTATAATTTAAATAAATGAATGATTTATAAAGTAAATTTGTAAATATGTTATTCTTATGATAGCCATGTATGTAATTAATGATTTAAAATTGAAAAAATTATTTAAAAAAAAAAAAAAAAAAAAAAAAAGAGGGTATCTATGTAAGTAATTTGTTAATAAATATTTTGGTATAAAGATTGTAAGGAAAGGAAGAGAGAACCATATTAGGGTAATATAGTAGGTGTGTAGGCTATATGGCAAGACAGGTGGAAAGGAGCTTCGGGGTGGGGGGTGGGGGAGTGGAGATGTGGAGGGTGAACCCTTTCCCCAAGTTTAGTTCTCAGCCTTTTCCCCCTGGCCTTGATTATTATTATTTATATATTAAATTTCTTTGATATTTGAATGAAATACTTGTTATAGATAGGATTTTAATGGTTCTCTTTCTTTCCAGCCAAAAAAAAAAAATTTAAAAAAAAAAGTGTTATATATTAATATGTAAATGTTAATATTTTAACAAAAGAAAAGTATAACCAATAAGTCTTAAATACATATAAATAGTAAAGAATGAATAATTACACAGGCCTGCGATGGAAAAACTTTTTTCATAATTTTAGCTGTTTACAATGTATTTTTGTGTGCTGAATTCAAAAAACAATAAAAATGTCATACGACACAAAGTTATTTCACAAATTAGATTTTTTTGTGAAGCAACTTTGAGAAAATGCCAGATTTCCGGAAATTACTAGAAACTTCTAAGAGACTATAAATACTGGGTTGCCAAGCCATATGAGTCAGTTGTTACTCAGATTTCATGACATGCGCACAATGATTCATCCGAAGCGAATTTTTTCAGTGATTTTGAGGTTTTTTTGTGTTTTAATCAGTGAACTAGCGTGTTTTGATAGTGTTAAGAAAGCCTTATTTAGCCTTTATTAAATTAAATTGAAGACTCTTATTGTGTTCTGGGTACTGTAGTAAGTTGTGAATCATGGCTAGCCGTGGATGTGTCAACCAGGGTTGTGGAGTCGGAGTCGGAGAGTCGTGGAGTCGGAGTCGTGGAGTCGCACGTTTCAGGGCGGAGTCGGAGTCGGTAAAAAACTTCTGACTCTGACTCCAATTTCTGTCCTGTGTCACCCTTAATTTCTAAATCCTAAATACTAACATTTAGGTTATTTAGTTTTTTTGGTCAATAAACCTTATTCATTGATAGCCCCTAGATTAAGGTTTTTTAATATTTTTTTTTTACATTTTCAGAATATACAATTAATATTTATTTAAATATAAAATATAAAATTTCACACTTAGTGTGGTGGTGATGAAATGTCTTATTATTATGATAATTATAGAGTGAAACACTAGAGGAGTCGGAGTCGTATATTTAAAATGTGAGGAGTCGGAGTCGGATTTTTAGATTTTTCACAATGTGTGGAGTCGGAGTCGGAGTCGGAGTCGAATTTTTGACAATGTGTGGAGTCGGAGTCGGAGTCGGAAAATTTTGGACCGACTCCACAACCCTGGTGTCAACAGTCCCAACAGCTTCTGCTACATATGCAGGGAATTTGTGATCAAGAAACATCAAAGAACCGTAACAAATTTTATTAGGCAAGTGTTCCATGCCTACTTTGGAATGAAACTAGGAGACCAAGACAAACCATGGGCACTAGTGTGGACCAAAATGGGGGGTAAATTATAAAGTTGAAGAAATTTTGGTCAAATATGAGAATATTTAGGGGTCCCGAGATTTAATGACTTATAAAAATTTTCCAATGAATAGGCGCGCTTAGAACATCAATGATCAACTCAACTCTTGAGTTGCAACTTATGAAAAAATTTCTTCTTATTTAAGAAATTTTTGGTGTTAATAGAGTACAAAAACAATCTTAGATCATTATTTCAGAGAAAATTATTAATAAGGAAAACAAAAATTTTGGATAAAATATATTATCCTTAATTGGTCAACTCTAAATTAAAGGCTTTGCCTAATTGGCTTGAACCTTTTAGTTATCCTTTTTATCTCCTAATTTAACTGGTTTATTTTACTATTTCAGAAATTTAATTTTTTAAACTAAAAATGGCTACTCATTCTAAAACTAAAGTTTGGCTCATTGGCCATTTATATAAAGATATACTTTGTTGCCGCTTACCTACAAAACTGCAAGTTTTGCAAAAATATTTCTTCCATCAAAAAGAGGAAAAATTGGGACGAAGAAGATCCATTGATCTTTGCTTAGATGAAGTGATGACCTACTGGGAGAAAGCCAGGATTCCCACAATGCGTAGAGACAGTGCCATCCGAAAGATTGACTCTTTAATAAGCTGTTATGATAAATTGATGAAAAACAGAAAAAGGCCCGAGGAAAAATGCCGTATTGAAGAAGCTATGTTTAAAGATGAAATTAAGGCTGAAATTCTTGATATTGGTCACTCTAATGCCCTTTTGATGATGTCAAATGAAGAAGACAAGCTTTTCTACTTAAGCCAGCAAGAAGATCCTACACAAAGTAGCATGGGTACAGTAGACCAAATTCTTGCAAAAAGAGAGAAAAGAAGGCTTCATCGTGAAGAATTAGAGTGTGAAAGAGCCCTCAAAGAGCAGAAGCGATCTAAAAGATCATTCTTGCCTGCCAATAGAGATGATTTCACATCGTCATCATCAACTAATGACGACAACCTTGAAATGAATTTTCAAGGTCCCTCTGAAGAGCAATTTAAAAAGAAAATGTTGGCTCCTAAAAAGTCAAAGCCTATTGACAAAAATGTTGTAGCAGCCTATGATAGAATGAATCTTTCCAATCGAGATGCAGCTATGTCTTATGCTGTTGTTGCTCAGTCTTTGGGCCATAATTTGGAAAACATTACAGTGTCAAAATCTACTATGCTTCGAACTCGTCAAAAGTTACGCAAAGAAATAGCAACAGAATATCAAGAGCAAGCATTTTGTCCTGGAGAGCCTTTAGTTCTTCATTGGGATGGAAAAATGCTCCCAGAGATATCAGGTTAGTTTCTTTGTCTGATTAATTTAGCATATTTATATTTTATCTCTCAGGTGAAAAACTTAGTTGTGGGTCTGGTTTTCACACCTAGGCAATGTGTTATTATCTGGTTGGTTTTAATTAAACATTTTGATAGCTAAATTTCTATTTAATTAGGTTACATTTCACTGTCAAGCTAGTTTTCACAATCTACACCATTTTACCTTCAAATTAAAATAAGTCAAGTTCAAATTAAAATAAGTCAAGTTCAAATTAAAATAAGTCAAGTTCAAATTAAAATAAGTCAAGTTCAAATTAAAATAAGTCAAGTTCAAATTAAAATAAGTCAAGTTCAAATTAAAATAAGTCAAGTTCAAATTAAAATAAGTCAAGTTCAAATTAAAATAAGTCAAGTTCAAATTAAAATAAGTCAAGTTCAAATTAAAATAAGTCAAGTTCAAATTAAAATAAGTCAAGTTCAAATTAAAATATGTCAAGTTCAAATTAAAATATGTCAAGTTCAAATTAAAATATGTCAAGTTCAAATTAAAATATGTCAAGTTCAAATTAAAATATGTCAAGTTCAAATTAAAATAAGTCAAGTTCAAATTAAAATAAGTCAAGTTCAAATTAAAATAAGTCAAGTTCAAATTAAAATAAGTCAAGTTTAATTTAAAATTATATATTATATATATATAAATTATAATATATATAAATATATTAAATATAAAATAAAATATTAAGTATATAATATAATATATATAAAATAAAATATTAAAAATATATATATATAAATTATATATTTTAACTTTTTCTTGCAGGCGAAGGAAGAACGGAAAGGATTGCAGTGTTAGTCAGTGGGAATGGTGAAGAGAAATTGCTGGGAATTCCTAAAGTCACTGCTGGCACGGGTACGGAGATGGCTCGTGTTTGCATTTCTCTCCTGCAAGAACATATGACCCAGAGAATTATTGGGCTGTCATTTGACACAACAGCATCCAATACCGGAATCCATGCTGGAGCTTGCACTAAAATTGAACAAGAACTTGGAAAAGAGCTTTTATATTTAGCCTGCAGACACCATATTTATGAGATTGTCTTATCTCAAGTCTTCCAGACTTCTATGGGCCATTCCTCTGAACCTGATATTCCAATCTTCAAAAGATTCAAAACTCAATGGGATTTTATGGATCATTCTCAAATCACAACTGCTGTTGATTCCCAAAGCTGCAGAATAATTGAAAGAGTTCAAGATTTAAAAAATCAAACAGTCTTAATCATGAAGGAGGCACTCAACTCTAAACAGCCAAGAGATGATTATAAAAATTTTTTCAACTTGTTCTCTTGTTTTTTGGAGAAGAAAGCATTTCTAATACTCCCTTGAAGAGACCTGGAGTGTACCATCATGCAAGATGGATGGCAAAAGGAATTTATGCATTTAAGCTTTTTCTTCTCCAAAATCAATTTAAGATGACTAAAAAAGAACTTGATGCAATAACAGAAATTTGTTTATTTGTTGCATTGGTATACGCAAAATCTTGGGCAAAAGCTTCTCAACCAGAGGAAGCCCCAAATGTTGATCTTAAATTTTTGCAAGATCTTGCAATAATGGAGGAAAATTCTTTGATATCAAGTATTATCAAGCAAGCCCAAAATGCCATTAAACATCTGTGGTACCTCTCAGAAACACTTGTTGGATTAAGCTTCTTTGACAAAAGCATATCCCTTGAAGAAAAGGAGCAAATGCGAAATAATATCAAAATGCCTCCAAGAAATAAGGGACTGAAACGTTTAGAAGCAAAGGTAACCCTAGCTTCTTTTAAAGAAAAAAGGATTTCTGATTTTGTTACTTCAAGGACTAAATCTCTTTTTGATGCTCTACATCTCAATTCTCTCTTCACTGAAAATTCTGCATCAACATGGGGAATAGATCCTGAGTACCAAAGAGGCTGTGCTAGAGTTCGTGCCCTTAGAGTGACAAATGACACAGCTGAGCGGGGTGTTGCATTGATTGAAAAATTTAATCAAGCAGTGACAACTAAAGAAGAGGACAAACAATACCTGCTCAAAACAGTTTTCAAGAATCGTAAAGAATTTCCAACAAAACAAAAAATAAAGCAGAACTTATGAAAATGAGGAAAAACTAATTTTTTCAGCATTAAAAGGAAAAGTGCAATTTTCTCAGGACCCCTAAAACTTGACGTAGAGGTTTCAAATTTTGTAATTTGATTAAGGTAAGCAAAAGGAATAACATTACTCATGTGGAACAAAGATTTTTAAACCTTATTTTTTGGTCCACACTAATGGGCACCACACAAAGTTTGTTTTATTTGCGTAGAGGATCTAAAGAAATGGTGTAAAGGCAAAAAGAAAGCATGGCCGTAACTACCTATGAGGTCACCGAGGTCTGGACCTCGGTATTGCTGCAGCTTTAATAAAAGTATTTTTGCTAACAGGTCCCTTTGTACAGTATTTAATTATAGACAAGGGTTTTGTGTTTAGTGTATAGCTCGGGTTGTGTTTGTAGATGTCATTCTGGTCTGAATTTTGCTCGTCCTGCCGCGCTAAAAAAAAATCTGGACCTCACTAATTTCTAAACCCTAGTTACGGCCCTGAAAGAAAGCATTCAGATTTGGTGTGCCAATGGTATGGAGGGAGCCAAAAAATCACTGTGATGACTGCTATTTTTGCTCTTGTGATGTTAAAGGCTATAACTCAAAAAATAAGAAAGCCATATTCTATCCAAATCTTCCATCAGCTTTTCGACCTGTTCCTCATGGGCCAGAAGTTCCACTTCCACTTCCACCAGAAACATTGGAAGATTTGCCTAGTAATTCTGGTTCAGATACTGATCATGAAGAATTTCAGTGTGATATAGGAAGTCAAGACCCCCAGTTGTTCACTCAATCTGAACTAAACAATTTAGTGAGAGATTTGGGATTATCCAAGGAATCTGCTGAACTCTTAGGCTCCAGATTAAAAGAAAGAAATTTATTATCAGCTGGAACATCGATATATTTGTATAGAAGAGGAGAAAAGGAGTTTATTCACTACTTTTCACATGAGGGCAATTTAGTTTACTGTAGTGATATTGATGGTTTGGTACAGGCATTTGGCATTGAGTACAAAGCGGATGAATGGAGACTTTTCATCGACTCTTCTAAAAGAAGTCTAAAAGCTGTTCTTTTGCACAATGGGAACAAGTATGCCTCTGTACCTGTTGGTCACTCAGTACATCTCCAAGAAAGTAATGAGAATTTGGAATTGGTTCTTACAAAGATAAAATATTATGATCATCACTGGATGATTTGTGGAGACCTTAAGGTATTGTGCATGCTTCTGGAGCAGCAGGGAGGATATACTAAGTTCCCATGTTTCTTTTGTGAATGGGATAGCAGAGCAAAGAGTCAACACTGGGAGCAAAAACACTGGCCACAAAGAAAATCTCTAGAACCTGGAAGCAAGAATATTTTGCGTAAAAATCTTGTTCACCCAAAGAAAGTACTTCTACCACCTCTTCATATAAAACTAGGCCTTATGAAACAGTTTGTTAAGGTATTAGAAAAAAGTGGAGAATGCTTAAGTACCTCTGCAAGAAGTCCCTAACCTATCAGAAGCAAAATTAAGAGAAGGTATTTTGTAGGCCCAGACATTAGAAGACTGCTGTCAGATGAAAACTTCTTGTCTACGATGACTGAAGTAGAAAAAGAGGCTTTGAATTCCTTCAAAAGTGTGGTTACTAAGTTTCCTTGGGGGTGGGAATAATAAGGACCCTGAATATGCACTCATTGTTGAAAACATGCTGGAGAAATTCAAAGCTTTGGGATGCTCAAGAGTATCAAAATTCATTTCTTGAATGCACACTTGGACTTTTTCCCAGAAAATCTAGATGCAGTAAGTGAGGAACAGGGAGACGTTTCCATCAAGACATTAAGGAGATGGAAAAAGAGATACCAAGGCTGGTGGAACATTAATATGATGGGGGATTATTGCTGGATGCTGCATTGTGAAAATCCAGAAGCAGCGCACAAAAGGAAATGCAACAGGTGCAGCTTCACTGGCAAAAGAAAGCGGGACTACTAAGCCATTCCATAATTAAAGATTAAGTATCCAAATTTTATAGTTTTTAAAATAAATATATTCAGAAATGGTCAGGAAATAGGTTTCATGTGGTAATTCTTCACTACTTATTTTATTCAGTAACATATTACAACATAAAAACGTCATAGCAAATTGTGAAAAAAACTATATGTGATGGAGCAAATCTGAAGCTGTTTTTGGATTTAGCACCCCAAATTCCTATAAAACCAGCATACAATTTCAAAAAAGTTTTTGGGACCCTCAATTTTGCAGGCCTGTGTTATTAAATAAGTAAAAAAAAAAACATTTTAAACAATAAATAGTAAGAAGTTAATAAATAAAGAATAAGTATGTAATATGTTAAAACATTTTAGCAAACGAATGAAAAGAATAAACAATAAGTTATATATAAAGAAATGGTAAACTTGTAAACAAGGAATGAGGAATAAACCAGTTTTATTAAATTAGTATGGGAAAAAGAGTTAGAGTTGGACAGTCGCTTGTTAAACCCTGTTAGTAAACGGATAATAAAGTACTTGTTTAATTAATGTTAACATTTTAGCAAACAAAAAAGAAAAGAATAAACAAATTTAGTAAAAGAGACGCTTCTGAGGTTTAAAGTGTCGGCGTGTGTGTCAAAACTCGAGTTTTGAGAAGTGGGGGGAACCAATTGGCGCATGTGTGGAAATGTAAATAAAAAAAAATAGTTTAAGTGTGTAATTTGACAAGAGAAAATAAAGAACATAACAGAGGAAACTAAATTCAGGCTGGATTTGTCTGAGAGGCTGAAGACTGTTATTGGACCAAGGAAACTAAGTTCTGTTAGGAAGGGGATGCCAGAGATATTGAAACACTAACAGAAGGAAGCTATTCTGGCAAGACCTGTGAAACAAGAGAGAAACTGTTGGCAGCATGAGCCAGCAGTCGTGGAATCGGAGGTCTGGGTGGCGAGCCTGGATCCAACAACCCTTCAAGGTAAGCAGCCTGGTTTCGTGGAGGTCTTAAACAAAAGAAAAATTCTTATTCGTGGTGCAGCCGTTAGGTTAATCCGAATCCCACCACAATATGACCTTAGGTGTTGCAAAGGCAGTCAAACAACCCCAATTAAAAAAAAATATATACCTTTGGTTAGCTTCCACCCAAATTGTTCATTCTGACTAAGGTCAAGCTTTTCAATCCAACTTAGACCTACAGTTTAACATGTGATCCGAACCACACCCCATCAGCAGCACAGCGTCTTAACCACTAGAACACCTAGGGTACCAATTTATCTGCCAACCACTTTCTTTATTGTGTGGAAGGATGAACAGCTGGGTTTTGCTGCACGCCAGCTGCCGTCGGGTCTTGAACCCGGGGCTGATGGATTCTTAGTCAGCGATGCTAACCACTACACCACCGAGGCACGCATATTATATTTTATATATATACGTTAGGGTGGTCCTTAAAATTCAAAGTTGGGAAGTTTCAGCTCCCACCCGCGGAAATCATTCGAATGGTTGAGAAAACTCTCTAGTTGAATTTTTTAGTAAATCGGACAACGTTTACCCCTCCCTCATCGACCTTGAACTTTTACCCCCGGAGTTGTTGCCCGGTTGCAGTTGTTGCCGTTGTTGCCCGGTTAGCGATCCTGGGTCTGTAGGGTTCGCTTCCAAGAGTCCGGAAACTGGCAGCAGTGGCGAGCGACGACTTGCAGGAGGAACTGGAGTTGCTCCTCATCGTAGGTCAGCGTCCGGTTGTACTCTTGGACGAGGGCAACTCCTCGCTCGGCATGGTCGTTGATTACGGCGAGCCCTCCCACACGTGCCGCCGCTGTCTTGAAGTCTTCCCGCTTCGGCCAGGTCTCCGGGTCGACCTCGAGGAAGCCGTCCTCCAGTCGAAGTTTCTCGAAGAAACCTCGTGTGTTGGACGACACCAGGTCTTCCAACTGAAGCCTGGCGAGTACTAGGTTTGGCAGCGTGGGCCGCTTCGCCGGGGACTCCTCACCGACCCGGTCGTGGAGAGAGGCGATGATCTTCCTCTTCTGATCGACGGCGATCCCCGGATCGAACAGCGCCAGCGCCACCAGCTCCTCCGACAGGTACCAGAGGTGGTTCTGGAACTTGGTCAGCGCTGCCTTGGCCACCGCAGGGTTGATGTCAGAGTAGGCCAGCAGGTCATTGAGGAGGGCGAAGTCATTTCGGGGGGGCAGTTGCGGCGATCGGAGCCTCCGTCCACGCCTTGGCGTAGACCCGACAGACAAAGATGCAGATGCTCCGGAGGCCACTCTCCTCCCTCGCCGTGAGTTTGAACTGCTGTCGGAACATCCAGACCTTCAAGGCGTAGATTGCCTTCGCCATCCAGCGGGCGTGGTGAATCTGCCCGGGAGCTCGGAAACGCACTCCTCGCGGGGGGACGTGACCGACGAAGAGGAGGGTGAGCTCGAGCAGCTCACGGTAATCGTCGCGCAGGTCCTTGCGCTCGAATATCGCCTTCTCAAACCACTCCGTGTCGACAGTGGTGAGCAGAGGAGCGACATCGGGGTGCACAGCACCGGACTCGTACTGGCTTCTGTCCAGGAAATCCCAGCGCTCCTGAAAACGCTTGAAGAGGGTCACGTCAGGACCGGACGTGGGGCCCATCACAGCCGTGAACGCCGCACCGAGGAGGAGCTCCAGCACATGATGGTGGCACGCGAAGTAGAGCAAGTCTTTCGCGAGGTGTTGCTCGATGAGGACGCATGCTCCGTTGTTCCGGCCGGTGTTCGAGGCGGTGGTATCGAATGACAAGCCACTCACTTGCTCAGTGAGCTCCCACTCCTCCAACGCGTTGAGGATGGCCTTGGCCATCTCAGAGCCCGTTCCACTCAGCAGCTTCGGGACGCCCAGGAGCTGCACCGCACCGTTACCGGAGATCAAGATGGGAAGCCGATCGACTTGCTCCTTGCTCGTCAAGTCCTGCATGAGCTTGCCGTCCCAGTGAACGACAAGATTGCCGGCCCTCATCTCTTCCTTGAGCGCCACATTGAGCCTGGAGCGGTGCCTGCGCCGGTGTCGGCGGATGGAGCTGCGGTTGATATTGAGCTCTGCGACGTCGTGCCCAAGCGACCGGGCAACCTCTGTCAGGACGTAGACAGCTCCTCGGTCGGTCACCTTCGTGCGATCCAGCGACGACGCCACAGCCGCCGAAACGATGTTCGTCGTGCCCCGCCTGGAGCGCTTCGGAGCCCGAGGGCTCCCTTCTTCTCCATGGTCGTCGCTCTCCGCTGCGCTTGCGGCACCACTGGAAGAGGACGAAGACCACTCGAGCTCCACTCGGGCCGTAGATGTCGCTTCTTCCTCGGCTCGCTGCCTCCGTCGGTCTTCTTCCCCTTGGCGTTGAGATGCGCGGGCATCGACAGCGGCTAGCGTCGAGTCGACGGACCCCAGCTTGCCGCGCCGACGGGGTTCGCGCTGAGCGAGGAGGAACGCCTTGTCCTCCTCGTTCTTGAGCAGCTCCATGGCGTTAGCGGCAGCGACGTCGAACAGGTTCATCATCCGCTCGCTGAACTCGTCCTCCCGCTTCGCTTGAGCGCCAGCTCGCCTGGAGCTTCTCAATCTTGGTGACGATGTGGTCCTTCCGGCGGAGGGGGATTCGCGCCTTGGACCACACCTCGGTGACGAGGAGCTCGACGACCTGGTTGGCGGCCTCTCGAAGTGACTTCTTCTGGACGTCGATCCTGTAGACCGTCAGGGCCAAGACCTCTTTTTGCGAAGGAAGTTGCGACCCGGCGATCGATTCCTGCGGGGCAATCAGGTAGCGCAGCTTCGCTGCCATGATCCAGGTTATCTACTTAAAAGTTGAAGGAGTTATTCACTATTCAGTTTAAATTATAATCATTAGAATTTACAGTTTTACACACATTAGTTATCCAACCACTGATGGGTAGCTTGACTTATGGTTAAAGGAGTTATTCAGTTTAAATTATAATCATTAGAATTTACAGTTTTACACACATTAGTTATCCAACCACTGACGGGTAGCTTGACTTATGGTTAAAGGAGTTATTCAGTTTAAATTATAATCATTAGAATTTACAGTTTTACACACATTAGTTATCCAACCACTGAAAATCTGGAAAGAATGAAAAAAACAAACATTACAAATTATGTAACATTTACTTGAAAGTAAAAAAATTAGCTTAATGGTAATGCTCAATGAGGGAGGGGTAAACGTTGTCCGATTAAAAAAATAAATCACCTAGAGAGTTTTCTCGACCATTCGAATGATTTCCGCGGGTGGGAGCTGAAAAATGTTCAACTTGAAATTTCACCCCCTAAGCAAGGACCACCCTAATATATATATATATATACACACACACACACACATATATATATTACACACACATATATATACATACACACACACACACATCGGTGTGTGTGTATATATATATATATATATATATCCTATGCATGCATAATTCAAATTGTAATACAAACACAGCTATAGGTTATTTTTCATTAACTAAGCTTAATATCTTACCTACCACTCCACACATAATACTAAGTCCATCTTTGTATTGTCCTAAATTCACCTGCCTCCATAAAGAGATAAAATAAGGTTTGTCTGTTTTGAATGAATCTTCAGCATCTTGAAGTTCTTTTTCAGTAACTGGAGTGTTTTTCATTGTAGTATATGAAAGATGACTCAGATATGTCCAAAATATAAATTGTGATAAACCAAGCAAGTTTAAATGTCTATAAAATTTTGTATTGGCATTGTCAAATAATGTAACATCCTTTTTGATAAAGAAAGGGTTTTTATCTGTGCCTAATTCTAAAAAGGGTTTATTTTGGTAATGCCTTTTGATAAATAAATTTTTTACAGATAGGCCTATATTAGTAGTAGATTGACTACTTTTGACAACACATGATCCAAATTCATAACAAACACCAAGAGATGAAAAACTTAATTTGTGTAAACATTTAAGGCAATAACCAGGAGGCTGAAGTGGATCTCTCCTCTTCAACATTAAATAGGCATTTCTGGGATTCAACCACCTTATCATTTTTACACAGGCTGGAAATCATAAAATACCATATTAATAGATGAATTTCAGGAAAACTCATGCAACAGGTGACACCATGACCTTTTGGATTTTAATTTTTTGTGTATAGGGCAATTTTAACTAAAAATATTCATTTTTAAATTATAGTTCAAAGGTTCAAATGTTATGGGTCCCTAATTTTGGGGTACCATCCAAACTCAACAAATTTTAAGGAGCCATGTCTCAGTCCCTAATTAAGGTAAAAGAGCCTGAAGAATAAATCATGTGTCATGAACTTTCTGCCAATGTGGCCATTTTAAAATTACCATTCCCCATTCTGCAACCATTCTTCTACCCAGTTTGTGACTTACCCTGATATCTCATGAGCTTTTAATTTATGTAGAAGTTTCCTATGTGAAATCTTGTCAAATACCTTACAAAAACCCAAATAATTAACATTTATATTTATGGATTTGAGTAAGGCATTTGCTGTAATAGGCAATAATATTCTACTTAAATTATATTATTATGGCTTTAGAGGAGCAATCAGTGATTGTTTTAAAAGTTATTTGTTCAATAGATATCATTTTGTATCAGTAAATAAGATTTACTCAACTAAAGTGCTTGTCAAACATGGAGTGTGACAGGGCTCAGTTCTGAGTCCACTGAACTGAACTTCATAATGTTTGCAGATGATACAACTGTGGGGGCATTCCAGGAGAGATCACCCAATGCATGTCACCACTCCAACTCAGATTTTGATGAAAATTGACATATGGGGTTCTTCCGGGTGCTGATTTCACTGGTCAAAATAAAAAAGTTCTATGACCCATAGTTTTTGAGATATGGGCCCCACTTTACCACCTAACTTTAATGGGCAATAACTCCCAAACATCTTACCGTAGACCTTTAAAACTATACATTTTTAGAATCAGCATGAAGAGATCTATTAAATGATACCATATTCAAATGTGTAGAACGATAATGAAAATTTTTCCCCCCTTTTTTATCTTTGTTGAACCCCCCCCCCCCATGCAGAAGTGAAATCCAAAAAAAAATTATTTATTAAACTTCCATTAATTGTTAAAAGATACAAACAATAAAATGAAAAATGTGGGTATCAAGTTGCAAGATATTTTAAAAATTGAAAAAATATGTACATTGTGAAATTTTGATATTTTTACACCTGCAGACTAAAATAGAGAACTACAAATGATATACTCATATGGATGAAAATAAACAGCAAAAATACAAATTGAACACACACTACATCAAGTTGATTCATAATTACACAAGTTTTTTTCAACTCATTTTCTGGGAAAACATATTGAATATGCATTGTTCCTGGCTTTAAAGTTGGTGTGCTTAATAAACCTAAAATTTTATCTCTAATTTGTGGAAAGTAATAGTAAACACTATATCCTGATGGATGCAAAAAGCTAACCTCAAAGTCATCAAATTCCTCATTATAGGAATGTACAAATCCCAACCATTTCTGATCATTGTAAGTACAAACTATGTACTCTCCTATTTTCAGATTAACTTCAACATTATCACCTCACCAACTTCATCAGAAGATAATTAAAATATTTTTATGTGCATTAATAGGTACAAATCTATGGAATTTTTGTGTTCCTGTTAGCCACATACTTTTTTCATATCTGTCACTTAAAATTTTTTTCATAGCTTCAAGTTCTTCAGAATTTATAAAAAAAAAAATTTATGCTGTCACTTATATTGTTTGAACAAAATTCAAACATGTCTTCTGGTACAGTATTAATATTTGATTTGCGAATGTTCTCTGCAAAATTATAAATATAAAAAGTACCTATCATTAAATACTTACGCTTCTTCACTGAGTCACAGCAAGACTTTCTAGAACTTGAGAAACCTCTTCTTTGGCATTACTTGATATACTTGGATCATATTCATCGCTTTCTGAAATACCATTCTCAAAAGACTGATTGTGATCAGACTCTTCACTTTGTGATGTTGATAGCAACTCTGGGTCAATAATTTTCTACAGTTGCTACATGCCTTTGTAGTTTCCATTTACATCGATCATAAAGTGATTGGCTGATGGTTCTTATATCCTTGTGTATCTTTTTCTTATGTTTTTGTAAAGGATCATCACAGTATCTAACCATTTTTCATTGCTAAAAATACACAATTGTAAATCTCAAAAATAAGATATGATTTGACTCAAAATAAGCACATCTGTAATAAAAATAAGCATAATTAACAAACATTTGAGAGAGAGAGAGAGACTGCGTGAATATGAGTTATACATAGGATGTAAATATATCATTTGTAGTTCTCTATTTTAGTCTGCGTAAAAATGTAAAAATTTCAATGTACAACGTACAAATGTCAATGTACATGTTTTTTCAATAATTTTTAAAATATCTCGCAACTTGATACCCACATTTTTTATTGTTTGTATCTTTTAACAATTAATGGGAGTTTAATAAATGAAAAATTTTTTTTGGATTTCACTGTCTAGGGGGGTGGGGGTCAAAAATAATAAAAAAAGGGGGGGGGATATTCATTATTGTTCTACACATTTGAATATGTTATCATTTAATAGATCTCTTCACGCTGATTCTAAAAATGTATAATTTTATAGGTCTACAACAAGATGTTTGAGGGTTATTGCCCATTAAAGTTAGGTGGTAAAGTGGGGGCCCATATCTAAAAAACTATGGGTCACAGAAGTTTTTTATTTGAACCAGTGAAATCAGCACCCAGAAGAATCCCATATTTCAATTTCCATTAAAATCTGGGTCAGAGTGGTGACAAGTATTTTAATTTTTGGGTGATTTGTCCTGGAATGCAGGGCTGTGGAGCTGGCACCAAAATCTTAAGCTCCAGCTCCGGCTCCGGCTACAGCATTTTCAAATTTCTGGCTCCAACTCCGGCTCCAGCTCCAGCTCCAGCATTTTTTTATGCCCAGCTCCGGCTCCAGCATTTTTTTATGCCCAGCTCCTCTCACCATATATTAATGATTGATAAATCTCTTGAAATTGTACCTTGCTACTCATAGGCCATAGCAGGCAGCCACACAAAACATTTCATCACCATCACATGATTCATCAGGCTACTTTTTAAAATTTAGACCAAAGCCTGTTGCAGCTATTAATCTAAATTCTAATGACTATAGCTACATGCCTTTGTGGCTTTTTTTTATCATTTATTAATAATAATATTACCTACACCTTTCATGACAAAAAAAAATGTTTTACAAAAAGACAAAAGAAAAACCTTATTTGTTTGTATTATAGAATGTTTATTTGGAAAATGTAGCCTTTTAAAAAAATTAAAATAATTTTTATTACTTTTTATACATCTTCATTACATGCCTGTCCTCAGAAATAAAATGGCTTCTGCTAAGTCATCCTTCATTGATGCTCTTAAATCAGATTTCACTATTCTCAGTGCTGAAAAGAGGCATTCTACACTGACTTGTGTGGGTGGTAGAGCTGATACAATACTAGCTACATTCCTTATAATCTTTGGATATAAGGGTATGACGACATCAACTGTCAGTTTAGAGGAGTGGTTTATTTTCCTACTTCCTTTAATTCAGCATAGAATTCTTGCTTGAATTTGGTTATTTTCATCTGTGGAGGATTCTTTAATTCTACTTTGAGACATTTTGCATTTGATCTATCTATTCTGTCCAAATATTTTGTGAAATCTTCCTCATCATTTGAAGAGGATGATTGGTTGGTTATGCTGCTATCTTCTTCATTCTGGGCGTCTGGTTTTTCAGATACCAGCTTTTCCATGCGCAACGCAATGTCATAGAGGGCCTCTTTTCCTTTAGCTTTTTGATCTTCATTTAATAGAACTCTGTTCATTGGGTCTATGTAAACAGCAGCTAATACAATTGCATTTTCTAATAGTAATACCTCTCTTTTCTTCATCGAAGAAACAATTCCCTCAGCAAGTAGTCGTCCTGTTTGATTGAGACGAAATATTAATTCTTTCCATGCCAACAACAATTCACCAGAAGTTAATTCTTCTGTTTGAAACTTTTTAGTGACAGCAAAAGGGTAACGAAGCAGAACTTCTAATTGGGTCAATTGCATCCATTCATTTTCAGTTAATGAGACATTTTGATTTGCCAGGTCTTCAAGATGTGGTTTCAGATCAAGCAAACGCTTAATCATCAAATAGGTGCTGCCCCACCGAGTATCTTGATCTAAAATAGCTCCCATACCTGAATGTTTCTTCACAATAGAGTCTATTTTTGGTGTTCTGGCTGCAGTGGCTACCTGTCTGAACTTGCTGATCATAGTTGCTACCAGGGATGGGGTCAAATACGTATTTGTATTTACTAATACACAAAAATGGATATTTGCATTTGTATATTTAAAAAGCTGCATATTTGTATTTGAATTTGTATTTGAGCCTTTTATTTGCCGTATTTGCTTCAAATACAGTCAAATACACTAATGTAATATAACTGTGCATATTTTTTTTATTTTATTTTATTTTTTTGTATTGGGGCGTTTACCGCCACTTCCTGCTATATGGTAGCGGATATCATGGCGAGGCGGAATACGAGAAAGAGAAACGGAGACGGAGAAAAGGCACTAGAAAAGGGAGAACAGCGGACTACAAGTGAGAAGTCACCTAAAGCTCAGATAGGATGGGAGAGGAAGAGGAAAAGACGGTCAAGCGAGAAGAGAGGGCTCTCAGCGAGCATAAGGCATAAACGTTCGGGGAGGGGGAAATCAGAAAGGAACGGGAAGGCGCGATGACGTACTGATGACAGGGTGGGGCATTCCACAAGGATGAGAGAGATGGTGAGGGGCGACTGGCAGGAGGCGCAATGAGGAGCCTCCTGCCGGAACATAAGATAGCCGTGCGTGAGGCGCGTATGGCTGATGCGAAGCCGCGCAAGGACGACCTCTTTGTGTCTGGAGCGGTGGAAAGAGGACACCCAATATGACAGATGGGGGCGGATGGACCAGAGTTTATTTCCGGTGGCATCATCCCAGGACTGTTGCCACATGCGGTCATAAAAGGAACGAAAGACCTGCACATAGTCTGAGAAGGGGAGCGGGCGGGGGAGGGGAGGCAGCGAGGCGGCGGACCAGGCTATGCGGTCCGCCGCCTCATTACCGGAAACACCAACATGGGCGGGAACCCAGCAGAAGGTGACCCGGATCCGGTGAACGGTGTGCAGGACATGGTACTCCTGTTGAATAAGGCGTACGAGGGGGTCCGGGGAATCATAGCGCTCGAGCGCCTGAAGGGCGCTCAGCGAGTCCGAAAAAATGGTACAGGAGGACCGCGAACAACCCGATACCAGACGGAGGGCTTCCAGAAGGGCAAAGAGCTCCGCGGAAAAGATGGAGGCCTGAACCGGCAGGGGGATACCCCGGGAGGTAGGTGACAATGACGGAGAGAAGACGGCGGCCGCGACACCTGCAGGGGAGCGCGAGCCGTCGGTGTAGACGGGAACGTCGTCCGAATGGACGGGAAGATGGGCCAGAAACGAAGACCGGAGGATGGCAGGAAGAGACTCCTTACGCAGGCCACGGAGCGCCTGGCAACGGCAGATAGGGGTGGTCCGCCAGGGGGGCGACAGATCGAAGGAGAACGGCAGAATAGAGGGTGGGGGGATCCCCAGGGACGAGAAAATCTCGGCCAGAGAGGCAGCGAAATGCCACGTGTCAGGCCGGGGTAGCGCCTGGGAGATCGCGGAGAAGAGTAGGGACATCGGAAGGCGGCAGATGCGAAAGTAACACTTCGCCATGAGAAGGCCCCGGCGAAGGGGCAGGGGGGGGTGTCCACAGTCCACCTGAAGACTAGCGACAGGGGACGAGCGGAAGGCACCCGACGCCAGGCGAAGGCCACGGTGGAGAAGAGGATCCAGCATACGGAGTGCCGGAGAGGAGGCGGAGCTGTAGACCACACAGCCGTAGTCGACACGGGATATAACTGTGCATATAACTACAAATTGATATGAACAGTAAAAATCAAACATTGAGAAATATGAATTTATTTTCTTTAATTATGCAAAAGTGCAGAAATATCAAGAAGTGTGAAATAATTTTCTCTAATAAAAATAATAAACGAGGAATTTGTTACTTTTCTTGCCTTGGTGTGAAAATGAAGTCTACTTTGATAAGAGCCAAAGTATTGCAATGTTAAGTTTTATACAATAAGTACTATACCAGTATTGTCTTACTTGAGGGGTAGCCGAAGTCAAGTAAATATTATCCGTTTATATTTAGGATGAAATTGGTACGAAATTTGCAAATACAGTAAAAATTGTATTTGCATTTTATTTGTATTTGAAGCTTCATATTTGTATTTATATTTGTATTTGGGGATTTATAAATTCGAATATTTGTATCTGTATTTGAATTTGGCCGTAAAAAAAAATAGTGTATTTGTATCTATATTTGTATTTGGGCAATTGTATTTGACCCCATCCCTGGTTGCTACATGTCGTTCTTTTAATCCATCCCTTATCGCTAACTGCAATGTATGCACAACACAGTGCATGTGTTGAATATGAGATAGCATAGTGGCTTCTTCAGCAATATCATCTAGAACTTCTTCATCTTGTTCTGTCACTATCATTTCATTTGCAGAATCAATTTCAGAAATGTTATCTTCATTTTCCATTATTTCCTTAGTAACTGTCCCTCTATTTAGTTTTTCAATAGTGCTTAGCATATTCGAAGCATTGTCAGTGACAATACATAGAACTTGTTCTTTTTTATTTTAAAATCTTGTAAGACAGTTTTGACTAACTTAGAAAGATATTCACTGGTGTGATGTGCATGTGTATTCCTTACTGCCAGTATCCAAGTCACCTTTTTATTATTGTCATCTATACAGGGTGAGTCAAATGTCCTGCCTCAAAAATAACTATACAATAAATACTTTTGAGGCAGGACTTTTGACTCACCCTGTATATCTCACATTAATGGCAAAATAATTAACTCTATGGCGAGTGCATCCATCCATTTTGAGGAACACAAAGCGCTCCTTAAGAGTTCTTTGAAGTTCCTCCTTTTTGTGTGTGGCATCTTCAATCACAATCTTTCTAATGCTATTTCTATCCAAAGAAACTTGGAGTTTACTGGCCATTTCTCCATTAAGACCTAAAAAAGCTGGTGTTGAGAAAAAAGATAAAGGTATACTATTTTTTACCACCATTTCTATGATGTACTTCTTGAATTTATCTGAGGTCATATTTACAGTAACTTTATTACTAGGAAAGAAACTTGTTAATGGTGACATTTGCAATCGTCCCCCAGGACAAATTTTACTTTTAGTTGAGGTGGATGCTTGACTTGCTGCACTGTCTTTCTTATTAACAATTTCTAAAATTTTTGGATGAAATCGTTGTAGATGTCTTTTTAAATTTGATGTCTTGCCAGTCTGGGTTGGTACTTTTGTATCATAGCTTGTACAAGAACTAATTTTAGTTTCACATAATTGTTCATCATTATTTTCTTTCTTACAGTGACAAATGAAATATTTTCCATCTGTAGAAACTGTGAAGTATTCAAATAATGCAGACTTTGTTTGACTGAGATCTAGTTGTCATTATGAAAGGGCTCAAAAAAAGAAGAATGAAACTTAATATTTTCAATTTTAAAAAATTAAGCTTACTAGCAGTGGTGGGCACCGTTAACCAAAAAGTTAACTTCGTTAACCGCTAAGCCATTAACCAAAAAGTTAACTTCGTTAACCGTTAAACATGTAACGGAAGTTACCGATAAACCGTTAACGTTAACTTTTTATAAAAAAAATGAAAAACACAATATATATATAATTTAATTTTCCCTCTTCTTCTCGTTCTCCATTTTGTCCATGAACGAGATGCATGTTGCCCTTCATGAAAATTAGCATATCAAAGTTTTCATCAGACAGGGATGATCTCTTGGCCCTCAGGATGTCCTTGCCCATAGAGAACAAACGCTCCACTGCAGCACTGGAGGGGATGGCTGTGTTGAACTTGATGAACAAGTCCACCAACACTTGCTCACCCAAGAAGGCAGCATCTGTCAGCAAGTCCTTGGAGTTGGTCTCCAGCCAGGTCTTGACCAAGTTCTGGGCCTTGCCCTCGAGTGACCTGTGGCTTCTGCTGCTCTCTTCTGTCTGGATGACAGCACTGAAGAAGTCATCCTCCTCCTCGTTGTTGCTGCCCACTTCGTTGGACTGCTGCTTCATGGCCTCCTCGACAGTACCCTCCATGCTTTTCCTCACCCTGGCGACCTTGGTGTTGTCATACTTGTCCAACCAGATGAGGCGAAACCTGGGATGGAAGGCAGCAGCCAGCTGGCATTCGTCATCCTCCAGGAGGGGCCCAAACCTTTTGTCGATGCCTGCCAAAAGTGCGTTGACCAAGGTGCTGCAGTAAACGAGGCCCTTGGACTTCAAGTCCTTAAGCCTGAAGATTGTCGCAGCAACTGTTGGCAGCAGAGTCCCAAGGTAGGCTTGTTCCTCCCCCTGGATCTTGTTTATTTATGAATTTTTTGGGTTAACGGACTTGAGTTAACGGAAGTTAAATGTAACGGAAGTTAATTAGTCCGATAATGATTTTCAAAGTTAACTTAAAAGTTAAATCGTTAATGAAAAAGTTAACTTCGTTAATTAACGATTAACGGATTAACGGTTTGTGCCCAGCTTTGCTTACTAGTTTAAGTTTCTAAAAATTAACACATTTCCTGAAAAAAATTAAGTCCAATTAGAAATCATTCAAAATAAAAAAAAAATAGCATAAAAAAGTTTGTATCTAAATATGAACTCTTTGTATTGGGCTGGAGCTGGAGCTGACACATTTTTTATCAGCTCCAGCTTCCCAAAAATAACTGGCTCCAGCTCCAACTCCACTCACCAAAATTGCTTCAAGCTCTAGCTCCTGGCTCCGGCTCCAGCTCCACAGCCCTGCTGGAATGCCCCTGCTGTTTATAGTCTTGTATAGCCTGTACGTATCTGTGGAGTGGTTTAGTATTGTTATGAATTCCCTAAATATTTCTGTATGTTTTTCTTTGAGTTTGTTATTTATTTCTGTGTTGAGCTGTTGTATCTGCTGTTTTATGGCTTCTGTGTGTGGTGTTTGTATGTTATGTTTGCAGTTATGATGTTGCCTTATGAGGTGGGCTATTTCTCTAATGTGATTTGGGCCATATTTCCTAATGTTGCCATTGGGTACTATATGTATTTGCATTATTGATGATATGATTAAATGTCTTGAGTGTTGTAGTGATGTTTGTGATGGGTGTGCTGTTTAATATGGTGAATTGTTCCTCACTCTATATTTTGAACTGTTCCCAAGCAGCTTTCTTGTAATTTCTGTAAGTGTGCCTAAGGCTGTTAGGGCAGTGTAGAATGTATTGTAATGATGATGGGCAGGTGGTCTAATGACAGTTATTTTTCTGTTCTCCACAGGGGTGCAGTGCCAATTTTATAGGTGCCGAAGCTCTGGTGGGCCTGACAAAAGCCTGCCATTTCCTATCCTGTTTCTATATATGCCACACGATAACTAAGTATTTCATGTTTGCACTCACTAATTATCATAAAATAAATATAATTATCAAGCAAATAAAGAAAAAAGAGCAATCATGTATTTTATCAATTTAAGAAGTTAAAACTACTTAGTGCTTACCAAATACCACCAGTGGGAAGTTTCACAATAATTTCCACAAAGGGTCAGGCGTGATATGTTTTTGGGGGTCTGAAGCAACTCTTGTCCTGGTGTCATCTGCCGATCTGTGGTACCGCAGCTATGATATGGCATATGGCTCAGGATTCCACTGAACTAGAGGAGGTCCATGTAGTTTAACAAACATAAGCGCTGATACATGATTTATGAGAATTCTTGAGCGTGTTGTTGTTATTATCAAGTTCATGTGACTGAATCCCCTCTCACACTCAGCAGTACTAATAGGAATAACTTGTGAACAGCTCAGTAATGGGTGTAAATCTTGGGGGATGCGGCACCCATGATCTTCCACTAGTCTCTAAAGGCATTTAGTACAGAGTAAGAAGAAGCTTAAACCTCTTACAGAGAGATGAGATTTCAGCTTCTCCGTAATTAGGTGGTATTTCATCAGGCCAGTAGTCTTTTTCAAGGACATACATTTCATTTAGCAGTGATTTATACATACTTTGAGGTTCAGAAGTTTGAGAACCTTTCATGGATGTTGTCATGAACATATGGTGCTGCAAATTGTTCACAAGACTAGTAAGAAACTGTTGATAATTAATGGAGACAATTTTTTTGTTGCTTGTTATGGTAATTCCTCCAAACTTCCTCTTGCAGAGGTGCCGGAGCAGCGCTCCGGCACGCTCCGGCAGCACTGCACCCCTGGTTCTCCAGTGTGTGTGTGTTGCTAATGAGGAGGAACAGAACGTTAAGTCTAGGGAGGAGTTTGAGTATTTTACTTGATGTGGTACCTGTGTATGTTGTTCTGTGTTGTTAAGAATGAAGAGGCTGTTTAGTTGTGTGGCTATGTTGGTGCCTCTGGTGTTGTTTTGGTTGTACAAGTACCAACTAGTGTCTTTAGCATTGAAGTCAATACCAGTAGCTTGTAGATTGTATATAGTGTATATTATTGCTTCAGTTATGTAGGCTACTATGGTGGTAGTAAATAGTTATATATTAATTAACTGACTTAAGTTTAACATCTTGCAAGATTTTACTAAATTATTAAAAATTGTAGCTCATGACTTGGATTACCTCAATAGGCCTGAGTGGCTTCATGTTTTCCAAATGAAATGTAATGTAACAATCTGGATCACACGAAAGTGGGCAGGGCTTTGAAGAAGGAAATTGAGGGGTAAACATACAAAAAAAAAAAAAAAAGTAATTATTCATTTTTTGACCCAGTCTCTTTTTATAATAAGAGCAAACTTCTCTGATCAATTTTGAGGTGTTCTGCATGAATCTGCCATCCATTTCCTGTGCAAATGCGTAGTTTTCGAGATATCATCATCTTGAAAACTACACATTTGCACAGGAAACGGATGGCAGTTTCGTACAAAACACCTCAAAATTAACCAGAAAAGTTTGCACTCGTCATTTTCGTTTAAACTAACGAACTTAAACGAAAATATCATGACTTAACCTAACCAATCATCAAGGGAAATACAGTTGACCTAACCGGTATCACATACTGAACTGTCGGCAAAACATTAAGACCGATCAATTTGTGATGCGTGATCTTTATGGGGGCTCCACCCCCGTACCCCCCGAGACCTAAATTATACAAATGATAATGTAATAACATGTGCCAACCTTGCATGGGTAGTCCGCTAAATTTCGCCTGCCCTTAAACTGAAATGAGACACGTTTATTTTTAGGGCACCTAAAGACCTTCTGGTCTTTTCTTAAAATACAAGCACTATTGCATTTAGGGCAGGTCACGGATGTCTTAATTATTCCATGATTGAAAAAAAGGTCTAAACTCTTGTCTTCATCGAGGGCAATATGGCGGATCACGCCTTCAAAATCGAATATACATAACTGACAAGTCATACTTCTACTCACAAAAAAACTGGGTAATTATGTGTTTTATCACACTCAGTCATTTTACATACCAAAATACATTTTTCTAGTAGTATTTGATGTGATTTGTTCAAATATGACCTCCATTTCCGTCGGAAATGAGATCCAACAAAGTTATAGTACTTTGAAGTTTGGCTCATTTTCAAGGGAAATGGAAGTCAAAATCTAAGCAAAACACATCAAATATTACTAGAAAAATGTATTTTGGTATTAATTAACCTAACCTAACCTAACCTAACCTAACCTAACCGTGGCTAAACGAGCCTAACCATGGCTAAACGAGCCTAACCATGGCTAAACGAGCTCTCGTCTGTATCCACCACCTAATCCATAATAAGGTAATACTCTAGGCTCGTTTAGCCAGGGTTAGGTTAGGTAAGGTTAGGTTAGGTTAATTAATACCAAAATACATTTTTCTAGTAATATTTGATGTGTTTTGCTTAGATTTTGACTTCCATTTCCCTTGAAAATGAGCCAAACTTCAAAGTACTATAACTTTGTTGGATCTCATTTCCGATGGAAATGGAGGTCATATTTGAACAAATCACATCAAATACTACTAGAAAAATGTATTTTGGTGTGTAAAATGACTGTGATAAAACACATAATAACCAAAAACTGAACTGAACAGACGAAAAATTGCTAAAAATGATTTATTTGTAAAACAGGACAAATTGAGGTTAATATTCGTTTTAATACTTTGTTCGTTTTCGATAGGAGACATTCTATGACAATTTAACATATACATTCGTATTCAGGACACCTTGAAACCTCAGGGAAACTGATAAAAATCAAGGAAATGTAATTATTATTTTTTATGAAAAAAAAAAAAAATTTAGACGTAAAAAGCAGCCATTATAGGCCATTGACCGAGTATTTAGCTCTTAACGCTGTTAAAATTTTAACGAACGTTGCCCTCTCCAGTTTTATGGGGAGACATCTCGTGGCAAAATTAGGAAACATAGGTCAAAACAACCAATTACATCTCGTTTTGGGGTCATTCTCTGTCAGATCAACCAAAAAAAATTGAAATTAACACCCTCATCTCTCATATTTTGCTGAAATTTGGTTTATAGGGTTTGTGAGCCCTGAATCCATTTCTGAAATTATAAGGTCAATCCGACCAACGGTTCAAGAGATATGACCTCGGGCAATTTGAGGTCACTTGCGAGGTTACTAATATTTGGCGAGCCATAACTTGGGTAATAATTGTCATAATTATATAAAAGTATATATATTTAGAATCAGAAAATGACAAGGAATCCAAATATGCAAGTTTTAGAACTCTAGGTTGAAAAATAAAAAAGTTACACTGTAACCAAAATTTGAGGTCACGATTTGACCTCTGGGGTATCAAATGAGAATTTTTTTTTAAATGTAAAAAATGAAGGCATAGGCATTGGCTATTAGAATCAGCAAAAAAAAAGTTTGTTTATGTTAGTATTTTTCATGTAACTAACATATAAGTGAACACCATATTCATAAGTTGTGCGTCAATTCTACCTATTTTTTCACACAAGCTCATAATTTGACCTATAGAAATTAAAATTACATTTTTTATAGATATAAAAAACAAAGTCAGAGTTCTTGACTAATAGAAACAATCATAAAAAGTTTGTTTATGTTGGTACTTTTCATGTAACTAACTTATAAGTGAACACCATATTTATAAATTGCTTGTCATTTCAAGGAATTTTTATACCTTAGCTATCAATTTGACCTCAAGCTCCAAGAATTTAATAAAAATTGTATTTCACTGCTAATCTACACTGGCAATAATAGTTATAATAGTGAAAGGGGAAGACTAAGCTCACATGTAGCCTAAACAAACCTGTTGAAACATGTTGCTACTTGTCTAAGTGCAGAATCAACACAGATAGTTGCAAAATTCCTTGTCTACAGGTTAGTACAGTTCCAGCCAGCACTGTGGGTGGCTGGTGGGTATGGTGTTTTAATGAGCCTCAGAGACTATCAAGGCCTAAAATATTAAGTGTGTATAGCTAATATTTTCTAAAAAATATATTTTACCTAATTGTAAATCCTATATCTTTACAGATCAAAATACAATGGTTCGGCACTTGAAATACTGCCAGGACCCTATTCAAAAACACAAGAAACGCATAACAATCAATCTTAGAAAAGTGACTGATGTACTTGTTGAAAAATGTGCTGGAAGAGTGAAAAAAGACTCATTGTTGTGTGTGAACTGCTGGACACTGATAATGAAAAACCCCACTATACTTAGTACCACTGAAAACAACGAGTCTGAGCAGGATTCAAATGAACCATCTACTATCAGTGGCTTGAGTAACATCTCTTCAATTCAAGATCTGGACAATGACAGTGATTGCTTGATAAAGGAAAATCCTTCAACTTCAGTTGAACCAGTTCTAGCATTTCTGGACCAAACACCAGTTAAAAAAGTAAGTAATAAATTAATATAATAACTTATACTTTACTACAAGGTCTGTTTGATCTACTATATAGCCAATTATATAGCATTTAAGGTACTATAATTAATATTTAATTACTAATATTCAGGTGTGTGAAACCTTTTTTTCTGTTCTTTTCAGAAAACTACAGAGGCAAATTCTTACACCAGAACACATGTTTCAGTTTTGTGAAGAAAACTTGAGCAAGAAGATAAATTTTTTCTTTGTAACTACAGCTGATTTGAAAGATGCAGAAGAACGGTTGGAACATCGATTCAAGGATAGTAGGGCTATTCCTGGAACTCAGAAATATCATAGATTTGTTCCCCTAAACAAGGAAGAACTGATGGTGTATCCCATTTCAAGTGGCATTGGAGAAAAGAAAAGAATAAGGAAAAGTCATTTTACTAATGAACCTGCAATGCTTGGTAACCTAAAATGTGTCAAACCAAGAGAGTATGTTGGCTGCATTTATGACATGCAAGTTTGGTATGGAATTGTGGAGGAATATTGTGAAGAGTTTGATGATTTCACTGTGAACTTTCTACATCCCTCTGGGTCATCAGGATCAAGTGCATATTATTATCCATCAAACAAGGATTCATGTGCAGTGCCAGGACATCATATATTAACTGTAATGAGTTGTCCTACCCTAAGAGGAGGCAGCAGAATTCAATACATTTTTCCACAAAAAGAAATTGATGAGAGCATCGAGCATGCAAAAATTGTATTAGGCTAGCACATGAATCCTCTAAGTAGGTCTTCCCCTTTCACTATTATAACTATTATTGCCAGTGTAGATTAGCAGTGAAATACAATTTTACATTTTTTGCCTTTGTTTTTATATCTATAAAAAAATGTAATTTTAATTTTTATAGGTCAAATTATGAGCTTAAGTGTGAAAAAATAGGTAGAATTGACGCACAACTTATGAATATGGTGTTCACTTATATGTTAGTTACATGAAAAATACTAACATAAACAAACTTTTTTTTGCTGATTCTAATAGCCAATGCCTATGCCTTCATTTTTTACATTTAAAAAAAAAATTCTTATTTGATACCCCAGAGGTCAAATCGTGACCTCAAATTTTGGTTACAGTGTAACTTTTTTATTTTTCAACCTAGAGTTCTAAAACTTGCATATTTGGATTGCTTGTCGTTTTCTGATTCTAAATATATATACTTTTATATAATTGTGACCATTATTACCCAAGTTATGGGTCGCCAAATGTTAGTGACCTCGCAAGTGACCTCAAATTTCCCGAGGTCATATCTCTTGAACCGTTGGTCGGATTGACCTTATAATTTCAGAAATGGATTCAGGGCCCACAAACTCCCTATAAACCAAATTTCAGCAAAATCTGAGAGATGAGGGTGTTAGGCACTGGTTGATCTGACAGAGAATGACCCTTTGGTTTCACGTGACCTTATCCGACCAATCAGAGACGTACATTTTGAATCTCTCATAATACATACTCATTCAAGAATGCTTTAGTCTGGTTTTCATTATGGTTTGCGGAGGTTGCGATTGCCTGGGTTTTTGGTACCTTGGAACGCAGTTCCAAAAAACTACTGTTGTTTGCGGTTCCTCAGAGAGATGCAACAACTCTTGTTCGCCTGATCCAGCAACATATTAGGCCTGGGACTACAATCTATTCCGACGAGTGGCGTGCGTATTCTCAACTTGGAAATCTAGGCTACATTCACCGGACAATCAACCATTCACAGCGGTTCGTGGAAGACACCGTTCACATTCAAAATATTGAGTGTTGTTGGAAAGACGTGAAGAGCTGGATATTACGGTCTGGCAACAAAACCCAATCAGTTTAGGTTAGGTTAGGTCTGTTTAGGTTAGGTCTGTTAGGTTAGGTTGTTTAGGTTAGGTCTGTTTAGGTTAGGTCTGTTTAGGTTAGGTCTGTTTAGGTTAGGTCTGTTTAGGTTAGGTCTGTTTAGGTTAGGTCTGTTTAGGTTAGGTCTGTTTAGGTTAGGTCTGTTTAGGTTAGGTCTGTTTAGGTTAGGTCTGTTTAGGTTAGGTCTGTTTAGGTTAGGTCTGTTTAGGTTAGGTCTGTTTAAGTTAGGTTAGGTCTGAACCAAAACACATTTTTCTGGTGTTTTTTGCTCAAATCTGAACTTCGTTTCTTTGGGAAATGAGCCGTTTTTGAGAAATTTTCAATTTTAAAATTTCTCAAAAATGGCTCATTTCCCAAAGAAACGAAGTTCAGATTTGAACAAATCACACCACAAAACACCAGGAAAATATGTTTTGGTTCAGAAAGGAGGAAAAGTACTAAAATGAATAATTACCCAAATTGAATTACGCAGAAGTATCCAGAATCACCAAAAATAAGAAATATTCACCAAATAGTCAATATATATATATATATATATGATGAATAAAACCACGAAGGAAAAAAGAAATACAAAGGGGTGCTCAAGCGCTTTCGTCTAATGACATCCTCAGGAACACTGGAGTGAAAGGACCGTTTTTTCTGACTAATTATAAAAACAAATCTGGTAATTTTTTTCCCTTATGCATATATATATATATATATTCTGTATATATTGCATTTATATTTCGTATATATACCATATATATATATTGTATATATATTTTATGGTTCTTTATATATCATCTAGGCATCATTTTGTTTTCCAATTTATATTTACTTACTTTTTTATTTGTTTGTGACTATAATATGCATGATTCGGACAATAACTAAAAAACCTGTGGTAATTTTTCCCTTATAAATTGGTATGCCTCTCTTAAAATTTATCTTTCAATTTATTATTATTATTTTTTTTTTTTTTTTTTGGTTTATTTCTTTATTTCTTTGTGACATATATCAATTTGGCATCATCTATTAAATTGATTGTAAAACTTCCCTTTTGAGCTTGAATTTGTAGACTCCACTTACAATATTTATATTTATTTCTTTATTCTTTTGTGACCTGTTCCATAAACAAGCCATTTGAATTTATATTGAAGGTCGGCCAAAGTGCTAAAGTATCTTTTATATATATATATAATATATATATATATATATATATATATATATATATATTTGTGGTTTTTTTATTTACCTGTTTAATTCTTTATGATTATTTAGGCTGTGACATATATATCACTAAGGCACTATTTTGTAATTAATTTTTCTCAATTTATATTTATTTCTTTATTCTTTTGTGACCTGTTTCATAAACAAGCCATTTGAATTTATATTGAATGTCGGCTGAAGTGCTAAAAGTGTCAATCTCCCATATAAATGTTTGCTCCTCCACAATTTTTTCTATGCTTACTATATATATATATATATATATATATATATATATATATATATATGTATATATATATGAATATGTATGTATGTATATTTATTTTTGTAACCTATATATTGCCTTGATCTGTCCTTTCACTCCAGTGTTCCTGAGGATGTCATTAGACGAAAGCGCTTGAGCACCCCTTTGTGTTTCTTTTTTCCTTCGTGGTTTTATTCATCATAAATACTTTTCACGTGTCACTTTCGTGAAATAATTTTTCATATATATATATATATATATTGAAAACACCAAAAATAGGAAATATATTTTAATAAATAAACACATTTTATACAAATTTGCACATGATAATATATATATTTTCTTATTCAGTTTTGATTGGTTATTCAATATATATTATTGTTATAGCTGGGTATGACTGGGTCAAAAAACGAATAATAACCCCCTAACCTAACTCTGAAATAGTTTAATTAATAGCCAAATCATCATTGTCTAAATACTTCTGAACTGTTTGAACGAACAAGAGATTGCAGCCATCACATGCCATGACAAAGCAACAACTGATGTGCATCCAGCCAATAGTCAAGAAACAAATGCGCTGATTGGCTGTAGAATGTGTTTTTCATTGGACATTAAATTAAAAATTTAACTTCAAAACTAGCCATTTCCCCCAAAAATGAATATCACCAATGGATTCAGCCTTCAGGAGCAAAAGTACCTCTAGAAATACTTCTTATTAAAAAATCATTACCCCAGGGTTTTCTCTACATTAGCCTACAATTATTCACAATATTAATTTTCAAACCATAAACAAAGACAAACAACTAAATAAAATTCTATCAATGTAATGATTGGTTTGTTTAACTTCCTTTGCAACATCTAAGGTCATATGATGGAGGGAACCTACAGCTTTAAGTGGGATCCAAACCACGGTCACTACATAGTCTGGATGCAGTGGACAGTAACCAATTTTTACAAAACCAATTAAGTATAAATTTAAAACTAATTAATTATCAATTTCAAACTAAAGATAGAATATCTGGATCCAGAGGATCAAAGTTATAATAGGATAGTAGCCTATTATGACTTTGATCCTCTGGATCCAGAGATTCTATCTTTAGTTTGAAATTGATAATTAATTAGTTTTAAATTTATACTTAATTGGTTTTGTAAAAATTGGTTATTGCCAATGTACGGGTAGTTTTTACATAGTGGAGCCACCTCGATGGGCCGAAGTGGCCCCTAGTGTGCCCACTATAAAAATTTCTTATGTTCTTATGACAGTCTCCCATCCAACTATTATACAAGAAAGCTGATTGGGAACAGTTCACCACATTAAACAGCACACCCATCATAAACATCAATACAACACTCAGACATTTAATCAGATCATCAATAATGCAAACATACCCGAGGGCAACATTAGGAAATACAACCCAAATTACACTGGAGAAATAGCCCACCTCATAAGGCAACGTAACAACCTCAAACATAACACACAAACACCACACACAGAAGCCATAAAACAGCAGATACAACAGCTCAACACGGAAATAAACAACAAACTCAAAGAAAAACAAACAGAAATATTTAGGGAATTCATAACAACACTAAACCACTCCACAGATACATCCAGGCTATACAAGACAATAAACAGCATTACCCACTCTAACAGCGGCATTCACACCTCACACGCGGCTATCTGTCACAGCCAAAATAATATCCCAACATACACACAACAAGCTAACGTTCTAGTTAATCACTACGCAAAGATAAGTCACTTAAACAGAGACAACAACCAGAAACACGCAGACAGACAAACAGCCAGACACAAGAAAACCTACAGACTCGACACAACCATTACACCCTTAAATACAGACCAGACCACCAACATCATCAAAAACATTAAGAATTCAAAGGCTACTGGACCAGACAACATACTGTATCCAGTGGCGGTCCTAGCTTACATGACGCCCTGGGCGAACCTCACCTTCAGCGCCCCCCACCCCCTGTTCGCCAACACACACACATTCGAATCCCCCCAAAATAAAGGCCAGACATAACTCTTTCACAAAATAACTTTTTATTGGACTAATTGTTGGAACTTCAGAACCAAAACAAAGACTCAAATTTCTGAATTTTACAAATCCTTCATCACGTAAATAGAATAACTCACTTAAGAGAATGTAATTATGATACTATGAACAGGAAAAATACAAATTAAATTGCACAACTGCCATAAATAAACTAGAGAATCAAATTTCTAAATTGTACAAATGCTCTATCACATAAATAGAATAAGACACTTAAGAGAGGGTAATTATTATGCTACACTTTGAACAAGAAACAAAATAAATTGCACCACAGCACAACTGCCATCTAAAGCCTGACTCTTCTTACCTTCCTTGATGCAAAGTCATGAATTAAATCATCATATGAAATCTGCTCAGCAATTGTATGATTTATACTGATGATGGCCAGACCGGTAAGGCGTTCCTGTGACATAGTTGACCTCAGGTAGGATTTGATGAGCTTCAGCTTTGAAAAGCTCCTCTCTGCTTCAGCAACAGTGACTGGAAGAGTAAGACCAATTCTGAGAGCAGTCCACAAATTTGGATATATTTCAGAGAGCTCCCTTTCATGGATAAATGTCAGCAGTTCAAGCAAGGATATGGTCTTTGATGGCAAGTCAGGCAAGTTCTTCAGCTCCTGTGCAAGCTCTCTGCCATCCAAGTCAGATTGTCCCTTAAAGTGTAGTGTAGTACTAAGGTTCACACATTGTTCTGTCAGGCTGTCAGCTCCTCAAATGTGAGATTTTGGAAATGTGTCAGCACTCCAAACTTCTCTCCCACAATTTCCAACGTGGAAAATCTTTCCTGAATGGCTGATGTTGCAGCATCAACCACTGCATTGAAAAATGTCACCTCCAGCTTCTTCAAAGCATCAATCAAGGGCTCATCAGATGCTTCATAGGAGAAGTGCCGCTTTGTGGACCTCAGCCGTTTTTGTTTTAACACAGCCTCCACATTCATTTGTTCACAGATATCTGTGGCTGCCATTTGTGCAGCCACAAAACCTGTTGCCCTGTAATTGCGGAGACCTCTCTCTGTTTTTTTAGGAGATTTACTGCAACAACGTGCATGCTAGGAGACTGCATCTGCTTGCTCACATGTTGAATTTGGCACAACAGGTCATGCCACACCACTGAACAAATGGCGAAGCGGTATGACCCAACCTCCTCTGACAGAGATTGAGCCTCGACCTTTATTACAGAGTCTTTGGTGTGGTCCCTCACCTCGATCAGTGCATCTCTCACTGCAGCTGCCTGATATCTCAGGGGCTCCACACTCTTGATCTTGCTTTCCCACCTTGTATCAGACCACATCTTCAATGTGATGTTCACATGTTTTTTCAAAATGGCCCATCGTTGTGTGGAGGCTGAAAACAAGTTGTAAAGCTTCTGCAAGATGCCAAAGTAACTTGTGGCATCAATAGATCCCTTAGCAGCATCGGCCACAAGCAAATTCAGAGAATGAGCCCCACATGGAACAAACAGAGCTCTGGGATTAATTTCTAGGAGCCTGGATTGAACACCCTTGTTTTTTCCCCTCATGTTGGCCCCGTTGTCGTATGATTGTCCTCTACAGTCCATGAAAGGAACTTTTAGCTCCTCCAGTCTCTTCAGAATCAGAGATGCCAAATGTTGACCAGTGGACTCCTCTGCCTCCAAAAACCCCATGAAATGTTCCTTTATATGGGGCTTCCCCTCCAGTGACACAACCCGAATCACAACTGACAACTGTTCAGTGTGGCTGATATCTGGAGTGCAATCTAGAATTATTGAAAAAAACTTTGATTGTTTGATGTCGCTCACCATTGCTGAAATGGTCTTGCTGCTCGACAAATCAATGAGTTCGTTTTGTATGTGGTGGCCGAGGTAGCTGGTGTGACTGGAGGTCCCTTTTCGGACACGGTTAATGTGCTCTTGCATTATAAGATCAAATTGTGCCATCAGTTCAACTTCTTTCAGAAAATTGCCATTTGATGGTGAGAACAATTTTTCTGTATGTCCCCTTAGTGCCAAATTCCTAACTGCCAGAGAATGCACAATAGCAGTGAGACGTGTCAGCACCGCTCTCCATCTCAACTTCTCAGCCTCCAGAAGTGCCATCTCCTGCTTGTCAATGGTCTCCCCCTTTCTCATCCTCACTGCCAGTTCTTTCCAGATTTTCATAGAATTTAGGTGTTCTGAACTGTTGTCATGTGATGTGAGCAATGAGCTTGCATGCTTCCAGTCCGAGAGTCCCAAACTTGTTAAATTTATTTTCCTCTTGAAAAATAATGTACAACAGAAACAGAAAAGGCTGTTGTTTTTTAAGGAATAGACCAACCAACTTCTGGTTATATTTTCCCCACTAACCAATGACTTCCTGAAGTATTGATGGTGGAAACTTCTTCCGTCACTGCAGACCCGGATCTAGGGGTGGGCTATGTGGGCTGCAGCCACGGGCCCCGCATTTGAGGGGGGCCTCCAAATTTGGAGAAGTTTTCCCCAATGTCTTAAATGCATACAGAATGTACTTGTCATTGATGGTGACCAATTGTACCGGCGGACGGAGTTTTTCTAAGTTAAAGCGACTGAAATGTTGCACACGTTCAACAATGAAGCAAAAGCGATTACAGTCACTGGCAATTCTCTGTGTTGAACATGCTCTGGCCAAAGAAGTTGATTTTCGAAATATTATTAATGAATTTGCACAAAAAAAGGCTCGTCGGTTCAATCAGTTGCCAGCTCATAATCAGTAGGTAGGTGTGTATAAAATTATTAATTCAGGAAAATATAATATGTAAAATAAAGTAAAATATTTGTAAAGTAATATGTTTGTTCTGAAAACTAAATAAATAAAGTAAAGTAATATGTTTGTTCTGAAAACCTTTAATTTTCCTCATAAACAAAGCTTATAATCCTTATATAATAAAAATTGTAGCCAAGGGGGCCCCCAAAAAAAAAATTAGCCACGGGCCCCCATTCTTCTAGATCCGGGCCTGCGTCACTGTCGTTTCTAGGGAATACAAAGTCAGATGGTACTTGACTTGGTCCCCTGGAAACCAGTTGTGTCCGAATTCTCTCAGTCAGAACTGAAGGCCAGTTAGCAGGGTCGGTGGACAGAGACTCATCCTCAGGAGGCGATTCTGCTCCAGGCATTTCTAATAGAAAGAACAAGAGCATTACTCATTAGTATACACACCTAAGTTAGATAACACATTATTCACAGCACTTTGTTATGGTGGTGTTATGGAATTATGGTGGTGAAACACCACACATACCCAGTAACCCAGACCCAGTGATAATAACATTATAATTTATAACTGTTTGCAAAATGCTTTGCAGGGATGCACACACATACACACACACGCACACACTCACAGACATATGTGCACACAAACTCACCTGAAGAGTCCTGCCGGGGAGAAGTAGAAGCAAATGGGTCTTCATCCTCAGGATCAGACTGCATTTGTGGAGACATATGTGAGGCTGAGGAGGTAGATGGCTCCTCAGCCTCAATAATGGCAGAAGTAGACGGCTTCTCATCCTGGCTAGTGGCAGAGGGTGTTCCAAAATATTTCAAAAGTGCCCCTGCAAATAGTAAAATAGAACATAACAGACCAATGCATGAATAGGCTAGTACAATTAATTTAACATGTTATTAAGCACAATTTATTAAACTTTTAGAATAGGAAACAAATGAATAATACAACCTCCTTGGTTAATGGCGCCCTCCTTGGTTAATGGCAGCGACCTCTTCTTATCCATTTGCGGTTATTTGACAGACCTTAGTGGCTTAGTGTGAAGATTCGTTCTGTAATAAATAATATACATTTCACTATTTAACCAAACCCAGAAAAATAACATTACATATGTTAAAGTATGGGCCTTTATTCCCAATAATATTAATCTGGAAGCATTTTGCATTGTTTAGGTCTTTTATGGGAAGGTTTATGGAAAATGCAATAGATGGTTTTTTATTAATAAAAATATATTTATTGATCTTTTATTATTTATTTTATTTTATTTTTTATTTTTATTTATTTCTTTATTCTTATTTTTATTTTTATTTTTTTTGCAGGCGCTCATGCCGCCCCTCCACAAATGCCGCCCTGTGCGGCTGCCCATATTGCCCATATGAGGAACCGCCACTGACTGTATCTAACATACACCTTAAACACTTGGGCCCACAGGGAATACTAGCTCTCACAAATATCAGCACATATTCATACCAACACTGTATTATTCCTGACATATGGAAACAAAGTAAAATTATTACACTACTCAAACCAAACAAAAATCCAACAGAACCAACTTCCTATCGACCCATTACTTTATGCTCAGATTGCACACCTTCCAAAGTAACAAAGACTAATCTTACAAATCACCAACCCACACATACCACTATCGCCTACTCAACATGGATTCAGACCTCACCACTCAACCCTGACATTACTCACTAACCTCACGCAGGCAGCACATCATGGATGGCATCAACTCCAGACGACCAGCTTAACACACACTATTAGCAACAATAGAGGATAATATGAGTATCGTCACGTTCAGAATATCAAAAGCAAATATAATTATAAAATATTAAAGTATAATTTTCTCATCATTTTGATATAAGTCACTATGTTCGCAGATGCGTCCTTACCAAATTATGTAGATTTGAATATTATGACATTTTTGCGGCATTTTTTTTCCCGCCTTTCCAATATTTGCCTGGTAACATCATGAAAACATAATATATGAGCTGGGCTTTTTAGGTTACTACTTCCACTTATGTTAGTTTTTCATAGATGTTGGTCACGAATCTCACGATGACATGTGAAGGGTGCGAATATTATTTTGAGGATTTAATATACGAAGTGCATTCTAATGACTCCCGAGCAATAGAAATATTTACCAAACGATATTTTACCATCGACCCGTAAGTGCAAATTGTGCGGAAACGAGTGCTCGTTAATAGAATCATGTATAATTTAGGTCTCGGGGGTACGGGGGCTGGTTTTTTTTTGGCAGCCAAACTACTTTATCTTTTTTTTTAAATTTTTAATTAGCATAATTTGGATAATATGAGTATCATCACATTCTAATTAGCACCAGAATACATTTTTCTAGTAATATTGATGTGTTTTGTTTAGATTTTGACCTCCATTTCCCTTGAAGATGAGCCAAACTTCAAAGTACTATAACTTTGTTGGATCTCATTTCCGAGGGAAATGGAGGTCAGATTTAAACAAATCACATCAAATACTACTAGAAAAATGTATTTTGGTATGTAAAATGACTGAACGTGTCTATATACATAATTACCACAATAGACATTAGTAAAGCATTTGATGCTATCCCACGCTTCCCTCTCAAACAAAATACTCAACACAAACATGCACAACAACACCAAAAGGTGGCTGAGCAACTATCTTTCAGGAAGACACTCACATGTCACATTTAATGGCAAGTCATCCAAAAACAAGCTTTTTCCAAACGGGGTCGCGACAGTCGTTGCCGAAAGAATAGACAAACTGAGCGCGTTTAAGGCTCCTGGGCCAGACCAGTTTCTCCCCAGAGTGTTGCGGGAGATGCGCGACCAGGTGGCTCCCCACCTGGCTACAGTCTTCAACAAATCGTTGGAGACGGGCCAGGTGCCTGGTGACTGGAGGGAAGCCAACGTGACCCCTATCTTAAAGAAAGGGGATCACGAAAGTCCAGGGAACTATCGTCCCATTAGTCTCACTTCAGTTGTAGGTAAATTATTAGAGGGGATAATAGCCGATAGGATCGTTGACCATTTGTATTCCTACAAGCTGCTTGGGGACTCCCAACATGGGTTTAGACGGCATAGGTCGTGTCTCACCAACTTGCTCGAGTTTTTCCACGTCATGTTGGGTGAGTATGATAAGAGTAGGGCGATTGATATACTTTATCTCGACTTTCAGAAAGCCTTTGATAAGGTACCTCACCGCCGGCTAATGGCGAAAGTGCGTGCGCTGGGTATCGGTGGAGAAGTAGGTAGGTGGATTGAAAACTGGCTGAAGAATAGGCGGCAGAGGGTTGTAATAAAAGGGGCCAGTTCGGGTTGGGCCTCGGTCACTAGTGGGGTTCCTCAGGGTTCCGTTTTGGGGCCACTGTTGTTATCATTTACATAAATGATATCGACGGTGGCATCGTCAGTCGGATCGCCAAATTCGCTGATGACACCAAGCTTGGGGCCAATGTTGGGACGCCAGAAGCGATCGAGCAACTGCGTGCGGACCTAGGTAGGATAGGAGAGTGGTCCGAAAAATGGCAAATGCCGTTTAACTTGGGTAAATGCAAAGTGATGCACATTAGCTATGCCAATCCCAAGTCGGACTACTCGATGTTGGGGAGTAATATCGAGGCGACTGATTTGGAAAAGGACTTGGGTGTGCTAATTAGCAGCGACCTTAAGTTTACAAAACAATGCGTAGAGGTGGAAAAGAAAGCCCAGAAGCTGTTGGGTTATATCAGGAGGCAATTTCAGTTTCGGAACAAGGAGATTGTGCTCTCTCTGTACAATTCCTTGGTTCGGCCGCACCTGGAGTATGCAGTGCAGTTCTGGTCGCCCACCCTCAGGAAAGATATTGAGAGGCTGGAGCGAGTGCAGGCGAGGGCCATAAAGTTAATCCCTTCCGTTAGGCATATGTGCTACAATCGACGGTTACGCGCCCTGAACTTGTTTTCGCTGGAAACTCGGAGGCTGCGCGGTCAACTGATCGAAGTTTTCAAGCTCTTACGCGGGTTCAACGATGTCGATTTTAGAAGCATGTTTAGTTTAAATGATAACCCAACTCGCAACAATGGTTGGAAGTTGGATTTGAAACGGTTTAGGACTAGTGTGTGTGGGAATTACTTTACGTATAAGATCTGTGACACGTGGAACAGGTTACCTTCAGAAGTTGTGAACAGTTCCTCTGTGGATCAGTTCAAGAAAAGGTTAGACCAAATCTTGCATACTATTTGAGTGTATAGAAAATTTTCCCTGGCACCCGTTGCCATTGGTACCTCCTCGGTATGGGCCGCAAGGCCTTTTGAGGTACTTCTTTTCCTTGTAACTCCTTGTAACTCAAGGCTCTGTTCTCTCACCAACACTGTTCAACTTATACATGCATGACATTCCAACACCCATAGATAACAAGCTTTCCTTATCATCATATGCAGATGATATCACTAACATCCACCCACAACAACATCGACACCGCTACAAATAACCCACAAACATACATAAACAGTATACAAGACTGGCTCACACACAATAGACTCACACACAATAGACTCGGTCTCCGCTATGATGCACAAAGTAGCAGCCACAAAATCAACCATCACCTTGCTTACAAGCAACACAAAAGAACACCAGGTAACGCCACAGCTTACACGGGAAATCGGGGGTTTTGGGTGGGGGGGGATCAAAAACGAGTGATTTGCGACGGAAATGAATGTAATTTTCAGATGAATCACATCAGAAACCAACGGAAAACCTAGGACCCAAACCTGGTAAATTTGCAGTTTCGGCCCCAATTCGTTTTGAACATGAAACTTATGTTTTTCCTGTTTTTTGATGCGATTCATTCGAATTTGGCATCCGTTTCCGTCGCAAATCACTCGTTTTTAAGATCCCCCCCCCCCCACAACATCAAAAGCCAAAAACGAGTGATTTGCGGTGGAAATGGATGTCAAATTCGAGTGAATCACTTCAAAAAACATAAGTTTCATAACCCAACCCAACTCAATCCAATCCAATCCACTGGATTGAGTTGGGTTGGGTTGGGTTGGGTTTTGACGGAGTGATAAGATAAACGATTCCTTCAGAATCGGTTCCTCAAAACGATTCCTTCAGAATCCGGCCATAAATTAGTTTAAAAAATAAATCGTTAAACTAACGAAAATATCATGACTTAACCTAACCAATCGTCAAGGGTGTACAGTTGCCCTAACCGGGTATTCAATTAACCTAACCGGGAATTCAGTTGACCTAACCAGGCATTCAATTAACCTAACGAGTCAATGTTATTCTTAAAAAATTTATGAATCACTTCAAACGGAGTAAGAGCACAACCTTCACACACTGTACCCATGGCTAGACTGAGACAATATGGCGGACCAAAAATTATTATATTTATTATCTCCGTTATTATCCATTTACGACGGAAGTGGTATTAGAAAAAGTTGTCCGAAATGAAGAGATACAGCGAAACAACACATCAAACATGCAGTAATCAAGTTGTGGTTGAAACTATAATAATACCCAAAATACTTGGGGTCACACACAACACATCATTATCTTTTGTAAACCACATTCAGGACATTAAAAACAAATATACGTCAAGACTTAACACGCTTAGGGTACTAACAGGCACAAACTTTGGACACCAGCAGGAAACAACATCACTAATATACAAACAATATATTCGCTCAGTTATGGACTATGCTAACCCATGCTGGGCACCCATTATCTCAAACACACAAACACCTCACAAACAATACAAAACAACGCACTTCGTATCATTACAGGATGCACTCAAACAACACCAATAGAACACCTGCACCTGCACGACCTTTGGAATCGTGCTAACATTCCATCACAGCCAATCAAGAATGTGAAGACCAAGCTGATCCGATTGATGGAAAAAGGCTCACAAGCATCGAAGCAAGGCAAGCAGGCCACAAAAACCAAGAAGTTCGAGGAAAGCCTGAATCAATTGTTTGACATAGCTGTCTGCCAATGCGATGATCTGTCTACATGCCACTGTGAAAAAGAAATGAAAGTTCCACGACGAGAGCATGCCTTTCTGATCGACCAGAGAACCACGCGGATCATGCAGATCAGTCGGGTGGATACGAATGTGACTCAGATGATGGAGAGAAGGAAGTCAAGAGAGGATCGGATGCAAGAAAGACAAGAAGAAGAGAATAGAAGAAAAACGGAACGGCAAGAGGTAGCATCCTCTGCAGATGTGGTCGAATCAGCTCAAGCAGAAGTAGACTCCAGTGGTGAAAGTGTTGGTGATGAGTGGATGGGTGATAGTGCCCAGGAGGACAGGAATATCACACCGATTCCCACTGTTGCTTTGGAAGCTGACCGGTACGGTGTATCGAATAGGGCTGCTGCAGCTATCAGCACTGCAACATTGGTTGCAGTGATGTAGGTCTCGAGATCGGTCTCGGTCTCGAGACCGATCTCGAGACCCAATTTGCAGATCTCGATCTCGGTCTCCGCTATTTAGATCTCGGTCTTGATCTCGGTCTCGACAGACGCGGTCTCGGTTTTACTCCCCGAGACCTTTCGAGACCTCTCGAGACCGTAATGAAAAATACATGTTATTGGCATACTCATGATGGTGGCTTGGTTGAACAGACACAATTCAGAATGTTTATAAAAGTTTGTAAAAGTAAGGGACTCTAGGTATTCACTAATCATTCACCCTGTTTTGAGTTGCCACGTTTGTCTTGCGGGGGGGGTGTCTGGATTTTTTTAGGTTAGCGCTACCAAAAAAAAAAATTGACCCCCCCCCCCCCCCGTCAGATCAATTTTATTGAAAATGGAAACGCTAAATAGAGAATTATATATATTATATATACAAGTATATAAGGCCACTTAGTGTTGCCAAACGGCGTGTCAACCTCTGTGGCGTGATAAAAACAATTATCCTCCCATCCAATATGTATTTGAAAAAATAAGTGTAATGAGCACCTATCATGCTTTAAATAAATACACAAGTCAAACTGGGTAGTGGGTACGTTCATTAAACCTTCTGTAATAGATATAAAAGAAGTAAATAAATAAAAAGTACGTGTATATATATTCATTTGTTAATTTATAGGCTACACTTTTTGAATTCAACACACTACATTTGAGAAAGTAGTTATTAGTTTATTAATATACTTAACATAGTCTAATTTCCATAGTAATGTAAAACAAATTGAACGGGCATGAGCTTGGTCTCGATCTCGGCCTCGAATTTTAAGGGTCTCGATCTCGGAAGGTAGATCTCGATCTCGAACCTTTGATCTCTGTCTCGATCTTGGACTCACAGGATCAGGTCTCGGTCTCAGTCTCGGACTTGGTGGTCTCGACTACATCCTTGATTGGTTGACTATGGCATCATTAGTTCTGATGATCAGATAAACGTAAGTGACCACCACAAAGTATGGACAGCACGGCAGAAGGCACGGAGGGATCTGAAGGAAGCAGTAACTTACCACGATGTGGAAGTCACTGCTTTATTTTTTGATGGGCGGAAAGACATGACACTTGTCAAAGAGAAAAAGGGGAACAAATGGTACAGCACAAAGAAAGTTGAGGACCACTATGTGCTGGTCGGAGAGCCTGGAACCTTCCATCTAAGCCATCTGGAACGAGGAACTGGCACTGTCATTGCGGATGGACTTCAAAATGCGATTGAAGAAATGGGTATTGCAGACAAGATAATTGCAGTGGGAGCCGACAGCACAGCCACAAACACAGGGCACAGAAGTGGAGCAATACGCCTGCTAGAGTGCCGCCTGGGTCGCTCTTTGCACTGGTTCATCTGTAGTCTGCATTTAAATGAACTCCCACTGCGCCACTTGTGCAAGGAACTCATCGGCCCAACAGAATCTGCAACTCAATGGAAAGGACCATTTGGCAAAGCTTTGGCCACATGCGAAAGTTTGCCACTTTTCTCTAGAGATATTCAATGTATTGCTGATGGCCACACTCTCCCGGATGTTGACCTTACTGAATTGAGTCGTGACCAAACCTACCTCTACAGAATGATGAAAGCGATAAGGACTGGTGTCATTAATGACGATCTTCTACGAGAGAAGCCTGGACCAATCTCCCATGCAAGATGGGTTACAACTGCCAGCAGAATTTGTCGGCTATATGTAGCGATGGCGCAGCCAAGTGATGAACTGTATTCACTCACACAGTTTGTCGTGTGCCACTATGGGCCCATGTGGTTTAGCATCAAGTGCCATCCAAGGTGCACAGATGGCCCAAAACATTTCCTGGAGCAAATCAAGCTGCTACGATTACTGCCACCAGCTAGCAAGACTGTCACATGGCCTGTAATCCAAAGAAATGCATATTGGGCTCACCCTGAAAATGTTCTACTGGCAATGCTTGTAGATGCAGATCAAGCAAACCGGAAATTGGCCATCGATGTAATCAAGACCATTCGACGAGCTCTCAAACCTGCTCAACAGCAAGTCAGAGAATTTCGGCCCCCAAAGATCAAACAAAGTGTTCAGAATTTGAAAGATTTACTTCTACCAGTGGAGGAGTGCACAATGGAACCACCACTCACGAAGCAGTTCTATGTCGAACAACTCGATAAGATCACTGAAGAGCCCCTTGTTGTCCGGATACCATGTCACTCCCAAGGTGTAGAACGCTGTGTTAGGATGGTAACTGAAGCGTCTGGGGCAGTGTATGGAAAGGATTCAAGAGATGGTTACATTAGAGCAGTACTTAAATCCCGTGACTTTATGCCGTCATTCAAAACTAAACAAGATTTTAATGTATCATTTACTAAATAAAACTATCTAGTCTACCTACCTACCTACCTACAGTGTATATGTTCATTCCAAAAATACATTTTTCTATTTTTCATGAAAAGGAGTACATTGTAAGGGGTCAAATGATAGCTCAAACCCTAGGAAAGCAAGTGTCCAAAAGTTATGGGTAACTAGCAATTTTCACGATTTTCACATGCGAAAAAGGAGGTGTTGCACTTGTCACAAAAAAATTTTGTTTTCATTTTTGAATTTAGGGAGGTCAATTGTACAAAGCCTGAAATGTGCCTCTTGATTCGTTACACTTTGCCCAATGACGCTACACGCTACTGCACACAGAAACAAAAATACTGAAAGTTAGGGAACATTTAGACATGAGGGGAACACAATTCATGGTAACAGCGACAACTAACCCACAACACCCTTGCCACTACATGTACAATCATGCACCGACACCTCGCACCATTAAGGTAACACCAGAGAGACATTATAACCAAATACTCCATTCCATACCACGCCCCACAGACATCACACAGTACAGAAAACACATACACACCCAGAGATGGGCAAGATCACCAACTTTGGTGATCTTGAAGATCAAGATCAGATCACCAGAAAAATGTGATCTTGAAGATCCAGATCAAGATCGTGATCTTGAAGATCACTTTTCAAGATCACTTTTTAAGATCACTTTTATATGAATTGAAAAAAGTTGTACTCTTGTAGAGTAAACAAAAACAAATTATTTGTTAATCACTCCTGAAAAGTATCACTCCTAATACTCCCCTGAGGGCTGAGGCAATACAAGCATCGCATCCTACCCATGTCACCTGATCTAAACCACGGGGATTGACGATTCCCCTTTCAGTTTTTCAGGTGGTAAACTTAAAACTTAGTATTATCATAACTTATCAGCAAAGAAAAAACTATTAAATGACCTACATATAGTTTTTAGTTCTATTTTTCTCAATTCTCATTTCACCAGGTCCATAACCCATATCAATGAATGGTCAGCATATATAAGTAAACATTTTTTACATACAATTTAATTTTACAGTTTTACTGCAGTACGCAATTACTGACAATATAAGGGTAAAAACCGCAAGTTAAGAGTGTTAATTTAATGTTCAACCGCTGTAAACATTTGCTTTCAGCAAAACCAATTGTTCAAAGTTACCATCCGAGAGACGACTTCGTTTGGGACTATGAACCATGCCAGCAAACGAAAACAACCGTTCCACTGGTGCAGAGGAAGGTAGCGTGGTGTTATACCTCTTGAAGATCTTTATAGCAGGATACCTATCTAAAGAGTCGAGTGCCTTACTGGTGTCCTGCAAATAATTGAGGACTTCCAAGTCTTCCTTGTTGTTAGGAGCAGAGAATGAGCCGTCCATAGTTCTGAAGAAATCGTCTTCAGATGATGAGTCTGAGTTCACCGAACTATTACCACTGCTGTCAGAATTACAATTTCTTACAGCCATTTGCAGCTTGTCTTTTACTTGAGACTTGATTGCTTCATGATCGCCGAAATTAGGCCCTTGCAACAATGATATCCATCTAAGTTTGAAATACGGATGAGATACTGAGGCCAAAACGGCATCAGTTACCTCGGGGCTCAACGACAAAAAATGACCAAATCTGGCATTGAAGCCAGAGACGACTGCTGCCAGTAATGGCATGCAGTGTCTCAAGCGCAGGTCGTTTGGTTGGATAGGCTCCAATCTTGCGAGGGCATCTTGAGTCACTAGGACTGTTGGAAGAAGACAACCGTAGTAGCATTCTTTCTCTGCCTGTAATTTGTTGAGGGCTGCTGCAATTGGTTTTAGAACAGACAAATATTCTGAAATAAATTCCAATTCATTGTCTTTGAGGATGGGTAGATTCAGTTCTTCAAGAGCTACATTCACGTTTCTTATGTTTATATATTTGGCTTAGTGAGTCGTACATTGAGTTCCATCGGGTGACGCATGGGTACCTAAATTGGACGCCAGTTATTTCCTGTATTTTTTCTGCTGACTTGGGTTTACCAGCAGCATTCCACAGCGCCGAACATTTTCCCATTGCAGAATGCTTTATCTTCTTTAGTCCAGGTGAATTCAGTCCTTTATCTGCATCAGTTGTTGCTACCAAGTTCAATGTGTGGGAGGCACATCGAATATGGGATGATAGTTTCACTGACTCCTCTCCATGCTCTCCTGAATGTTCAGGAAAGTTGCTGATGATAACCTCTTCATCTGAATCTTTTTCATCATCATCTTCATCTGCATCATCTTCATCAATGTCGTCAGTACGATTCTGAACACGAACACCGAACTCTTTAAAGCATTTCACCATGTTCGATGCATTGTCGGTGACTGTAGATACAACTTTTCTATAAGATAAACCATGCTCCGAGTTGATCCTGTCCAATATTCCAGCAATTTTATCAAAGCTATGTGTTCCACGAAATCTTCGGCATGCCAGTGCAGCTGATCCTCGCGACAAGTCATCATTGATCTGTAATGTAAGAATATAAAATCAATGTTTGTATGAACATTTTTTTAAGCTTAATTTAATAATATTGGTTAGACACGCACCAGCTAAACTGCGCCACCAAACATTGAAGAGAAGAACTATGTGATATAAAGGAGGCAATTCAGCGATGAGTCGCCTACCATACCACCACATCAGTGACCCATCCCATAAGAGCAAAATGTGGAAGAGTCCATATTCACAGCCTGTGAATATGGACTCTTCCACATTTTGCTGTGAATCAGACACAATGACAGATGACAGAATCAGTGAATTAGTGTGAAATTACTGTGAATCACAGCAAAATGAAGACTCACCAAATTAATGAATGAGGAACACATGTCGAATAATTGAAAAGATTATACTATAAGTCTATCAGACTATCAGTCTATCACCAATGGTCAATTTATCAATTATATAAAAATAATACACTAAATCAATAGCATACCCAATGCGCAGTGACTCCCATGAAACTGCGGTGATTAGTTGACCATATGTCGCATGTAACACACACATGGTCAACTGCTGCCAGTTTTGCTTGTATGTCTTCCTTCATTGTACTGGTTGTTGTTGCAAGAGATCTAGCCAGGGTGCGTCTAGATGGCACCTGAACAGCCGGGTTGACGTCTGAAAAAAATATTTAAAAATTAAAACAAATACAATAGATTAGCTATGGAAAAAATATCAAAATATTTAGCTAGGCTAGCGATAGTCTAATGTTCATACAAATAATATGATTAATTATTTTAATCAGATATTAGCTATGGAAAAAATAGCAAAATATTTGAGTTATACTAACATGAAAGAAGATCCTTAAATTCATGTAGTTCAACTAGGCTCAATGGTAGGAGCCCATTAGCCACAAGCGAGAGAATCTTCTTTTCAAGGATATCCTTGCATATTGGTGGTCCTGGTTTTTGCTTGGAAATGTGGAACATGCTTAGTGTTGACTGCTTGGCAATTTTGGCAGGGCCAGCATTGCTGCCGCTGGCATCTTCTTCTTTAGCTGGACGCTTGCGAGATTTCTTCTCCGATTCATATTCACCCAAAAGATCCGAATGTAGTTTCTGCGCAAGAAAATAAATTATTATCATGCGGAGAGACTTCTTGAACACCCTGTATAATATTTATCAGAGTATCAAACTTCTAGTTGAAATTAATACTTAACAAGATTCTAAAATTTTGTTATCTTTAACTAAAATTATTTTCACCATGATCAGTGCATTTTTATCCTATGTTAAATTGAAAGCCGAATTTCGTCCTTCAGTAACTAAATAGGAGAAATTACAGACATGGATCAGACAGAGAGAAAGACAGATACACCTGGCGTTTTATTATAGTTGGATATCGGCAGTTTTTAATGTAGTTACTAGTCCATAATCTATTAATATCTGAAGTGCACAATATATTCAAATGGACGTCTATGTAAATGTAGCATTAGTCTTGTATGGCACCAGTCACTTAAAATATGACTTGAACCATTATGTTAATGTTGCTACTTACTACTTAGTTACTAAGTAGTACTAACCCTGAGGTGCCTCAGAAGATTGCTTGTTGAGTCGAGGCCAGCAGACAGAATTGTAGTTTTCTTTGTACACTGCCTACAAATAACTTTGATACTGTTTCCAGTTTTTTCGACAATTTGAAAATATTTTCCGTTCAATAGCACAGATTGATCCTTATTACCAACATTGTTATCTAAATATATTGAATACTGTTCTGGTGACAACCTAGAATATTTGGTTCCCTTGGGAGCCTGTTGAAGTTGTAAAATTGCACTCATTATTAAAAAATTCAATCTGTAAATAAAATATGTTTAGAATTAATTTATTATGAATACGGACCTATAGGCTATATTTTATGCCTATATAATAATATATTAATAGAACACTTTTAACATAATTGCACAGTAAATTACACTTTTTACGAGCCTAAATTCCACAGCAACTACACCTTCCATGAGCCCACGCATGACGCAAGTCACCCAACTAACAGAAAACATAAACAGTCGGTGTTGAACAAAGTTGCCACCAGATGTCGCTTGGACAAAAAACAAATGACATTCGCATAGCGGCATATTTAAGAATCTGAAATTAAAAGTGATCTTGAAGTCTAAAGTGATCTTCAAGATCAAGATCACAAGAAATAAAGTGATCTTAGATCAAGATCAAGATCACCATAATAAAAGTGATCTTCAAGATCAAGATCAGATCACGATCTTGATCTTCAAGATCACGATCTGATCTTGAAGATCAAGATCGTGCCCATCTCTGTTGACAGCAAAATTGTTTTTACACTGACAATAGATTTGATTACAATTGCAGATTTCACAATGGAAAAATGATCCAAAATCGTCTATTGCTAGAGCCTTGTACATCACACTCCAGGATCCTTTGTTTATTATATCTTTGCATGCATCTGCTGTGGTGACCACTAAACTGCGACCTCTTTCTGACAAACTGCAGACGAAAAATCAGATAGGCTTGTCAGTTACTTTATGCATTATTTTACACATGGTAATGTACTAAGCGTCTTTTTATCTTTTTCTTTCTCTGTACTTATTTGTCTATCTATATCTATCTACAAACTACTAAATTGTTTTTTATTGATTAGCTTTTCTAAAAATCGGTGCTCTTGTGTCTAATGCAATTTATTTCATATTTAGGACATCCTCGGAGCTGTGGACGTGATCCAGTTTGTCATACAAGCATTGCGAGTTTGCCGGCAAAATGCTGATGAAGCATTTCATGACGTCATAGAACAGTCAGCAGAATGGTGTGACACAACCTGCACTTCTAGACGTCGTTGTTCGAAGCAAACTCATAGATCAAATGTAGCACTAGAAGATCCTGAGTCCTTCTATAAGGTTACACTATTCATTCCATTACTCGATGATATACTGCAGAGTTTGAATTACAGATTCAGTGAGCATATTCATCAAGCTATGAAAATGCGATTTTTGGTACCTAAATTTATTGATGAAAATTCTCGAGCGAAGTATGATGACACTAAAAAGTCTTCACGTTTTGGAATGAAATACTGCCTTCAGCAACACTTCAGCAAGTATAGGAGAATGGGATGTTTGGGCGGAGATGTGGAAGTCAGTACCTAACTTGTTTAGACCAAGAGATGCTATCTTGGCCTTGGATAAATGTGACAGAAACAGTTTTCCTGTCATACATAGATTATTACAGGTTATTGCTGTCCAGCCTGTGACAACTGCTACTCCTGAGCGATTATTTTCAAACTTACGAAGGTTAAAAACCTGGTTACGATGTACCATGGGAGAAGAGCGTCTGTCAGGTTTGGCGATAATGGCTATGAATAGGAGTAGACTCACTTAGATGATGCCCCTCTTATTCTCAATAACTTTGAAGGAAAAGAGCGAGGCGCCTGAATTTATTGCTAGAATAATATTGTTAGAATAATTCTAAGATCTTATTATGCATTAATAAAACGTTGATGTACGTTATATCGAGCAATTTTCAGTATAAATTTGATATATTCATGCTAAAAAGAGATGCTCTACTGCAGTCTATTTTAAAAGGCAGAAAATGTAGTCTCAGCCTAAAACTTCAAATTTTCTAGCAAACGGTGTCTCTGGATCTCCTAGAAACTCGCGCCTCCCCTACTACTAAAAATCTAAAATGCTTAGGATCCCGAAAACTCTTAATCCGGCCCTGAGAATAATTTTCTTTTATAAAGGTAACAGTCCAAGGTAATGCTTAATCTCGAAATTAGCACTTTTTTATTCTTATGTTAATACAAATCTGAGCATCCTAATTGCGGTTTGCATTGAATATTATGTTACTAATCAGATTTTTATGATAATTTTTATATTTTTTATATTATAATTTTTATATTTTTATTCATAATGTGTCTTAGCAGTAGCTAGTTAATCATCTCTAACTGAACGATAAGCTCATCATGAACGTACATAAAAATTATTTATCTCTATTTCAATTATACTTCTACAATTAGTTCTAAGTTCGCCCCCCCACCCTCCTTGGCAAATTTTTGGGTACGCCACTGCCGCACTGTTATTGAAATTATTTTTAAAATGGATAAATGCACATTCTAGAATATTCCTTTCGATTATATCTATGTTTTTAACGAGAGCTTTAGAACTATCCCACTTAATACTATGATTACATCTTTACATATGGTTAAACAATGCATTAGAATTATTTGCTGTTCTATACGCATATTTATGCTGTTTTACCCTAATATCTAACGTCTTACCCTTTGGCCTATATATTAAACTGTACATCTGATCAAATACACACAACCAACCAGATTATCCGGGCTATTCTTTATTAAGCGTGATTTAACAGTATTATTATACTTAAAGACTACGTTGATACCAATTGCTTTAAGTAAAGTAGGAAGATATTGAAAATTAACATGGTAAGGTAAGCTAAGGATATTTTTACGCTCAAATTCCTTTACAGTTACACTATTATAATACCTAATCTTAGCTTTCCTAAGGATACTTTTACCCTCAAATTCCTTTACAGTTACACTATTATAATGCCTATTCTTGGCTTTCCTGAGGCAGTTAGCTAGAAATGAAATAGGATAACATAATTTGGTACCCTACCAATATTCATGATATTGCATAACTCGGAATCTAAAAATTCAGGACTGACAACTTTCAATGCTCTAAGAAATATACTGTAGCAGAGAAAATAGAAGATTTAATCGAGGGATGATGCTTGGAATGAAAATGCATATAAGAGTTATTATTAGTAGGCTTACGATAAACTTCAAATTTGAACTGATTAAAGCATCTCCGAATTTTTAGATCCAGAAAAGATAAGCTTCCGTCATTTTCTTTTTCAACCGTGAATTGGACCAAGAAAAGTGATTTTAGTAATATTGTTAACTTGTCCCATGAGCTAGACTTCAATACGAAATGTACGTTAGGTTATGGCTTAGGATTCTCTGTCCCCAAAAAGCCCAGCAGTTTACTGATTGCTAAGTCTTTCATTAATTTTGAAAAACATAGTAATATATCCGAAAGTGAGGTGACTTTAGCTAAAGGTTGTGTGTATAGTGCTTTTAATACAAGGTATGAATCGAACTATCCTTTGAGGTTTAAAAACGCCCTAAAACACCTAAAAATAACGATTCATTACATATTGCTCAAGTGGACAAATCTAATTTGATCGTCATCATGGACAAAAACAGTTACATTGAAAAGATGAATACGTTATTGATAGGGCAGTCAAAAGTTGACCGAAAAAATTAAGAAAGTTGACCTTACGAATTGAAAAAATTGACTTATAAAGTTGCCTTTACTTTCAATAATAAAAACGATACTTTAATTACTTATTCTTGCTCTTCTACATCAGTTGACCGATTGTGGTAAATTATGAAGTATTTGCCGACATTTTCTGGCAAAAAATTGCGATCCTTACTTAATAATTTATTGAGCATGGAGAAAGATCTCTCTACAGTGGCAGTTGTTGGTTGACATTGCAAAAGCTGACCATAAACTGTTGGTGAGATTTCAGGTCTACTGAGGTTAATTATTTCACAAATACCATTTGTCTTGAGTCTTGTTTCAATGTGTTGTTTGACTGAACACATATCTTCGCCAAGGTTGATAGAAGAAATGGTTTCATATGCCTCTCTAATGGTGCAATCAGATGCTTCCATCCTAGTCACTAAGCTAGCAATCAAACTATAATTCATTTTGATTGACATTAGTTGCTTTGGCAGTTTTTCATTAGCAACACTCTCTTTAGCCTTCTGAACAATGATTCCTTCATCTTCAAAATTTTCCACAATTGTCTTCACATTTGGAAAATTGTCTGCATAATAAAAAGCAGCGTTCAGCCAGCTTGCCCAACGTGTTACAATCGGTTCTGGAGGAGTTCCTATTTCAGCAAACAATTCCTTCCTTCTTTTGTTTTTAAGAGTAGAAGCCTTAACACATGCAATTAAAGTGTCAACATCACTATAAAATGCTCTTATTTGCATCGCACAATTATGTAACAGATGCGCAAGACACGTTACATGGAAAAGTCTTGGAAAAAGTTGCTTGAGTGTCGCTCCAGCTGACACCATGTAACGAGCTGCATCAGACAGAAGTAAACAGAAATTTTCTCTTGGTATCTCGAATTCTTTTACAGTATCGTCAATCTTGTGTATGACAGTTCGTGCATTAACATTTCCAAGAAGAACATCGCATCTGATTAAATATGTTTTCTTGGGAACATCAATAGATCCAGCAAGTATGTTCAAATATTTTGAGCCCCTTACTTCACTTTCATCAACAATTAGGAAAACTAATTTACCCTCTAGCAAATGTTTTATTCTACTTAACTCGCTTTCTGCTGCCTGTTTCATTGCTATTGATCTGCAAGTTGACACGCAAGGCACTGCTACACCTAATTCAGAGAACAATTGTTTCACATGAGGGTTGCTCAACTTATGAAGAGGTATGTTGGCTGACAGAAATGTAGTCACAAGTTTTTCCGAAAAATCTGAAGACTTGTACTTTAAAAGGGTTTGCGTCTTTTCATTTCCCACATTTTGGTCTATACCACGCTGGTGCTTTTGGGTAGAGCGATGTTTATCCACAAAAAAGGATTTGTCATGCTTGACCACAACACAACAAATCTGACAGTATAGCTCATTTTTTCCTGAACAAATGAATTCATTAGGATATTTTGCAATTATAGCGCGCACTTTAGCAATATAACTAACTGCAACTTTTGGCATTTTAAATATCTGAAATCAAAAGAAATCGAAATCAGTGAAATCACAAATCAGAAAAAATCACAAATCAAAAATGGTAACCAGTAACCACAATACATACAACACAACCACATCTAAAACCAGAACGGACATAACTGAATAAGACAAATACGAGCAGCGAAGTTGCCAGTTAACCAAAATGATGCCAATTTTTAGTTATTTTAATTATTTATTCCAAAAAATTGACTTTATTTACCTCATTGCTATTTTTTGACCTAACAGGTAAAAGTTGATTTTTGGTTGACCTATTAACTTTGGTAATATACCCCCTACAGGTGTTTTTATTGCATTTTCAGTCGTTTCAGCGAAAAGTGCCCCATAGGAAACAATTTGACTTTATTGACTTTTGACCGCCCTAGACTTATTGAGTGACCATGATACGTACAAACCTTTAAACCCACTGGAGGATGTTAATAAAATGTTTAACAAAAAATTAAGAGAAATATTAAAAAATAACTATAATGGGCTTTCTAGGCAGTTTCTTAGTATTAATCCGTCACTACCATATTTGTACAGTTTAGTAAAAAGACAAAGTTAATAATCCCATGAGGCCTATTGTTAGCTCAGTAAGCTCCGTAACCTATAAGCTATCTAAATGGTTAGTTAGTTTATTAATGCCGTTAGTTGGCTCTATTTCCAAGTCATACTGTAAATAGCGTGGAACTTATTGACAAACTGAAGTTTCCTAATGACCCTAATTTCAAACTGGTAAGTTCTGATGTATGCTCGTTATTCACAAAAGTCCCTGTTGATGACCTACTTGGTTTTTTAAAAGATAAGATTTCTGAATATTCTTTCCCTGTTCAACACAACACTCTTATTGAGTTAATTAAGCTTTGCGTTAAAGACTGTAAGTTTCAGTTTGACAATAAGTTTTATGCTATGTCGTTTGGGTTGGTGATGGGAAATCCCTCTCACCGGTATTGGCTAACTTATATATGGAATTTTTTTTAAAGCAGAATTTTGCCTATTATTGTTAATTTTAACCTTGTCTGGTACAGATATATGGATGATAGTTTATGCTTATGCCTGTGGCTTAATAATTTGAATGTTGACTTATTTCTTGGAAGGCTCAACAGTTTAGTCCCATCTATAAGTTCACGGTTGAAAAAGAAAATGACGGAAACTTATCTTTTCTGGATCTACAAATTCGGAGATGCTTTAATCAGTTCAAATTTGAAGTTTATCGTAAGCCTACTAATAATAACTCTTATGTGCATTTTCATTCCAACCATCATCCCGCGATTAAATCTTCTATTTTCTCTACTATGTTTCTTAGAGCATTGAGAGTTGTCAGTCTTGAATTTTTAGATTCAGAGTTATGCAATATCATGAATATTGGTACTAAATTATGTTACCCTATTTCATTTTTAGATAACTGCCTTAGGAAAACCAAGAATAGGTATTATAATAGTGTAACTGTAAAGGAATTTGAGTGTAAAAATCAGGGCTGGCAGGTCGGACCCGGACCCAGACCCGGGTTTAACCTGAAAGTGAGATAAGACCCGGACCCGGACCCGATAGTGAATTAGAATAAAGACCCGGACCCGGACCTGAAAGTGAATTTTAAAAATGACCCAGACCCAGACCCGACCCGAAAGTGAAGGACCCACACAGCCGGGTTTTTAGTTTACAAAATTTATGTGTGCGCCTTTAGATTTGGCAACAATGTATTGAATTATCACTCCACCCCCCTCCAAATGACTGACTGGAAGTGGAGAGTTAACGGTGACGGAAGAATAGCTTAATACTAATATATTTTATTGTTTGTTTGTGAGTTGTGTACTGTGTACATTGGTTGGTCTCCAGTGCTTCGTTTGCTATTTATATTTGCAATGCCTTTACAAGGTCTTTTTTCGGTGGGGAATGGTAGCAAAAAAACTAGACTTACAAATGAATATTTTAAATATAATAATATTGACAAAACATCTATATGCCAAATTGAAAAGTGTGGAAAAGTGTATAGTGGCAATCATGTGACAAACCTAAAGCGACACCTAAAATCGTGTCACCCAGACATATATCGTAAAGGTGAGGATCATAATAAAAGCCTACCTAACTCTAGCAGTACTTCAAAAACTCAAATACAAACCAAGGGAATGAATGTAGGCCAAACTAGTGTTAAAAACTTTTTTAAACAAATTAAGGTTGGAGTTCACCCGCATCTTCATAGGAAAACTTTAGAAAATGGCCTTATTTCATGGGTGACAATAGGCGGGCGGCCTTTTAGCATTGTAGAAGATATTGGATTTAAAAGTTTGGTTGAACCATATCTATCTGCAATGAATATAAACATGAACAGAAAACATCTTGCTACTTTGACTCTCGATAGAGCAATAGCTGAAAAAAATAAGTTAAAAATACTTCTTAAAAAAAAATGTTTCATTTAAAAGTAGATAGTTGCAGCCGCTTAGAGAATTTTTAGGTATTCAAGCCCATATGACTGAAAACAAAATTGAAGTGAAAACATTGGCTGTCAAGGAACTTCACTGCTCGCATACAGGTAAAAATTATTTACATTTCACACAAAAAATTATTTTACATTTCACACAAATATATATATATATATATATCGTCAAAGGTGGGCAGTTGCGCCGCAAAAAGTTGCGGCGCAACTTGCGCAACATTTTTGGTTGCGCTTGCGCGTGCGGCGCAACTATTTCAGCAGAGTTGCGGTTGCGGCTGCGGCGCTACAAAAATCGTTGCGCGTGCCCACCACTACAGATATACGTTAAATGCAAAGGTGGGCAGTTGCGCCGTAAAAAGTTGCGGCGCAACTTGCGGCGCAACATTTTTGGTTGCGCTTGCGCGTGCGGCGCAACTATTTCAGCAGAGTTGCGGTTGCGGTTGCGGCGCTACAAAAATCGTTGCGCGTGCCCACCACTGTATATCGTACAATATTACAGTATATGTAAAAGAATGTTACTTTAAATCTAAATCAGTAATAAATACGATAATTAATTTCATAGGAGATGTTTTGAAACAAACCATTCAGTCTGTGTTAACCGAGTACGACTTGGGATCTGCACAAGTTGTATCCATTGCAACAGACAACGGGTCCGATATGATCAAGTGCTGTTAGAATAAGGGGGCTGAAGAGAGCAATCATACATCGTACTTTGCCCCTTAGCAATGCATGTACAACACATACCTAGTTACTCTTAATATTAATACAATTAATACACCTACTTTCAAACATTTCCAAAATCGGATTAATATATATATGGTTAGACTACTACCGTTAGCCATATAATGTTTTACTATGTTTCAGAAAACATGTTAATGTAGCTACGGTAGCAGCTTATTACCTATCCTTATCAGATTATAATTATTACATTTTTAATAATGGACCCGACCAGACCCGGGTATATACTGAAAGACCCGACAGACCTGAAAGTGAACTTTCGGGTCCGACCCGGACCCGGACCAGGACCCGAAAGTAAATTAGAACAAATGACCCGGACCCGAAAGTAAATCAGAAAAATGACCCAGACCCAGACCCGGACCCGACCCGAAAGTGATAGACCCGCACAGCCCTGGTAAAAATATTATTAGCCTCCCTTACCATGTAAATTTTCAATATCTTCCGACTTTACTAAAAGCAATTGGTATCAACACTGCCGGCCTTTAGGCAAAGCAAGCAAAGCGGCTGCTTTAGGCCCCGCGCTATTAGGGGCCCTGCAAATATGAGTACAGTATAAAAAAGTATTTTGGTTTTGAGTGGTAAATTAAATACGGCTTGTCATAATAACTCTTTATATACAGTGTATATAGTATTCATGTACAATAGTATTCCGTATTAATTACATATTTTGTTATATTTTGGATATCGACTGACAGTGATGCCTCCAAAGAGATTGCGAGATACTGCTCGGAAATATCTCGGCGGTCACCAGAAGAGACAGCGTGAAGGGAAGCGGAAATCAGAACTTGAGCGTATGTATGGGTCATTTGAAAATATTTCTAGAGAAACGCGATCCACAGGCTGAAACTGAACAAGATGTGCCTGCGCCGTCACATGCATCATCATCAGCTTTGATAGATGAAAGTGATATCAGAGGGAAAAGAACCATGGATCAGACTCCAATTCTGCAAATCAGCCTCTGGATGCACTCAAAGATCCCGGTTCAATGGCCGGAAACTGTCAGCACAAAAGTCAGAGATTTACTATGAGTAAAAGCCCACCACAGTGTGAGGAAGACTATGACTTCACCATGAGATGACAATGCCGCAAGTTTTTCAAAAGTCATTCAAGAGACGGATGGAAAATGGAGAAGTTGGTATACGGAAATGGCTGATTTATTCAATCTCTAAGAATCGGATATGTTGTTTCTGTTGCAAGTTATTTGGAAACTCCAACAATGCCTTTGGGTGTGAAGGCTTTTGTGACTGGGTGAATACTAGTTCCAGACTGTCTGAGCACGAAAGATCACAGGGCCATCTGAAGGCGACTCTCCAATGGATGGAACTCGAACAACGTTTGATCAAAAGTTGCACTGTGGATCAACTCAATCAGGAACGAATCAATACGGAGAAGCTTGGTGGAAAAATGTGTTTGAGCGCCTCCTCGCCATTGTACAGTACTTCGCTGAATACAACATGGCATTCCGACGATCAGTAGATATAATCTTCAGACGGAATAATGGCAACTTCCTTGGACTGGTTGAGCTTATCTCAAGATTTGATCTCGTCATGCAAGACCATCTTAGAAGAATAGTCAGTAACGAAATTCATGATCATTACCTGGGAAAACACATCCAGAATGAACTCATCTCGCTTTGTCGATATTAGTCAGTCGATATTAGTCGACATTAGTCACAAAGAGCAGATGTTCCTTACTTTGCGATATGTCTCTGATGGACCATCAGGTACTGAAAGTGGAATTTTTGAACACTTCATCAAGTTCATTGAGGTGAAGAAGACCACAGGAGAAAACCTACTAGAGGTATTGATGAGAGAACTTCACGAACTTGGACTGAAAATGAATGATATTCGTGGACAAGGATACGATAACAGTGCGAACATGAAGAGACACTCATCAGGCGTTCAAGCGCGACTTCTGGAAATGAATTCAAGAGCATTCTTCACTCCATGCGCATGCCACAACTACAATTTGCTAATTGGGGACATGGAAAAACATGTGTTCAAGCCATCTCATTTTTCGGGGTTATTCAACGCCTGTATGTCTTCTTCTCAGCCTCACCCATCGATGATCAGTCTTCTGACGTATGTGAAAGAGTTCTCAGTGAGCCCTTGAGCGAGGACAAGATGGGAATGCCGTGTGCAAAGTGTCAAAGCTGTACGATATCAAGCTGTCGAGATCTATGATGCACTTGTCGAAATTGCTGAAAAAGCAAAAGATCCTCAACGAAGAAGCAGAGCAGCTTGAAATCGAGCCAGAATTCAAGACAACACAGGTCAGACGAAAGAAGATGATGTTTTCCTATGAAGGTCAAGACCAGCCAATTGAAGATGCTTAAGAAAAATTTAAAATTTCTGTGTTTAACGCAATTTTAGACACTGCCATATCCTCCCTGGAACGACGATTCGAACAACTGAGAGAACATCACTCAAAGTTTGGCTTCATGTACATGTTCACAAAGATGTCCAAGACAAACCTACGTTAAGCACAGCAAAGATCTCGAACTTGAACTGACTGATGGAGAAGACCGCGACATTGATGGACTCATGGTTGCTGAGGAAATGGAAGCCTTGAAACCAATTCTTCCAGAAGATATACAAAGTGATCCACTGAAGATATTGGGCTTCATCACTTTGAACAATCGTTCTGTGGATTTCCCGAATTTCACGACTGCATTGCGAATACTACTGACTATTCCAGTTACTGTTACATCTGGGGAAAGAAGTTTCTCAAAGTTGAAATTAATAAAAACGTATTTACGGTCGACGATGCTGCAGGATCGACTCAGTAATCTGGCGATCTTCTCCACTGAAAACGACATTGCGAGAAACTGTAACTATACAGACCTCATTGCCGAATTTGCACTATGAAGCGAGAAAGGTTTCCTTTGATCACATCCAAAATAAATGATATTTGTTGTTGAATCATTGTTCTTTTCTTTCAGTAAGCATGCACCCACTATGGGTAGGTAACTTTAACCTTAGGGCCCCACTTTAAAAATCTCGAATTGGGCCTCGCATTTGCTTGGGCCGGCCCTGCGTATCAATTTTTACGTATAATAATAATACTGTTAAATCACGCTTAATAAAGAATAGCCTGGATAACGGGTAAAAAGTTAGATATTAGAGTAAAACAGCATAAATATGCGTGTAGAACAGCAAATAATTTTAATGCATTGTTTAACCATATGTATAGATGTAATCATAGTATTAAGCAAAGGTGGGCACCCGGCCTCATAAATGACCGACGTTCCCGGTCCCGGTCCTTGCCTCAAACTGGACAGACGGTCCCGGTCACGGTCCTTTCTGAAGATAGGACCTAGGAACGACTCGGTCCTCGGTCCTTATATATAATATAAGTGAAAAATTTGATTAAAATGAAAAATGAAATTAAAGACACCGGAAATCTTTAATTTTATTAACGTAAATTATAATTAATACAATACATAAATGATGAAAAAAAGTTATTAAGTTAAATGCTTGAGTTCCCTTCAAGAAGACTAGCATTTCAAAATGGCTGTCACTGAGCCCTGACCTTTTCGGCTTGAGGACGTCCTTCTCCAAAGAGAAGAGCCTCTCCACGGCGGCACTGGATGGGATAGGCGTGTTAAACTTGATGAACAAGTCCTTCAACGCCGGGCTGGGGAACGAGTCCTTGTTGAAGATGAAAGGTTTCACAGGCCTCTCGCTGAGAAATGTCTCCACCAACTTGGTCCCGGTCTCCTTCGTCTTCTCCCCGCCCTCGTAGAGAGCCTCAAAGAAGTCGTCATTGTCCTGGTCATTCTCACCCTCGCTGCTGCTGGTGTCCTTGCCTGAGTCCGCTCTTGCCAGAATCCTCTCCACCATAGACATCATCTGCTTCTTCACCTTGGCCTTGATCTCCTCGACGTCATACATGACGTCGTCCTCCACCAGCCTCACCCAGCCCAGTTTGAACTTGGGGTGTAGCGCAGCTGCCAGGAGGAAGTCCATATCCTCAAAATGGGGACCAAACCGACGTTTGATCCCATCCCTGACAGCTAATACCAGTGGCTGACACATCTTGACATCGCTGCTTTCCATCTGCTCCTTCAACATTTTGAGAGAGATGGCCAGGGTGGGCAGGAGTGCCCCCATGTACGCCTTGTCCTCCCCTTGCAGGATGTCCAAGGCCTTACAGACCGGCTTCATCACCTCAAGATACTCTTTGAAGAAGTTGATATCAGCTGAAAAAATAGTTAATATTTTAGTCCTGTACTTAAAATTTTTATATTGTACTTTTTACTTTTTACCTTTTCAAAAAGAAAAGTAAAAAAATCAAATATGTATATTGCTCACCAGACGAGAACGAAGGCACCCCAAGAATGTTGCACGTCTGGTGTAGTCCATGAAGCTTCTCCCTGTCTCCGAAGATGTCGACCAGGCGGGACACCCGTCGTAGACGGAGTTCCATCTCGTAACGGTGGGGACAGTCAGCTGCATCCCTATCTCGGCCTTGATGGTGTCTGAGGCTTGTGAACTTCTTGACTGCTTGTTCCACAGCTCCGTAGCTTTACCAAAGGCGGTCCGGTACGCCTTCCTGTAGGATGGTGAGTTCTTCAGGGCCTTGTCAGCGTCGGAGGTGGCCACTAGGTTCAGGGTGTGGGAGGCGCACCTTGTGTGCTTCGGCAGGACGTATTCAGGATCCTCCGTGGCACCGGCTAAAAAGAAATGTTCAATTTATTCAATAATATATTTGAGTGAAAAGAAAATACCTTACAAGACTTGTAAAAAGTGAAAAAAAAAATCAAGAAATAATAAATAATCCATAATTTACCTTCCAAAAGCGATGCCAGATCCTCAACCTGAACGACGTCCTCATCATCGGGCCGCCCCACACCTTCTTCCTCCTCTTCCTGGACCTCCTCAGGCAGCTCCTCGTCCGTTTTGCCAAAGACACTGCACAATGAAACACAATTATTATATTTTTTTATTTTTTTTATTCAATGTTATAGAAAAAATTAAAAATGTAAAGATTTAAAAGTCAAAAAATTTGAACGAAGAAATTAAAAAAAAAAAATCTGCTTACTTAAATGCCTTGACGAAGTTGCTGCCATTGTCAGTAGTAGTCCTGCAGACCTTGGACTCGATGACGAAGTCGAAGAGGACCTTGTACATCTCCTTCGCAAGGACCTCGAAGGTGTGTCGTCCGGTGAGTCGTCTGCACGCCAAGACTGCCTTCTGCCTGAGGAGGGTGGCCTGGTCAATCCAGTGTACAGTCATCCCCATGTACGACCTTAAATAAAATGGAATGCTTTGAATTGAAATGTAGTATTATAATTTATATTTTCACAGCATTGTAATAAATTGATTAAAATAAACTCACAGTTTATTAGTTTCTTTTTGATTGAAGTAAAAAGTAAATTAATTAAAATTTAAACATACTTGTGGGCGCATGTCCAAGCGTCTGCCGTAGCAGAGACCGACTGTACAGAGTTGAGGACATCCCTCAGGTGCTGCCTCTTCTCGTCAAACCTTAAAAAGTTTATTAAAAGACAAAAGTAAAGTAAAAAATTATAATGTCATCGCTCATCACTAAAAGAAAAAGAAAAGAAAATACTGTTATCAAGAATGAATTTAAATAGCCAAACAAAAAATACCTGTCTTCAATACGCCTGGTAAGCGTCCTCCTAGACATGGAGTGTTGGCCAGGGACACAGGTGCTAACAAAGTCCTTCCACGAATCGGAGTCGACGACGTCGAGAGGCAACATGTTGCCCACAAATAAGGTGATCAACTAATTAAAAAGAAAAAAAATTTGTTACGTTTCATCATAACTGACTGACATTTGAGTGTAATTTAATGATTATAAATACTTCTAGACAAAGTTGTAAGATTTTTAATTGAATTTACTGACCTTCTCTTCAAAGAGAGCCTTGGTGACTCTGGACGGTCCAGCCATGGCCTCCCGTATAGTCGGCTGAACCATGGTCTCTGCCTCTTGTCGTCGGGGCGTTCCTGAGGGTCTCCTCGCCGCTTCTTTTTCTGGAGCTCCACCCCGTCCTTGATGCACTGGTCGAACTGGTTCTGGACGTGAGGGTGGCGCCTGGAGACATGTCGCTTGAGGTTGTTTTGGCTCTTGTTGCTTGTCGAGAGGATGTTCTTGTTCGGCAGGCACAGCAAGCAGTTGTACTCCAGGTTCTGCTCACCCTTGGGGCCCAGGTATTCAAAGTATTTGTCCAGATACGGCCAGGGATTGCTGGCAGAGGCGTACCAATACTTTTTGCCGCTCGGGGCGAAAATGCCAACGCCGCCCCCACCCCCTGCAACAATTTTCAATTTTAAAAACAATTCCTTTACAAAAATACACTTCTAAACAAAACTTTTATTGGAAGAAAAACTTAAATAAAGCAACTTCAATTTTAACAATACTACATAATGTACCATACATAATACACTACATAATTTTAACAATAACTATATAATGTATAATGCCTAGTTAAATTTTCGGACTTTCATAACAGAAAATTCATGAATGATTTTTTTATGTCCATTGTCTCTGCAACTTCGCGCTCAATTGAAATAATCGCCAAATTGCTCAGTCTAGATTGACTTATAGTTGACCTGAGGTAAGTTTTTATAAGTTTCAGTTTCGAGAAACTTCGTTCGCAACTTGCCACGGACATGCATGTAGTCAGACGGATCCGGAGGGCAATTGTTATATGAGGCAAAGATTCCACTAGATCCCATTTAACGATCCACTGAAGTAGTTTTAACATATCCCAGTTCTTTGGATCATCGTCGACGCTTATGCTTTCGAAACTGAGCAAATGTCTGCGCAAACGCTTTATTTCTTCCAGTAGACTTCCTGGATTAATGTCATTGTAGATGGAAGAAAAATGATTGACCTTGGTATTAATTTCTTCATCTTTGGACTGATTCAAAAGGTACGAAGGAGACAGAAATTCAAAGCGATCATTCATGTTTTTAAGACAAACTGTGCGTTTTTCAATTTCTGCTAATAAACGATCCATGATTTCAAAAAATTCTCTGCGTACATCCTCTTGCACGGTCAATCCAGCATCACGAGCTTGCTCTCCAGGCATTCTTCTCCGTCTCCTGACTCTGAGGTCTATACTGATATCCATTTCATTACAGAACTCTTCGGCGGCATCTGCAGCGTTTGATACTACTTCCTCTCGTTCATTAGTTAAAAACACGGATAAAGAGTTCATTTTTAATGCACACTGGTCCAAAGCAAGTCCCTTTCTTTGAAAATATAGCTGAGCATCATTGATTTCTTTCAGCACTGGATCACAGAAAAATAAGTACACAATGAATATGTATGACATGATGGAGGTCAACAGAGCTTCAGCATCGCCCTTTGTGTCCAGATTTTCGAAGACCCCTTCACTCAGTTCTTCCAAGGCACTAACAACGTGAGTCAAGTTCTTCTTAAGACTAGAAACAGCATCATACTTAGCACTCCACGCGTATCAGAGACTCGCTTGACAGTGATTTTGGAATGTTTTGTTAAGACATCCCAACGATGAGTAGAGGAAGAAAAGTAGACGAAAATTCGTTCAATTGTTCCAAAGAAAGTTACAGCATTAGGACTCAGTCCCGCGGCATGAACTCCAGCCAAGTTCAGCGAGTGGTTATTGCAAGGAATGAAAACAGCGTGTTTGCTAACATCAAGAATTCTGCGTTGAACTCCAAGATGAATACCTGCCATCGTAGCAGCATTGTCATACCCTTGACCATAACAATTCTGGATATCCAGCCCATCCTCACGGAGCTTAGTGACAATGAGATCAGTAACTGCCTCAGCAGTCTTCCCCTCTAATTTAATAAAATCAACGAAGGATTCCTTCACCTCTACATTACCATCTTTAATCGACACATAGCGAATTACCTGAGACATCTGATCAATATGCGATATATCTGGTGTACTATCGAAAATTATTGCAAAGTACTTTGCACTAGACACATTATCAATTATACATTTTCGAACATTACAGCCGATTAGTGTGATGAACTCATTTTGAATGTTAGGTGACAAATACGTAGTGGATATCTTGTCAGTCATTCGCATTTTTGTAAGATGTTCCCTAATTACTGGGTCATATTTGCCCATTAGTTTTATTAACTCCAAAAAGTTTCCAGAATTGCCAGCTAGCCCAGCTTCTTCATTTAAGTTCTCTCGGTGCCCTCGGAATGCAAGATCTTGTTTTGCCAAGAACATGATGCAGTCATAAATTCGTCTCAGTATTTCTTTCCACTTAGCAGTAGCATGTTTTATTTGCAAGTGATGTGCATTATCTATTGTAGCATTCAACTGAAGGCGCATAGACAACTCTTTCCATTGTTCAAAGCATCGGGTATGATATGGACTGTTTTCATGTTCAGGTACTCTTGGATTCAGTTTCCTCCAGGCAAAAAATCCTTCTTCTTTTCCAAATGCACTGGAGATGTTGTTGGAGACGACAGCAAAAGCAATGCAAGCTACATTTTGAAGGTGAAAAGATTAGCCATGACCTTTCAATTTTTTCGCCATTTTCCAAAGTTTGGAAATACCAAACTTTTGACATTGACCTATTGTTTGAATCAGCTGGAAAGGGTCCATTCATGTTTTTCAAATGTGATGGTCCACGTTTAATGAGTTCGATTCTCAAATTGTCCGTCATTGGAACGGGCCAGTTGCCAGAATCGTTAAACAGACTCTGTGGGTGATGGGTGGGTGGGTGACTTTGTGATGTAGATGAGGGTTGATCCTGATTATTTGGGGGTTCACTTGAAGTTGCCGCTTGAACATCTATCTCTAAAGATATATCACATTACGGTTGATCTCCTTGCTTCCCAGAAGGCACTGAGTGTGTCTGAGAATCCCATTAACTGATGAAATCGCTTAGCAGCACGCTTGCCTTCCTCCTCTTTTTTTCGCGAAGATTCTTGTATGCAGCACCACTCAGTCTCTGTCGTTTGCTCATGTTTGCTAATTCAGTAGGGTATCTGCAAAATAAAACAACCATTAATTATTAACATCATCAAAGCTCAAAGAATGCAAAGCCTAACCTAAATAATATAGGGAAAGTCTGAAAAATAGGGCTGGCAACCTTTCCGATGTGAAAATTTAACGCAACTATTTGTGGAAATAGTGGCATTGAGGTGGCATATATAGCATTTAATGATGATTTTTCATCAAAACCATGGATATTTTGTACACAAATAACGCGCGACAATGATGAGATATAATTTTTTGGAGGGTTGCATTTTAAAACATAAAAACCCAAAATTTTGCATACTGCGCCCGCCTGACAGTAATTTGCCGCCCCTCGGGAAGTGCCGCTCGGGGCAGTCGCCCCTCTCGCCCCTCCCTTGATACGCCACTGATTGCCGGGTTCAGTTCTTCCGCTAGGAGCTCCAGTTGCTTGACTTGAAGTTGAAGCACTAACATCAGGAGATTCTTCGTCTCCTCCAGGTGTTGAAACAAGTTTCAGTTCAGTCTCAGTCTCTTTCTGAGTCTTCTGGAGGAAACGATCCATCTTCTATAGAACTTCAAATAATCACTAAACACACTAAAATCACTAAAAAAGACCGTCCGGAATTGCTTAAAAATGGACCGTCGCTCTTCATTTCGGTCCTCACTGAGAAAAGGACCGATTTTCCCGCTCACGGTCCTTAAAAAGGACCGAGTTCCTGGAGTTCGGTCCTTTTGGAACTCGGTCCTGCCCACCTTTGGTATTAAGTGGGATAGTTCTAAAGCTCTTGTTAAAAACACAGATATAATCGAAAGGAATATTCTAGAATGTGCATTTATCCATTTTAAAAATCATTTCAATAACAGTGCGGGAATGTATAAAATTGACAATATCTTGTTAAAATACCTTTAGCGGGTCTTTTCCGTTTGGGGGCTAGCAGCGAATTTTAATGAAAATCGGTATACTAATGTAGTTTTGGTCACTGATTTAAAAAATAACTTTTTTTTAGAGAAATGAAAAACAAACATGTTAGAGCACTTTAAATAATTAATATGTGTTTTAACTAGCTTAAACTAGTTACAGAGGATTGTGTTAAATTTAACCAGTCACAAACTGCTCAGAGCATTTTTTAAGCTTTTCCCACTGGGCGACAAAGGCAGATCGGGAAGTAGGGGGAGAATTAAGGAAAGGGTGTGCTGCCAATTTCTTAACAACCTGTTCTGATACAGATAGGGCTGTAAATTGGCGAGCGCCAATGGCGCGAGTCATTAAGCTAGGGGGTCTGGAGTGAGCGGTAGCTTCCCCAGCGGGGCGGAGCCCCGGAAGCCAATGTATTTTAGCTTTTCCAAACAGCATTTTGTAACATTTTGGCAGAAATTATTTAACATATTCTTTATACTCACTAATGACATAATTATCTAAAAATAAATAATTTTTCATCAAAAAATAAATAAATATTGAAACGACCACTGCTTGTGATACTACCTATATTTTTTTATAAAATCCTGAAAAAATGAAAAAAAATTTAGATATAAATAAATTTCTACTGACTGTTAAATATTTGTTAAAAAAACAAACGGTTCGGTGATCTAATCAAAATTTAAGAATTGGTTTGGGCGAACCGGACCGAACCGGTCCCAGCACACCCCTGGATTAAGGATACTATGGATCCGGATGTTCCCTAATCAGGCCACTATTCCTGTGTGGTCTGAAATAACACTAGCATTATCTGTATATAAGTATTCAATGTAAATTTCATATTTACATTTAGGATAAACAGTTCTAATTGTGGCATATTTGCATGTATTATATGTATTTATATGGCTTCCAAGGCAATTCTATTTTTACAAATTTTGAAAATTCCTTGTCGCCCAGTACTCTAAAACTTCATTTACTGGGCGACAAATTTTCTTCACTGGGTGACATTCATGTTGCCTACTCACTAGGTTAAAAAATGCTCTGAAACTGCGACTGTTTATGAAAAAGTGCTCTAAGTATGGGAAAGTGTGTTCCTTTGATAAAAATACCCATTTCTTTCGTTGCCAAAAGCGTCGGTCAAACGGTGAAAAGTGCAACTTTACGAAGAATACGTTTTTTGAAGGATCCCGGCAGATCTGTAAAAGTAGCAGAAAAAATAAAGAATGAATGCCTGATTAGGTCAATTGAATGCCAGGTTAGGTCAATTGAATGCCCGGTTAGGTCAACTGTACGTCCTTGACGATTGGTTAAGTCATGATATTTTCGTTAAAAACACATTAATTATTTAAAGTGCTCTAACATGTTTGTTTTTCATTTCTCCAAAAAAATAAAGTTATTTTTTAAATCAGTGACCAAAACTACATTAGTATACCGATTTTCATTAAAATTCGCTGCTAGCCCCCAAACGGAAAAGAGTGGGGAAAGATCCCCTTTTGACTCTAATCAACTCTTGTTAATCTTGTGTTAATCTTTTTGTTTTTGTCCCGTTATATATATTTTTGGTCATCTTGCCTCCACCCTTCATTCCCTGACGAGATGTACTTCTGAATACACGAAAGGCCTTGGAATCATTTTTCTTTTCCTTGTGGGTTTGCATCATACTGTACATGAAAAAGGGTACATTTTAAAGGGGTACATTTTAAAAAGGCTATAAAATCAACAATTTCATTCAATTTTAATAAAACTTCTACACAATAAAACATACATATTTATCTATATGCAAACAAGTTTTCAGACTCAAGTATCAAATAATTCAAATTCTATCAACTTTTAACGAAAGAGTATGATTTTTCTACTTAACATGCAAAAATCATTAAACCTTTTTAATATTTTTTCATAAAAATAATTTTTAACATAAAATTTACCCGAAATTATTAAAAAAAATTGTTCGAAATGCTTTCCTTCCATTTCAATAACTTTTTTTATTCTTGGCCGGAATATGGGAGAACTTAACAGAACCGAGTCTACAGGACTAGAATAAAAGATGTCGCTCATTTACGCGAGATCATCATTAAAAAATGGGAAGAGCTTCCACAGGAATAAGTAAATCGAGCCATAGATGAATTCCGGCCAAGAATAAAAAAAGTTATTGAAATGGAAGGAAAGCATTTCGAAAATTTTTTTTTTTAATAATTTCAGGTAAATTTTACGTTAAAAATTATTTTTATAAAAATATATTAAAAAAGTTTAATAATTTTTGCAAGTAGAAAAATCATACTCTTTCCTTAAATGTTGATAGAATTTGAATTATTTGATATTTTAGTCTGAAAACTTGTTTGCTTATAGATAAATACATATATTTTATTGCGTAGAAGTTTTATTAAAATTAAATGACAAATGTTGATTTTATAGCCTTTTTAAAATGTACCCTTTTTTATGGCACACCCGTTGGGTGCCGATGATAATTTATTAAGTCAATGGGTTGACAGTCCTACAAGGGGTAAGAATAAACTACACCTCATATTCACGAACGAAGATGACCTACTCTCTAACTTGACTAATGGTGAAAATCTGAGTAACAGCGATCATAATTTGATTAGGTTTGACCTCAGGATTCCAGTTAATACACGCAAAGAGACTCGTGAAAGACTGGATTTCTCCAGAGCAAATTCTGAAAGCTTCCGAATTAGTTTAGACACACTTGAAGTTCTAACAAGTGAGGATGTCAGTGTCACCTGAGCTCGTATAGGGATCAATTTAGAATATTACAGAACACTTTTATACCAACTAAAATAGTTTCCTTGTCAACAAAGTCGCCGAAATTATTTAACAACGAAATTAGCAGTGCTATTACGGGAAGAAATAGAGCCTACAAACTACTTCAGACTAATTCAGAAAACTATATAAACCTACATAGGAGGGTTAAGTCCTTAATTAGATCAGCCAAACGCGGTGAAGCAGCTAGAATTGCTTCACTCTGTAAAGTTAACCCGAAAGAATTTTTTGACCATGTTAATAGCAGAAAGCCAATTAAAAATTCTATAGGTCCCCTAAAACAATGGTCTCCAAAGTGGGGTGCGCCTGCCGATTTAGGGGGTGCGCGAAGAAAATTTGATGATTCTGATTTATTATTGTTTTTAGAAAGTTTTTGAATTTCAAGAAGACGACCAAGAAAGAAAATACTCGCTAAGACACAGTCATTCCTAGGAATTTGCGAGATAGTATCCGCGATATTGCTTACTTGCGATTAAAATTTAGCAAACTAAATATCACAATTCAAGATCGCCGCATTGTTTTGTAAAATAACAATTGATTGACATCAGGGAAGATACAAGTTTACGAACCTAATTTCAACAGAAAACTGTGCACAATTGGTGGATTGGATTAAAAAACGAGTACCCAGATTTAGTAAGCGCAGCGAACGATGCGCTCCTTCCATTTAGATCTACATACGTACAGTGTGTCCGTAAAGTCATGGTGGGATTTTAAATAGCTATATTATTGCAACGAAACATAATAATGAGATGAAAAAAAGGCAAATTGAAGAACAACTCTAAAAGAATAACTTATTTAACGTAGTTCGATATGGGCTCCTCTGGTAGCCCTGCAGACATCTAGGCGGTGATGTGTGTCCGTAAAGTCATGGTGGGATTTTAAATAGCTATATTATTGCAACGAAACATGATAATGAGATGAAACAATGCCAAATTTAAGAACAACTCTCAAAGTTGTATCTTGTAGTTAGTCTAGGCTAAGCTTAACCTTTATCTCGTAGTTAGTCTAGGCTGTCCACATGCCTATGTTGAACATGAGCGTAATAGCCCGAAAGTTAATGTGTGGTGTGCTCTAGCACGAGATCGAGTGATTGGCCCATTTTTCTTCGCGGAACCCACTGTGACGTCACACAACTACCTCGCTATGTTGGAACATTTTGCAGTACCCCAATTTATTGACAATAATGTCTTCAGCAAGATGGTGCTCCTCCGCACTATGCCAACGTTGTTCGAGAATTCCTTAATGAAAAATTTCCACAGAGATGGATAGGAAGAGGAGGATGGAAGCCATGGCCTCCACGCTCTCCGGACCTGACACCTTTGGACTTTTATTTGTGGGGTTACGTCAAGCAAAGCGTACAGTGTACCCATTAGGGATATTCATCACTTGCACGAGCGATCATGGAGCTATCGCATCGTGCAATGTTCTTGGGCGTGTGGCGCTGGAATTGAATCACCGCCTAGATGTCTGCAGGGCTACCAGAGGAGCCCATATCGAACTATGTTAAATAAAGTTATTCTTTTAGAGTTGTTCTTCAATTTGCCTTTTTTTCATCTCATTATCATGTTTCGTTGCAATAATATAGCTATTTAAAATCCCACCATGACTTTACGGACACACTGTATGTGTGTGAGGTGTCTTTTTCTGCTGTGATAGGTATTAAAACCAAGAATCGAAATAAACTGAACTTGGAACCGGACCTTCGAATCGCTGTATCACAAAGTGTCAAACCAAGGTTTTCAGAAATTACGAAGCACAGTCAGCCACATTGTTCTCATTAAATTATATTGGTAAGTATATCTTCACCCTATCGTATTTCTGTTGTATACTATTAACTTACTAGTAAATAATGAAAGGATATATATATATATATATCCTTTCATTATTTACTATTAAGTTAATAGTATACAACAGAAATACGATATATATATATATATATATATATATATATATATATTATATATATATATATATATATATAGGTCAAAAAAAGAAACGCAATTTTTGAGATTTATTAATAAACATGAGGACTCAGTATATAGTAAATGATTCTTTAACATAACAAACAGTCAATAACGCGTATGGCCACCCCTAGCCACAATGCAGGCTTGGAGTCTGGCCCTCATCGACCTCAACAGTCTCTGCAGGAAAGCAACAGGGATGGCCCTCCACTCTTCAATAATTGCATTGGTCAGTTTCCTGATGTTCTGCGGCTGATGCTGACGTCTGCGAACTCGCCGTTCAAGTTCATCCCATGCGTGCTCTATCGGTGACATGTCTGGGCTGAAGGCTGGCCATGGTAAGGTCTGCACCTGTTGTCCCTGCAGGTACGCCTGCACTATCCTGGCTGCATAAGGTCTGGCATTGTCCTGTGCAGGAGCACCAATTCTGGATGTTGCCTCATGAATGGAAGAACATGTGGGTGAAGAATCTCATCCCTGTAGCGCTGGGCAGTCAGAGCTGATAGGCCCACGATAGGTCACGGTGCTGATAGGCCCATTGCAGGCGTCGTTGCCTTCTTGCATCAGTGAGAAAAGGACCTCTGTAAGGACTGCGGGATCGGAGTCCTGCATTACGGAGTCGGTTTCTGACGGTCTGGTCACTAATTCTGTTGTTGTGGATACCAGGTGTCTCTCTGGCTGTCTGACGAGCATTCCGCTGCCGATGACGCAGGTGCTGCAGTACAATGTGGCGATCCTGGCGTTGGGTCGTCACACGAGGTCGCCCACGTTTTGGCAGGTCCTGAACACTTCCTGTGGCATTGTACCGTCTAACAAGCCTAGAGATTGTGCTGGGATGCACATGCATTCGTTGTGCAACTTGGACAGCAGACATGCCTGCATCCAACATGCCCAAGGCACGACCTCTGTTGACCTCTGAGAGTCGTGGCATGCCTCAATCGCGGGAAAAAAGTTTGGTTTTCTCAACGGGCAGTGTGTATTCTGTGAAGTCAAAGAAAAAATGCATGCCTTCATAAAGAATACATTCAATTTAATCTCTGTTTATTGTTTGTAACAAATGGCGTCTTAGCCGGGATTAGTCAGGTTTAAAAACATGCACTAAGTGGCTTTAAAAGATTTGAACAAACATTTAACCATAATCTTGAAACTGTGATAATACCACTAACAACTTAAATTTACACCATATGCAAGCTAATTGCGTTTCTTTTTTTGACCAGTATATATATATATATATATATATAATATATATATAATATATATATATATATATATATATATATATATACTGCGTGTTTGCAGTTTAAATGTGTGTATATATATATATATATATATATAATATATATATATATATATATATATATATATATATACACGGTGAACCAAAAGTAGGTGGACAGTAGGTTGAATACGGTTTGTGTTATATTATATTATAACTATGGTGTTCATTATAACTATGGTGTTTGTGTTATATTATATTAAATATTATAACTAAATTTATTTAAATTTTATTTTGTATTATAGTATACAAAAAATTAAATATGTATTCTCAAAATAACGTTATCATTTACTGTCACCTACATTTGGTTCACCCTATATATATATATATATATATATATATGAAAATTATTTCACGAAAGTAACACGTGAAAAATATTTATGATGAATAAAACCACGCAGGAAAGGAAACAGAATGGTGCTCAAGTGCTTTCGTCATTAGACGAAAGCGCTTGAGCACCATTCTGTGTTTCCTTTCCTTCGTGGTTTTATTCATCATATATATATATATATATATATATATATATATATATATATATATATATAATCTTCATGTTCATTAGGAGTGAGTGTCATTTATTTTTGCTGATTAAAGGATGCGTGATCAAAAACGTTTGGAGACCACTGCCCTAAAAGATAAAAATGGCGCACTGAAATTCGGTGATAAAGATATAGCTAATACGTTAAACGAGTTCTTTGTTAGAGTCTTCACGGAGGAAGACTCGATTGAAGTGCCAAGTCCTCAGATTACATATGACGGTGACCATCCCGTAGAGACCACAAGTTTTACGAGAAATGAGGTACAGCAATTAATTGATAAGATGAACAAATACAAATCACCTGGCCCCGACTTATTTCTTCCAAGGGTATTAAAAGAGGTTAGCCACAATGTTGTTGACGACTTCGTAACCATATTCAAACAATCAATCGAGTTAGGGAAAGTTCCAACGATTGGAAGTTAGCAAATGTAACACCAAACTTTAAAACGGGTGATATGGAAAATCCTTGTAATTTTCCGATCATTTTAACATCAAGTGTCGACAAACTGTTGGAATCCATCATTACAAAACGTATTGTGTATCACCTTGAATTGAACACTCTAATTTTTTATTCTCAACATGGATTTAAGCGACATAAATCCTGTCTGCCAAACCTGTTAGAGTTTTTCCATAATATCCATACACTACACGATGCAAGTAGGGCAATAGATATAGTGTATCTCGACTTTCAAAAAGCCTTTGACAAGGTCCCTCACGCGAGATTGATGGCTAAAATCAGAGGATTAGGAATCACCGGGCTCGTTTCCAACTGGATTGACGATTGGTTAAAAGATAGAAAGCAGAGAGTGGTAAAAAATGGAGTGGCTTCGGAGTGGGCGCTCGTCACCAGTGGTGTCCCACAGGGCTCCGTTCTGGGTCCTTTACTTTTTATCATCTATATTAATGATATAGACATCGGGGTTCTAAGTACAATCTCCAAATTTGCAGACGATACGAAATTAGGAAATAGTGTAGGTACTGAGGAAGGCATAAGAATGCTTCAGAATGATCTTGACAGGTTGGGCCAGTGGCGGTCCTAGCTTACATGACGCCCTGGGCGAACCTCACCTTCAGCGCCCCCCAGCCCCTGTTCGCCAACACACACACATTCGAATCCCCCCAAAATAGAGGCCAGACATAACTCTTTCACAAAATAACTTTTTATTGGACTAATTGTTGGAACTTCAGAACCAAAACAAAGACTCAAATTTCTGAATTTTACAAATCCTTCATCACGTAAATAGAATAACTCACTTAAGAGAATGTAATTATGATACTATGAACAGGAAAAATACAAATTAAATTGCACAACTGCCATAAATAAACTAGAGAATCAAATTTCTAAATTGTACAAATGCTCTATCACATAAATAGAATAAGACACTTAAGAGAGGGTAATTATTATGCTACACTTTGAACAAGAAACAAAATAAATTGCACCACAGCACAACTGCCATCTAAAGCCTGACTCTTCTTACCTTCCTTGATGCAAAGTCATGAATTAAATCATCATATGAAATCTGCTCAGCAATTGTATGATTTATACTGATGATGGCCAGACCGGTAAGGCGTTCCTGTGACATAGTTGACCTCAGGTAGGATTTGATGAGCTTCAGCTTTGAAAAGCTCCTCTCTGCTTCAGCAACAGTGACTGGAAGAGTAAGACCAATTCTGAGAGCAGTCCACAAATTTGGATATATTTCAGAGAGCTCCCTTTCATGGATAAATGTCAGCAGTTCAAGCAAGGATATGGTCTTTGATGGCAAGTCAGGCAAGTTCTTCAGCTCCTGTGCAAGCTCTCTGCCATCCAAGTCAGATTGTCCCTTAAAGTGTAGTGTAGTACTAAGGTTCACACATTGTTCTGTCAGGCTGTCAGCTCCTCAAATGTGAGATTTTGGAAATGTGTCAGCACTCCAAACTTCTCTCCCACAATTTCCAACGTGGAAAATCTTTCCTGAATGGCTGATGTTGCAGCATCAACCACTGCATTGAAAAATGTCACCTCCAGCTTCTTCAAAGCATCAATCAAGGGCTCATCAGATGCTTCATAGGAGAAGTGCCGCTTTGTGGACCTCAGCCGTTTTTGTTTTAACACAGCCTCCACATTCATTTGTTCACAGATATCTGTGGCTGCCATTTGTGCAGCCACAAAACCTGTTGCCCTGTAATTGCGGAGACCTCTCTCTGTTTTTTTTAGGAGATTTACTGCAACATCAACGTGCATGCTAGGAGACTGCATCTGCTTGCTCACATGCTGAATTTGGCACAACAGGTCATGCCACACCACTGAACAAATGGCGAAGCGGTATGACCCAACCTCCTCTGACAGAGATTGAGCCTCGACCTTTATTACAGAGTCTTTGGTGTGGTCCCTCACCTCGATCAGTGCATCTCTCACTGCAGCTGCCTGATATCTCAGGGGCTCCACACTCTTGATCTTGCTTTCCCACCTTGTATCAGACCACATCTTCAATGTGATGTTCACATGTTTTTTCAAAATGGCCCATCGTTGTGTGGAGGCTGAAAACAAGTTGTAAAGCTTCTGCAAGATGCCAAAGTAACTTGTGGCATCAATAGATCCCTTAGCAGCATCGGCCACAAGCAAATTCAGAGAATGAGCCCCACATGGAACAAACAGAGCTCTGGGATTAATTTCTAGGAGCCTGGATTGAACACCCTTGTTTTTTCCCCTCATGTTGGCCCCGTTGTCGTATGATTGTCCTCTACAGTCCATGAAAGGAACTTTTAGCTCCTCCAGTCTCTTCAGAATCAGAGATGCCAAATGTTGACCAGTGGACTCCTCTGCCTCCAAAAACCCTATGAAATGTTCCTTTATATGGGGCTTCCCCTCCAGTGACACAACCCGAATCACAACTGACAACTGTTCAGTGTGGCTGATATCTGGAGTGCAATCTAGAATTATTGAAAAAAACTTTGATTGTTTGATGTCGCTCACCATTGCTGAAATGGTCTTGCTGCTCGACAAATCAATGAGTTCGTTTTGTATGTGGTGGCCGAGGTAGCTGGTGTGACTGGAGGTCCCTTTTTGGACACGGTTAATGTGCTCTTGCATTATAGGATCAAATTGTGCCATCAGTTCAACTTCTTTCAGAAAATTGCCATTTGATGGTGAGAACAATTTTTCTGTATGTCCCCTTAGTGCCAAATTCCTAACTGCCAGAGAATGCACAATAGCAGTGAGACGTGTCAGCACCGCTCTCCATCTCAACTTCTCAGCCTCCAGAAGTGCCATCTCCTGCTTGTCAATGGTCTCCCCCTTTCTCATCCTCACTGCCAGTTCTTTCCAGATTTTCATAGAATTTAGGTATTCTGAACTGTTGTCATGTGATGTGAGCAATGAGCTTGCATGCTTCCAGTCCGAGAGTCCCAAACTTGTTAAATTTATTTTCCTCTTGGAAAATAATGTACAACAGAAACAGAAAAGGCTGTTGTTTTTTAAGGAATAGACCAACCAACTTCTGGTTATATTTTCCCCACTAACCAATGACTTCCTGAAGTATTGATGGTGGAAACTTCTTCCGTCACTGTCGTTTCTAGGGAATACAAAGTCAGATGGTACTTGACTTGGTCCCCTGGAAACCAGTTGTGTCCGAATTCTCTCAGTCAGAACTGAAGGCCAGTTAGCAGGGTCGGTGGACAGAGACTCATCCTCAGGAGGCGATTCTGCTCCAGGCATTTCTAATAGAAAGAACAAGAGCATTACTCATTAGTATACACACCTAAGTTAGATAACACATTATTCACAGCACTTTGTTATGGTGGTGGTGTTATGGAATTATGGTGGTGAAACACCACACATACCCAGTAACCCAGACCCAGTGATAATAACATTATAATTTATAACTGTTTGCAAAATGCTTTGCAGGGATGCACACACATACACACACACGCACACACTCACAGACATATGTGCACACAAACTCACCTGAAGAGTCCTGCCGGGGAGAAGTAGAAGCAAATGGGTCTTCATCCTCAGGATCAGACTGCATTTGTGGAGACATATGTGAGGCTGAGGAGGTAGATGGCTCCTCAGCCTCAATAATGGCAGAAGTAGACGGCTTCTCATCCTGGCTAGTGGCAGAGGGTGTTCCAAAATATTTCAAAAGTGCCCCTGCAAATAGTAAAATAGAACATAACAGACCAATGCATGAATAGGCTAGTACAATTAATTTAACATGTTATTAAGCACAATTTATTAAACTTTTAGAATAGGAAACAAATGAATAATACAACCTCCTTGGTTAATGGCTAATTATATACATAATAGTACACTTCAAATGACTCAGAAAGCTATATCACAAAATAGCAGTGCAATATAGCAGTGAAGAGTAGATGACATAGCTCTATACCTTTATCTTTTGCTCGTTTCTCCTCTTCTTCTTTCCTCTTTTTTCTAAACTGAGCACCTGATAGCTTTGACCTCTTCTTATCCATTTGCGGTTATTTGACAGACCTTAGTGGCTTAGTGTGAAGATTCGTTCTGTAATAAATAATATACATTTCACTATTTAACCAAACCCAGAAAAATAACATTACATATGTTAAAGTATGGGCCTTTATTCCCAATAATATTAATCTGGAAGCATTTTGCATTGTTTAGGTCTTTTATGGGAAGGTTTATGGAAAATGCAATAGATGGTTTTTTATTAATAAAAATATATTTATTGATCTTTTATTATTTATTTTATTTTATTTTTTATTTTTATTTATTTCTTTATTCTTATTTTTATTTTTTTTGCAGGCGCTCATGCCGCCCCGTGCGGCTGCCCATATTGTCCATATGAGGAACCGCCACTGGGTTGGGCGAATGGTCTGCTACTTGGCAGATGCCATTCAACTTGGACAAATGTAAGGTAACGCACATAGGTTATAAAAACCCGAAGACTGATTACTCTCTTGGGAAGGAACTTGACTGAGACCGATCTAGAAAAAGACTTACGAGTCTATATCAGCCATGATTTGAAGCCGTCGAAGCACTGTGCAGAAGTCGAAAAGAGGGCCTTAAAAATATTAAGTTATATTAACCCTTTAAGCCCTGAATTTTTTGTAGGGTTAAGAACTTAAGTTATGAATGCTTGTATTTGAAACGTTAGCAATTTGTACCTTCAGTCCTTAAAGGGTTAAAAGACAGTTCCAGTTCTATTGTTTAAAAGTAACCAAATTCCTCTACAGCATGACATGACTCAAATTTTTTTTTTCACAAAAGTAAATTTTTATGAAATTTTCTCCCCAAAATTAATAAGTTACTGTGACTTGAGGATTCCGTTGAAGTCTGTAAAACTAGTGTGAATACTCGATGCAAACTAAATTCCTTTTTTAAAAAGAATAATTTCAGGAACTGAGTTTTTGGAACGTTTGTTCCTTGTTCCAAAAGCAGTGTGTACAGAGCTGGGCAGTATTTAAATACATTTGTGTATTTAGAACTGCATTTATAAATACATTGTTTTTCATGTATTTAAATATAGTATTTAAATACTTTAATGAGTATTTAAATACTCAAAATATAAAAATGTAAATACTTTTACTGGTTTAATACACGTTCTGTACTAGCACAGTACGACGCGTCGACAGTGTAGTACAGCATGGTTCATGTTTCAACGTGTCATTTCAATCAGTTGTGTGCCACTCTTAGTCGAAAGCGGTTGATTTCTTTATCGTGTGCGTGTCATGGCTTCAACAAGCAAATCCGGTGAATCAAACAGTGATATATCTGCAGATAACAATTTAGTGCACCCTCTGTTTGATGGAAAATACTTTAAAATTAAATCTAAAGACGGTAATAAGGTAAAGTGCACCTGCTTGCTGTGTAAACACGAAGTCACTGCTGCAAGCAATGCTACAACGAATCTGTACACTCATCTGAAGGTAAGTGTTTTTTTAGACATCAAAAAATATCTTGAAATTGACCGAATAATCGTACAAAACGGCTCTGCCTTAAGTGGGCCTGTGTAACTAACTCGTTGCAATCAATCCAATTTGCGATGGAAAATTCAATGATGAAAAAGCTTTTAAAATCGTCTGATCTATCGAGTGGTGTATTTATTTTGAAATTTACCGTGTCCCCTAAAGTAGAAATTTATCAAAACATGAATTAGTGAATGCATATGTTAAAATTTGTATGTATTTAAAATGTATTTACAAATGTATTTAAATACAATTGATGTATTTTGTATTTAGTATCTAAATACATTCGTAAAATGTATTTAGTATTTAAATACATTTCTCCCATGTATTTAGTATTTAAATACATTCAATGTATTTATTGCCCAGCTCTGAGTGTGTAAAGAGTATTAAGAGGTAGAAATAAAGATACAATGAGGGTACAAGTGGTAAAGATTTGTCTGGATGGACGATTACACGTACTTGGTCTGTGCGAAACTAAGCTGAAAAGGAATGATGTCAAATGGAAGGGAATGAAAGATGTGAAATTGGGTATAAAAGGAGGAGAAACGGGTGAGAGAGGTGCTGCATTTCTAATGGAAGATAAATATCATGACCATAGTATGCAGACATCAGTAACATATTTACCATTCTCAGTATAGTGAGAATGGTAATGACTATAGCATATGTGCTATGTGATAAATGTATAGAAGAGAGGGATGAGCTCTAGAATGTGTTAAGTGATGTGGTTGGAAGCATGAGTAGTACATAAAGTAATTGTGACATGCTCTGAATGGAAACTTGGTAGTTGGCCCTAATTCTGGAATAAATGACTAGCAGTGAAAATAGTATGTTGCAAATACATATAACCAGCATAAAGATATCCATCCCTCCATTTATCATTGAGATTTGAGGAGAGTCTGATAGATTGTTGTTCATTAATCAGACGGCCGTCTAGTAGCCCAGGGCTTACAGTAGACCATTTATTTGGCTCAATACCCTGACATCTGCGAGTCAAGCGTATTATTTAACTAATCTACTTGGGAAAGTAAGTTGAGAGTTCTGTATACTTAATCAAGGAAGAAAGTTGGCGAACCCTGCATTTTAAGTTAAAAACTTGGAATTGTCAGTAGTAGTTACATTTAAAACGTACATGGATCTCTCTTCCTTTCCTCCACATTTAGAACATAATGGAAAGAGTTTTACCAAACTATAATGACCTCGCTATTTATTGAACATTATGCAAGTATTCGCAGTGTAATTTATTTGAGTCAGGTTTTATAGAAACAAATTAATATCAACCATTTAATTAATACGATATATTCTATTCCGAACAGAGGCGTACCGAAGGGGGGGTGGGGGGCGACAAGGGCGATCGCCATCCCCGCCTTGAGCTAATAAATTATTATTATTATTATTGTGATTATTTTACGTATTTAATTTACATATTTAATTTCATGCGCCAATCGAAAAATGTTAACTATCTTTCTAGCGATTTTGTGTTTCATGAGTATTGCGTCATTTTTCATGGCACCTGGCAACTGCAGTTTATCGATTTTTGTTTACATTTATTTAAATATTTAGTTTGTGAACTTAATAAATTTTGATAATTAAGTATTAATTAAAACTGTGTGTGTGTGTGTGTGTGAAGGCCGCTTGGTCTCAAACATGTAACTAATAAATGAAATGAAACACTACGTTATTTTTAAAATTTGGTATTCAGTTTTTAACACATTTTAAAGTTGTTTCAAAGTTTTCATTTAATTTACAATTTTTCACATTGTATTGCACACACAAAATTTTGTGTGGATTTTGTTTGGATTTTTTATTTCATTATAATGGACTTTAATGTTATGGTTAGTAATAATTCCTATTTCTATTTGTAACTTTGTAGAGTACTATTTGCAGGTGTCACAGGACTAAAGATAATGAACCTTTATAAATTTTCCAAAAGAAAAAATGTCCAAACTGACAGTGGTTCTACAGAGCATGATGATCAAAGTACTGTTAATCCCAGTAAAATTGCTAGGTTAGAATAGAATGAGTGAAAAAATTTCGGCGCCTTCGGCGCTAGCTCTTGCCTCCCCTACTACTAAAAATCTAAAATGGCTTAGGATCCCGAAAACTCTTAATCTGGCCCTAAGAATAATTTTCTTTTATAAAGGTAACAGCCCAAGGAAATGCTTAATCTCGAAATTAGCACTTTTTATTCTTATGTTAATACAAATCTGAGCATCCTAATTGCAGTTTGCATTGAATATTGTGTTACTAATCAGATTTTTATCATAATTTTTATATTTTTTATATTATAATTTTTATTCATAATGTGTCTTAGCAGTAGCTAGTTAATCATCTCTAACTGAACGATAAGCTCATCATGAACGTACATAAAAATTATTTATCTCTATTTCAATTATACTTCTACGATTAGTTCCAAGTTGGCCCCCCGCCCCCTTGGCAAATTTCTGGGTACGACCCTGATTCCTAATAGTGTAAAATATCTACATTAGTGTTTAACCATTAGTTGGAAAGAAAAATTAGAAGGGATACAAACTACAAAGAAGTTCTTAGTGAAAACAGCATCTGGTATATCTGGAATACATAAGGAATGGATTGAAGAGAAAGGCTACTGCATGATGAAACGTTCAAGTGAGGAGTCCGTGGTTCTGCCCTTGAGAAGTAAAGTGCCAGGATTCGTTTCTTGCTTTTTTTTTTTGCGATTAAGAAATGTGTCTCGTTCAACACGGGTTAGATAAAGGAGATTCGAACACTGGGTACTGCCTACTGTGAGCCTGAGCGCCATCTGTTGACACTTGGCAGAGTTATACTAACAAGTGGTGTGGGTACCCATAAACATTTACCTTTATCCTTCAGGTAAGAATTGCAGGAAAGAAAAGTGTCTTGGAAAGAATGTTACAAATGCATTCTGGCAGTGACAAATAATGCTTAGCGTTGTTGAATCTACTCCAGCAAAGGTCATATGACAGAGGGGACATACAACTTTACATGAGATCCGAACCACGGGTCGCTACATCATCTGAACGTAAAGGAATGTCACCCATCAAGCTACTGAAGAAACCGAACGTAGCATAACCTTGCTGATTTGATGAAAAGCGGTTGCAATATGTCTACGATGGTAGCCCTGGCAGTGATGAAAGGTATGATAAATTATATAAAAAAACAAGTGTGAAACCAGTAGTAAGAAAAGAGAACGGATTGAAACGGGGTGGGGGGTGGGTGGGTGGGGGGAGACATCAATACATTGTACATAACATAGAGAACAGAAATTTATTCTAAGAAGAAGCGACCTGCTTATAGGAAATATAAGCGTAGCAATTTGCTGTAAACGAAAGATGAAAAACGATGTAACAGATTTAGGGAGGACTATAGTAGCTGGTAAGTGAGGTAGACGAATGGGAAGCGAACGAGAATGCAGTTGGTTTGGATGGTGTTTGTAAAAGTGTACAGTATGTGAAGGCGTAGAAAATAAATAAGAAGCTGTGATAGTAGTATGGAAGTTGAAGGAAGGAAAGTTGGTTGGAACTGATGGGTGATAAGACAAAAGCTGTAATTGCACCACTATAAAGAGAGGTGGAAACCGCGCATGTGAAAATTGTCCGGTCATTTTTTAGTATAGCTGCGAAAGTATATAGAAGAGCGTTGATGGATACTGTAAAAGATTACAGATCCATTAATTGGAGTTAAAGTTGTGTATATGGGTTTTATGGTTGGATGAAACATGATAAAGTAATGGCAAAGGATTAGAAAGTATAGGGTTGATGGCAAGTTGTTAAATGTGGTGAGAAGTTTTTATATGTAAATTAGAACTTGTGAGAGTTAAAAACGAGACATGATTGATTCAGTATTGCTGTTGGGGTACAGCAAGACTGATTTATTTTTTATTTTTTTTTTACATTTATATGGATGGAGCATTATACGAGACAGACAAAAGTACTGGTGAGAGGTAAATCTGAATATGGATGAGCATAAACAACAGCTGTAGCATCTAAATGCTGCTGATGATTATTGACTGAATATACAGTATAAACAGAATTAAGTGCGAGATAACGTAATAAACACTTTTCAATACATAAGTAAAATTAAAAGCCTTTCATTATAGAACAGTTTCTTAATAAAGTGCTTTTAATTTTACTCAAATAAAAGTAAAGTTCTTGTGGTTGAGAGAGAAGTCAACATAAAATACTGTGATTAAGTGAAGATATTAAAGTTCTTTTACAACCTCTATTATCTCATGTATATAACTGACCCCACTGGAAACTGACAGTAGAGTGAAGCAGAGCAAGCAAGTAGTGGGAGCGATAAAAGCCTTGATAGGGAGGAAATATTTAAATGTAGTGGCTGTGAAAGGTTTATCTGGTGTATTGGTGGCAAAACTGTAGATATGAGACTCTTGTCTGATAGGAAGTTCACTGTTAAAATTGAGAGCAGTTGAAATTAATAATTTAACCCTAGGCTGCATACCTTACCTTATGTTGTTTCGTGCGTTGCTCTCTCTTCACACGGAGGTCAAGCTGGTGGCCCCGCCTCTAGGTCTGGCCTGGTGGAGGAGCGAGTTGCTTTCTTGCGCTCTCCACCGTACATAGCCAGGCACGCCCATCTCATCTGGTACTGTCCTGAGCCAGGCATCCAGTCTTTTCTTGAAGACTTCAACTTTGACCCCCGTTACGTTTCTGATGTCCTTAGGAAGTTGGTTGAAAAGTCTTGGCTCCCTGACAACCAAGCTATTTTCCTTCAGGGTTGAGGAGGTCCCTTGTCGGACCTTTAATTTGGGAACACTACACATTCTGCCTTTCCTATTTTCCAGTGTTGTTTGAATGGTAATTGGGTTTAGTTTTAGGTTTGGTACCAGTTTTTCGATCATTTTCCATATGTAGATTATGATGTACCTCTTCTTCTTTCCAGTGAGTACAGATTTAGTTTACGTAGTCTTTCCCAGTAGTTGAGTTCTTTGCAGCCATCAATCTTGGCTGTGAAATGCCTTTGCGTTTCTTCTAGTTTATTAATTTCTTCCTTTTTATATGGGGACGTCAAAACTGAGCAGTATTCAAGTTTTGGTATAATCAGTGTTTTTAGCAGGGGAATCATTACTGTCCTGTCCCTTCTCTTGAAAGTTCTTAGTACCTGTCCGGCGACTCTTTTTGCTTTATTTATCGCTATCTGATTTTGTGTTTCGAATTTCGCATCATCTGTCATTATTATCCCGAGATCAATCGCTTTCGTACTTCTCTGAATTTCCTGTCAATCTGGAGCATAATATGCAGTCTGTTTAAGTTCTTCTTTTCTACCATATCTCAAGAATTGAAATTTCTCGGCGTTGAATGACATGTCTTCTGACCATTTGTATATTTTGTTCGTGTCCCTCTGCAAGGCCTCCACGTCATGTACAGTGCTTACAAGAAGTCTCACGCCTCTGTCTCGTCCCAAGCTAGTCTGTTAGGTATAAAATGGGCGGTCTTTATGGCAGTAGAGGTGTGTTCGGATTGGGGCACATAACTGCTCTAACCCAATCAATGACGTCCATTATTAGGTCACTTTTGCTACATTTTAGTGTTTAAAATACGAATGATTAAGAAGCAGAATGAGCAAGTTTCGGGATGTTGGGATGGTTATGGAGCAATCCTAGTCATCATAATATTAGCTGGGCGTTACATTATACCGTCTCAATATATACTGTAGACTATAGAGAACGACTAATTCGGCAAATATCCCAAATCATGGCATGATACCCAAGTTATTTTGACGCAGGTCTAAATTATTTGCTCAAATGCAATTATTGATATTAAGTAATTGTTGGGAATTGTTGTCAATATTGTTGTTTGTGATACATATCCTACGTGAAGAATCTAATGACCAAATTCCTCAGTGAACCTCTCACGCGCTCGCATTTCGAGGAAGTCACGGTCGTCTCACTAATAGATAGTTTATCCATTGTTTTAAGTGGTAACCTATTAAGCGAACTATGTTAAACCTATTCCATCTTATGAAAGTCATTAGTCTAAAGCAAGACTGGTGGGCCGTGAATCAGAGAAATTTGCATTTGATTTGTTCATCGTAATTATTACGTAATATAGTATACTGTAAGAGTTTATTGGTAGCATATCATATGACAATTCCCATAAACATGTGATGACATCGATGTTGCCAGTTTTTATTTTTTTTCCTGAAACTATTACCTTTTCATAGTTTGTTTCAACAATGCATATATTATCATCTCCACGAGCGTAGACATTGCAAGAAAAGATTCTAACTAAGGATAAGTAAAGTTCTTTCATGGTCACAATATATACTTTTATAGATGTCAAACATAAAAATATAATAAATTCTATATTAACATAAATATATTCGATACACATTTATGTCATGGCTTTAACATCAGTAGTTCGTATAGCTTCCTCCAGCATCAATAATTTCTTGCAATCGTTGCGGCATAGAAGAGGCCAGATTGTAGGGAATGTTTAGTGTTCGGCGTAAGCTCTCCCAACTATTCCTCGTGTGAGCTAAAAGTGCTTCAAATGTTCTTTCATTGCGTTGCTCCCATTCGTTAATCATTATTGCCCAAAGGTTTTCAATTTGATTCAAATCAGGAGAACGTGGTGGCAGAATTAGATTAATAATCTCTGGGTGATTTTCGTACCACGCTCTCACAACGTTACTCCTATGAATGGGACTGTTATCTTCCATTAAGTAAAATGGTTCCGGCGCTGGAACCAGATACGCACGAACACTGGGTAGCAGCACCTCTTCCAGTATCTGGCAATATTGCTGTCCAATAAAGCGTCCATCTACTTGAGTCAATTCTCCGACACCATAGCCAGACATCCAGCCCCACACACCGAGATTGATGCGACCGCTACGTTTGCTCGGGAAAACATTTCCTTCTTCATAGCGTTTTCCGCGCTGCCTCCAACAATGCAGGGAACCATGACTATCTGTTGAAAATGTTTTTTTCGTCACAGTACACAACTTTTCTCCAGAATTCTTCCTCCTGCGGCAAGTATTGCAAGGCAAATCCCATCCGCGCCTCTTTATGCTCAATCGTCAATGCAGATTTTATAGCTGGACTGCGAGAAAAATACCCTGCCACGTGAAGTCTGTTGTTCACTATATTTGCGCTACAACGAAGGTTCAGGTGTCTGTAAATATGCGTCGCTGGAACAAACGGATGCTCTCTGGCATGATTAACAATCGCAGCATCTTCCTCTTGAGATGTTGAACGCGGAGGACCAGACCTCGGCAAAGTAGCGATTGAGTTTTCTGCTTCATACCGATGAATCCACCGTTCCACAGTGCTTCGATGAACGTCTAGTCTCTTGATATTTCTCTTATTGGCACACCATATTCATGCAATGTCACCATTGCTCCCTGCATTGCCTGGGTCGTCTCGTGGTGCACAGACGGCCTTTCCATCTTTGTGTAAATGGCTTATGTGAAGCGTACTGGGACGATAAGGAAATGAGGATACCATGCACCCCTTTTGAAATTGATTTCGGTTGTGAAGGGTACCAACCCTTCGAATGGTAATAATAATCAGCCAATTTCCTATTTTGTTGAACATATGCATAAAAAATTCGTCTTAAAAGCCAAGGATCCAAAGATTGTCAGCAATAGTTTATATCCAAAACTCAGCAAACTGAATAGTCAGCCCATCAACAGTATAATCATATTGTATTTCCATAACTACTCATGACTACTCTGTCATAGTAAATAACCTTATTATGACTTAGGTAGTAGTAGTAATTCTGAGTGGCGGCCTCTAGCTACATACGTTAAACCTATCAATGCGTCTAAGACCAGACTCTTCTGTTTCTGTCAATTCATTGTTAGTTTAAGGTATTTTGCTCTGTCTTTCTAGGTTTAGGGCATTAAAATAAATATTTGAGTTTGTGTTTAGCATTTCATATGAATTTCTCTCCTCTCCCTTAACCCATCCCCACGTTCATTTTAGCCCCCTCTCTCCCTTTCCTCTTCCCTTCGTAATTCCCCACCCAACCTCGTTTCCTTCGACATAGCAACGCTTACCTCCATCCTCATTCCACTTCCTTCATTAAACCTATTATCGCTTTTACTGTCCCTTCCTTCTATCCTTCAATGCCAGCGTTCTTAAACCTAGCACATAAATTATATAATATGGAATCTAACACCTTAGATCTCTACGCATTCATGTTACTTGAAGACACCTGTGTCTTAGGGGAATCTAAGTGTTGAGCGTGGGCTTCGGGGTAGTCTATAGATTATTACAGATGACCTTGAACGCTCCAACTATTTAAAAATGATTATTTATTACGCACATCATATAGCATAATACACACATGAATTTAAGTATCTCTTACACTATAGGAATGGAATTGAATCCTACCAGAGTTAAAAAGTCGCAAAATATGATAGATTAGTTTGTATTAAGAGGTCACTAAGAGAAAAGGATTTGGGGTAGAGCGGAAGGCAGAGTATATATTTTCCCCGAGTTTCGGTTATTATTAACGTTATATGGATACATAACCGATGTCCCTGCTGAAGACCTCTGATGGGATGCGGTGTGATCAGAGAGAGAGAGAGCTTTTAAATGGTTTGTGGGTAAAGGCTTCACGTATGTTATTTTAGTCCAGGGTAGTTTATGTGGAGGTGTTAACGTAACTTGCACTTGGGACTGTTAATTGTAAGACAATTACCATAGCTGGGACTGAGACACGTTATCCCCTGCATACTCTATATATATCTATATACAGTATGTCTCTATATATAAATAGATAGATGTGGACGTCAGTGATGGGGTTAGAGCAATTATGTGCACCAATCCGAACACACCTCCGCTGCCATAAGGACCGCCCATTGTATACCTAACAGACTAACTTGGGACGAGACAGAGGCGTGAGACTTCTTGTAAGCACTGTACATCGCTGATTTTTCTGCTGATCTTTGTATCGTCTGCAAAGGATGTTACTATACTGTTGCTGTTTACTCCGCTGTCTATGTCTGTTAACATGATTATGAACATGAGTGGGGCCAGTACTGTCCCTTGTGGTACTGAGCTGCGTACTTCCGATTCTGATGATGATATACCTTGAATTTTGACGACCTGCAGACGATCTCTAAGTTAGTTGTAGATCCATTTTCCCACTTTGCCTGTTATTCCGATATATTTAATTTTATGTGCTATTATACCATGGTCGCATTTATCGAAAGCTTTATCAAAATCTGTGTATATAACATCGTAGTTGTCATTGCCTTCTAATGCATCTAGGATGTTGTTGTAGTGTTCTATTAGTTGTGATAGGCATGATGTACCTGATCGGAATCCATGCTGATTTTCGTTGAATCTTTCCCGTGTCTCCAGGAAATCATAAATTTTCTCTCTAACTATTCTTTCAAATACTTTGGTGAAGTGGGACGTCAATGACACTGGTCTATAGTTCTTTGCTTGAGATCTGTCCCCTCCTTTATATATAGGGACAATGTTTGCTCTTTTCAAGATGCTCGGTATTTCTCCAGTGTCTAGGGATCTTCTCCATATCCAGTATAAAGGTGTAGCCATTTCATTTTTACAGTTTTTAATCAATAATGCGTTCCATTTGTCCGGACCTGCAGCTGAATGTGGTTTCATTTGTCCTATAGCTCTCGCTACATCTTCTGGTGTAACATCAGTCTGTTATGTGTCGTGTGGGGCCCAATTGGACCCCGCTATGCATTCCAGGGTTAAGTGCGATTGATACAAATCGGGTCGACTGTCCAAGAAATGATCTGTACGGGTAAGGTGTGGAGTGAAAAATTCAGATGAGGGATAGTATGCTACGTCGGTATGGTCAGGTGGAGAAAACGAATGACAGAATTGTGGAAGAGGTGTATAATAGTGAGTGCATAGGTCGGAGAAGTAGAGGAAGAATGCGTAAAAGTTGTAAAGGTGAACTACAAATGCGTGAATAATCGTGGAGTTAACATAAATGTGATACGAGAGAGAGTATTTGAAACGTTTGTGGTGTAAGTAGAGAAGTTAGTCTCACCTGACATTCCACAAGAGGCATACTGGAGGCACTTTATTCTTGGTGAGCTCTCTCTATCTCAGTGTATAAATTGTAAAATTTCCAGGAATTTTTAGAGCAGTAAATTTTCGCTGGGAATTTTGCGATTTTTTTTTTAACATTTCATAAATCGAACAGCTGCGTATTCTTGAATCAGGGCACTCAATGTAATTTATTTGTCTGAAAAAAGATTGGAATACTGCACCAAAGAAAAGCAATTCAAAATGCAGTTGGTGATATCAACAAATGATTCGCTTTATTATGATACTGGTATCTGGCAGTAGCGTGGAGTTGGAGATGTTGAAATGGGAAACCACACTCGTTGAAATTTCTTTTAACCCTCACTTATTTCACAATAAGGAAATTCCCAAAATGCTGAAATGGAAACTCCCAATGTAAAAATAAAGCTTCCCAATTATTGAATATTAAAATGTGGGTTTCCTGCATACCGATTTCAAATTCCTATTTTTAGCCAGGTATATTTCCAGCAAACTAAATTCACCTGAACTCTATAAAAACAATCTATACAAAAAGCCAGAACTACTTTTGTAAATGTTATATTTTACTGCTTATTGCCAAAAAATACCTCAAACCTTAATTAATTATTACCTAAAATTAAATACTCCCAAAATTCCTGAAAGGCTTCCATCGCTTTGCACCCCAAGTATAAATGATTCGAGTGCTTTCAGTTCCAAAACTAAACATCGTGCCCACTCTAAACCAGGCATGGGGCAATTACTTCAATGTAATTAATTACAATTACTTGACATTCTCATTTACAATTATTGTAGATGGTGAAATACTTAATTACAATCACTTAGTAAAGTAATTAATTACAATTACAAAGAATTGCATTTTTTCATAAATACTATTTGATCTATGTCATGCTTTTATACATATTGTAGGTATCTCGATTCCATTTTTAGGTTTGGCGATCATCTTGAATGAAAACAAGATAATAATTAGGTCAATAAAATTTTTTTTAGGTTCCACATTAAAATTAAGAACCATGATGTTTAAAATTAGATAATAAATAAACCCTTCCGACCAAATACCACAAACCCAGCCTAACCTTCAGTAATAATAATAGGGTAGGTTTTATATAGGACTTTGGACTACCGTATGACACCAGTGTTTCAACCAGCTCTGACATGTTTTCTTAAGCTCAATTGGGTAGCTTAGTAGTGCTCTAATTAGGGTAATTCAATAACATGTTACATTACGTCAAAATTTCAGATATTCGTCAAGCAAAATGTCTTAAGTACCAGGCTTAGTTTATTTGGGGAGGGCCTAATCTACCGCAGGCCCTAGTTTGACAAGCTCTGTAATTAGAAGAAATTGACGTATAAATATGTAATAGGCCGGGTCGAAATTTTTTATTTCTTAGGTACATAGTGTGAGGTGGTTCAATCGATCATAGTAACACCCTGATAAAATATTTTTGAATTCTGAGGACCCCTACCCCCCCCTACCTGTTTCAGTTTTTTCAGAAAATTCATAAAATTTGAGATAATTTGCGATTTACTTCGAAATTTTTTTTATTATTACAAAAGTTCGATTATAATTTTTTTTATTTATTTTTTAATGAAAATTTTTTTAAAAATACAAAAATGCATGAAAAAAAATTTAATACATAAATTTTTAGCTATTATTGGTAGAAATTTAGAAATTAAGAGAAATTCAATAAAATTTTTGACCTAAAACTAATGTTTTTTTTTTATTCCTTCCGTTGACCTTTCCACTCAAAAGTAGGCAGTTCTTTTCTAGACTCTAAAGTATTTAAAATAAATTTATGCCGATTAATATAACATTCTTTCCTGGCTAGATTTAGTTACTAAGTTCACACCCCGTTCAACGCTTTGGCTGTGACATGGAAAATCTAGTATTTCTAGAGGTTTAGTTCTAATCTGAAGCAATTGCTCATTCTGAAGTTTTGGCTAAATTTTCATAGGTATATCTATTTTGAAAATTTTCTATTAATTCTAAGTCTTCTTCATAATCTAAGTCCTCTCTGTCTTGAAAATCGACATCTTCATTTTCATTATCAGCATCTATCACTTCTGATGATGCAAATTCCCTTGCTTCTCTTAATTTTTCTTTTGATTTCTTTTCCCTTTCCTGTGCTTTTTGGATTTTGCCTAACTTTCTCAAATTACTTGAAGTAGTTTTTTATCAATTTTTCCTACCTTTTTTTTTTTTTTTTCTTTCTTTTTGACCAATAAAAACTTCCCATTCTATAATAGGTATTTTATGTTCACACCTACAAAGTTTTCTATCCCTTATGCCTTTATCGTAACAGTGGCATGGAGATATGTCAAACATCTCGTCATATTTCTTTAAATTTTCATATTTTTCATTTCTTTTTATCATAGGGCATTCAGTTAACTTATCAGCATCTTCTATAAGTCTAGTAACTCTAACATAAATTCCCTTTGTATCAATTGTTGGGAAAGAAAATTTTTGGCAAATTTCTTTTATATCTTGAACAACTACGTTATAGCAATCATTTTTACTTATTTTACCCTGTGCTTCAGACTCTTCCTCTCTAACAATAAAATGTGCCTCACAACATCAGCTTTTGATGGCGTCATGGCAGATGAAAATTTTGCTGGATATCCAAAGGCTGCATTGTGGCTTCTTTTTCTAGTAGCCATAATTTAATTTAATAAGATTTTAACTATATTTTATTTATTACTGATATTTTAAAATTAAATAACGTATTTTAATACAAACTTTGAACATTCTAGGTACCTAAATAGGAATCTGGAAAGAAAAAAAAAATAATGTAATATTAGGTCTTATATCCGGTGCTATGAGTCAGCACCGGATTTAAGACCCTACCCCATACCCCCTACCCCCCGACCGCAAAAAAAAGTTGGTGAATGGTCTATTCTGATGTAATTCGTGCCGGGGAACCCGATTTTGGCCATCCGAAAGCAAAAAAAAATATTTAGGGTCGATTTTTACAATTTTCGATTTTGGGCCTATTTCCCATACAAATTCATATGGAAAAAAGTGAGTATTGGTAGGGTGGGGGTGGGGGGGTGGGGGGGTAGCGAAGGTCCCACAGCCTTGATTTTTGGTGTGGATACTACTATTACAAAATGATCAACCTCACAATATGTACCTAAGCAAAATCTTGGCCTTGACCCCTATTCGACCCGGCCTAATATGTAATGAATATCTGTCAATTGGAAATTCAGTTAAGAAAAACATTTACTTGGGGATGTTGGCTAAAAAAATTAGCAATTTAGCTCGGAAACGGCGAAAACTATGGGATCACCTGAAGATCAAGGCCCCCAGCCTTCTTTAATTAGCCTTATAAGGCTAACTAACGAAAATATTATGACCTGACCTAACCTAACCAATCGTTAGGTCAACTGTACGCCCTTGATGATTGGTTAGGTTAGGTCGTGATATTTTCGTTAGTTAGCCTTATAAAGCTAACTAAAGGAGGCTGGGGGCCCTGATCTTCAGGTGATCCAAACTATGAATTTTTGAAACGCCAAAACCACCTTGGAGTTTGGGGTTCGTTGGTATACTTAAGTAATCATTATTAAAATGATATATTCACTGTCATAAGATAAGACCTTCAGCTAATATATACAGGGCTATTCAAAATTAATTCATCCGATTTCAACTGAGAATACTTCCGTACCTATCAACCGTGCATCAACTGGGCATACACCACATGAAAGAGGAAATCTCCGAGTTTTACAAGATCACCGCGAGAGGGCTCCAAAGTCACGCCGTGGCCTAGCCTAGCAACAAACAGTCAGTGTGAAAATGGCGTTGGATTGGTCGCAGTGGGCCCCATGACTTGGTGCTCCACAGCTGGCCCCCTAGGTCGCCGGATCTTACACCGTGCGACTTCTTCCTTTGGGGGTACGTTAAGGATACTGTGTACGTGCCACCGTTGCCCACATCTTTGGATGAGCTCCGAACTCGCATTGTTACTGCCGTAGAGTCAGTGACAACGGACATGCTGGAGCGAGTATGGGAGGAATTCGACTATCGTGTCGACGTTGCTCGTGTAACTAGGGGAAGTCACATAGAGCATTTATGAGGTGAGAGACAAAATTTGGACAGTTTTTCTTTTGGTTGATGTATCACAAATCACACTGTATTTGTAACATTAAAAAATATTCTCATTTGAAATCAGGTGAATCATTTTGAATAGCCCTGTATTTGAAAACCAAAGCCACAGAGTAATTATAAGTTTTAAAAACAAAGATCGCTATTTCGTCCACTCGCTTTGTTGATATGCAGTTGAAGATTAATTACAATTTAGTCCGGAGGCGCATTGAGAATGGGAAATGGGGTTCATTATTATACAGCGTGTCTCAAAAGTCGGGCACCATAGGCTTTATTCAAATTTACAAGGTTTACGAGTCAAAATGGTTTATAAGTGATGTTTAATTACAATATATGTTCGATAATGTTCGAATAATAAAATTAATAGTATGTACAGTTAATCAAAAAGCTGTCCTAAAATAATTAAATTGAATGAAGCTACTACATTAGCCAATGGTGCGCTACTTCTGAGATACCATTGGCTAATGTAGCTTCATTCAATTTAATTATTTTAAGATAGCTTTTTGATTAACTGTACATACTATTAATTTTATTATTCGAACATTATCGAACATATATTGTAATTAAACATCACTTATAAACCATTTTGACTCGTACATCTGAATAAAGCCTATGGTGTGCGACTTCTGAGACAGCCTGTATATCGGTGTAGTTGGAACACTTGAGTTTTCCGAGTTAATCATATACTGAAAGCCCCGTAAGAATTATTTTTAAAACTTCATGTCGATTTATGATTAATGTTACGTGAACAGGTACGAAGCAATTGTGAATAAAGTATAGTACTGGGTAACCTTCATTTTAATGGATGAAAAAAAATTACCAAAAATTAAATCTTTAATATATATATATATATATATATATATATGTGTGTGTGTGTGTGTGTGTGTGTGTGTGTGTGTGTGTGTGTGTGTGTGTGTGTGTGTGTGTGTGTATGCATGTATGTATGTAGAAAAAACGTAATTAATAATGAATATCTATAATTCTACTTTCGCTTTTTCAAGCATTATTTTAGTTTCAAACGTTAGTTGATTTGAAAATTCTAAAGGCACATGCGGGTAAAAATTTACCACCTGATTTACATGACTTAACTTTGATTTCAGACCAATTAATTTCTGATTCATAAGAGACTTTAGTACCACATACAAACTATATTTCGAACGCAAGAATAAATTGTTGGGCTCCTGCATCAGTTGAGTTTTAAGTTCTATGAGTAAGGCAATGTAACTTTTGAGCTTTGAGGAAATAACACTGATTGAATTTTGTAACTTCAACTTCATTAATAAAGTCTGGCTAGCTGTTTCTTTTTTGCATTCAACGTCACATAATTTCAAAGCTAAAGAATTCCTTTCTGGAGGCTTCAAACCAGCTAGAATAAATGTCATCAAGTTCTTCACAGTCACTGGTAGTCGTGGGTTGAACATTCTGGATTGTGATTGCCTGTAATAAAGGATTTAGTCAGAAAAAGGCGAAAGTTTTTATACAAATTAAGTACTTAAAGAATCTTATTCATCTGGGGTTAAATTCGTTCTTCCTGGTCATCATAGATGAGGCGCTCCGTGCCAGATGTTCGTAAGTGCCAAAAATAAAAAATGCCAGAAAACGCAGTTAAAGTTGGGGAATGAATATTAGACTGTATCTCTTGAACCACTGAAGATAGTGCAAAGATGTTTATATGAAATTTATAGCTTTCAAATTATCTCAACATTGGATAGTATGGGAACTGAGCTTCACGCTGGTACAAAAAACGAGTTTAGCCCAGGGTGGCACTTATGAACATCTGGCGTAGAGCGCCTCATAAAATCTACTGGAGAATGGAAGAATTAACTAAGTAGCAAATAATTCTAAAGTGAGGGAAAAGAGCCACTTTAGTAAATTTAACTTGCATCAATTTATACACTTACTGATTATGAGGGTAAAATATTATTGTTGGAACTGTATTGAAGGTGAGGTGCCATGGCAGTGTGTTCTTAGAGATATCAATGCGGGCAAAAGTGAGATTGGAGACCCCTGATGTAAGATGTAGGCAGGTGAGGAATGTGCTGCCAATGGCACTGCAAGCACCACAGTGGTGGGTGTAGTGCATCACCACAAAAGCCTGAAAGATTATGAAGAAAAACATTCCAATTGAAGAAAATTTCATGTAGTCTATATTCACATTGGTGGTAACAAACTTTACCACCAAACTGGAAGGTATGATCAGACCTGTTTGTAATCTTCAAAAAGAGATCAATCAACATTTGCTTATGAAATGGGAATGCAGTTTATTAATAACCACCGATAAATAATTCTAAATTAGCTTTTATATCAATGGCTGTGATATGATTTGTAACGCTTCCTCTAAAAAACAATGAAATTAACTTTTTTCCCTGAAGAAAAACAAATAAGTGAAAAACCAACTATATTTAGGTTAATTTTATGTATTTAAAATCACTGTTGGCTCCAGATGATTTGTCAATTTTTCTTTTCTAATGGAATTTTCACATTGCAATCTGATTAAAAGCTTCACGAATTAAGTTTCACGGGCGAGTCTCAATAACTTAAGCAATGTTCGGCAAAGGTCACATGACTGAAGGGGCCTAGAACTTTATGTGGATCCGAATGATAAGTTGCTACATCATGAATGCAGAGGACATCCATCCATCGGCCTATTGAACAGACACCAAGTCACTTAACCTTGTTTATGTAACAGGAAGCGGTGTTGCGATATGGCCACAATGTAGCAAGTTGCTTCTTATAGTAAAAAACTACTAACTGTTAATGACAATTGTCATTTTATATTTCTGAGAAATATTAAAAAGTTCCATCAACCTGTATTACTTGTATGCAAGAAAATTAAGACCACCATTTTTTTTTGTGGAAGTATTCGGCCTAATCAACATGTCAATTTGTGAAAAATACTTGCAGGATACTGCATTTATTTCATGAAAGGTACTAGCCATCGCTTTTCAGGCCAGGAAAGCGAGTGTGCATAAAGTTTGTGTCACAAAGCATCTATAACTTCGAGATACTCAAACCTTTAAAGTAATCAAAGCATACAAGAAACATTCTGGTGTTACCACAAAGGCAATCCACATCTGAATATTTGCAGGGAAAGGAAAAATTGTTATATATATTGCCCTTTGAATATTATGATTTTCACTGCTTAATGAACAACAGACCACATTTGCCTTAAAGAATAGATTAATACTCCACCTTTTTTGGTATTTTAACTGAAGCAAAATACATTGATCATACTTTTTCGTACGGTACATCATTTTCATTCCAACCTATCCCAATAGATCAGCTTCACATTTTTAAAAGACTCAGCAATCTCGTATATAGTATTTCTTTTTGTATAATTTAGCATGCCCCATGTTACTATTCAATTAAAAGTAACTAGAATTAGGGGGAATACAAAAGTCTTACTGTTACGGGCAATAACCATTGTATTGAACATTCATATATGCAATTAAGAACGTTAATTATTCAAGGCCAAGAATGGGAACCATCTTCGTAAATTTTGCATTACAATGAGTTAGCGTGGTATTTCACTATCTTTATACCTAAATTCAGTTTATCTTAAGAATAATTTAAAATTAATCTATAACTACTAAAAAAAATGCTGCCTTCATTTTTGGAAAAATTTCTTTCAGAAAAAAAAAAAAAAAATGAAAACAGTATTACACAATCTTCCAAGATTGACCGCAAAATGTTTGAGTGCATATGTAATTCCAATGTTGATCAATTGTTGCAAGGTACCAGCCACTTCTCCCTGGAGGGTAATTGGGGAGGGGGGTAGTCCCACAAGTTACATAAAGAGGGGGTGATGGTTTTATGGGGGGAGAGGGAGAATGACTTCCCCAAAAGGAGTAACTCTAACATGCCCTCACTGTAGGCGAGTTTATGAAGCACAAGCCCTGCCCATTGGGCAGGGAGCCAAAGGTTCTGCTTGTAAATACATATAATATTTATTACTAAAATACAACTCCTTATTCAAATTATAACTTAAAAGAGTTTACTTAACTTACCTGCCTTGGTTTATTAGTGATTTCCAAGTAACTGTTGCCATCAAGTTCCAAGATGCAAACTTCTCCTGGACCACACACTTTTCTGCTTTTTGGAGTTTCGCGGAATATTTTGCCTCTGTAAATTTTAACAGTTGATATTTCTCTAAATTTTTAACCCTACCTTCACTACGATTCCAACAATCTCACTCAAGCATACAATTAATACTTTATTTGAAGTGAATTCAATAACCTTTACTGATAAAATAAATATCAGTTTTACAATCTTTGTTTTTGTTTTAAAATAATTATTTCGAAACTTGACTATTTATTTTATTTAATTTGGCCCTCAGGCTTTACTGAGCTCTTAATTAAAGAGTCCAGTAAAGCGTATATTATATATTTATTATTATTAATTATACGTAAATCATAAATTAGAATTATTAATTAGGGTATGTATAAATCTCAAGTTATTCTTATAGATATAAAACAAATACATCATTGCTGAAGGTATGGTACCAATACCATACAAAGAAATCAATATTGGATATGAGAGACGAACAATAGCAAGTAATATAGTCTCCTGCAATAGTTCCGCTCAACCTTCTCCAAGATGTGGTGGCAACACAGTCCCCCCCCCCCCCCCCCCCCCCGCACCTCCTCTCTCTCTGTTCCCTCCTGCCTCCTTGTTACTTTCTTTTGATTTACCTTCATTCTTATTTTTCTTTTTCCTTCCCCTTCACCTCATGCTAATACATGACCCTTCTCTTCCCCCCCGCCCCCACCGAACCCTTGCTCCCCGATTATTATCTCCTCCCATGTCTCATTCCTCTCACCCTATCAACTACTTCTGTCATTTGTGTTTTTGCTTCTTTCCTTTTACCCTTCCCCTCCCAATCCATTCTATTTTACATAATAACTGACTCACTCATCCACTCACACATTTAATTTTTAATAAAACTTCCTCTATAAATATTAAAAAATATATTAACAACTTCCAAAAATGTTTGTGTATATCAATAATCTTGTTTCTCTTTTAAATAATACACCAAAATGACGATATTACGAGATCAAACTGTCTACATGGAATCGCACAATAGCTGAAATTAATCATCATAATGTAGAGGAATACAACATTTATTTGTAAGTGTTAATATCAAATCACAATATGACAAAAAGTATTGCATCATGAATGATCCCAAAATTTGAAGGATACTGTAATTCGGCGTGTCAGATTATGATTCGAATAGCATCTAATTTTAAAGTATGATTTGAACCCAGTGACGAAATGTGTTAAATAATATACAGGGTGTTTCACAACTGGTCTGCCATACTTTGGGGGGTGATTTCGAGTAAAAAAGTTAATACAACATAGGTGCCACTTCCAACCGTTGCGGAGCTACGGACGTTTTAAGATGTGCAAACAACAAACCCCTACTTGTGTGCAATTCCATAGATGGCAGCACTGGTGGTAGTTTTGGTTAATGAAGTTACCACTATTAATCCTCAGTTTTCTCTTTCAGTTGGTTCTGATCTGTGGTACGAGACACTGTTGTGCTAAGGTGAACAAATGAATCAACAGTTTACACTAGGGTTGGCAAAAACCCATTTTTTTCACAAAAAAAACAACCCAACTAGTTTTTTTTTTTTTTTTGTTTTTTGATGGGTTGAATTTTTTTTTTAGAAAGGTTTGATAATTATGTAGTGCCTAATATATCTATTATTTTATCAATTTATTTATCTAATCTACAATATATATTAAAAAGACCTTTATTTCACAGAAAGTTCAGATATGAGAGATGATAATGACGTCAGAATTTTCTCCATTTTAATTTTAATTTCAGCTTTATTTTGACCTAACTCAAATTTAAATTTTTAAGATGCCAAACTCAAAAAGTTATAGAGGTGGAAGATCTAAAGCTAGCAAATGGGATGAGGTGACTTTATTAAGTGATCAGCCTACTAGAGTACTATGCAATTATTGCAAAGAGTGAAACATCAAGAGAAATGCAGTAAAAGAAAAGTGGAATGTTTTGAAAATGAAGCCAGAGGTATGCCGAGACTCAAATTTGGAGCATCAGTTGAAACGGACTCACTTCCTCCAACTTTGGCTTCTGGCAATGATGATCCAAAGATTATAAGTGAAAATGTGCCCGAAATGAGTGACACCAGTGCAGGTTCTTCATCATCTACATTCTGTCATTCAACACCAATAAAGCATAAAAGGCAAAGATCAATTATACCATTTGTGGTAAGAACGACTGTGGACCAAAAGGAAGAATTAGATTTACAAGTTGCAAGGTTCTTTTTTTTCAGCTAACATACCCTTCAACGTTTTAGAAAATAAAGAATTTATAAAATTAATCAAAGGTCTAAGATCAGGATATGAACCACCAAACAGGAAAAGGTTGGCATCTGATCTGTTAATAAAAGTTAATGATGAAGTAATCCATGAAATGAAGAATGACCTTAATCTTGGTGATTGTACCATTACTGTTATACAAGATGGCTGGAGTTCAGTAGGTAATGATCCTATTATTGTATACAGTATTCATAATGGAAAAAAGCCATATCTGATTTCAGCAGTAGATGTTGGAAGTACAAAAAAGACAGCAGAATATTGTGCACAGTTAGCTAGAGAAGCAATAACAAAAACTAAAATATATGGCATTGATGTAAGTATAACTATTTTGCAAGTATATTTTATTTTAGTTATAAACTAAATGTAATTCTCTGCCTTGGTATACCCAAATGCTCAGTTCCTTATGAGTTATGACATTTTATTTTCAGGTATTTACTATATGCACTGATAACAAAAACAAAATGATAAGAATGAGAAATTTTTAAGTTGGACAACTACAGTCTTATTACTTATGGCTGTTCAGCACACCATCTAAACTTGGTAGAAAAAGATGTCTCCCCAAAATCAGTTCTCAACCATGTTGTAGAAATTAACAAATATTTCCAAAACCATCACCGACCTCATGTAAGCTAAAAACAAATCCAATAAATTAGCTACTGTCAGCTTTACTTTTATGCATTAGCACTGTCAATGTTAGCATTAGCACTGTTACCAGTGTTAATCCCAATTCATGATTCATTAATAAGTTGCATAGGCTATTTATTTATGCTGTCAAATCCAGCAATATTTGTAATAAAAATTTATATTTTAGGGTTGGTTAATGGAGGAGGAGGTATGATGCCGCAACTACCAAATGAAACCAGATGGAATTCTCAGTTAGAATGCATAAAAACCTCTTTGTCAAATTACTCTCTATATATAGAAATAAGAGGAGAGCATATTGAAGACATTGATCACAACATCGGAAAATTGATAGATAACTTATCTATACAGAGAGAGGCACTCAATTTACAGTCACAACTCTTACTTGTTGGAAATGCACTAGATAAGGTGTGTTTATATTATGCAGTTAAAATTACTTAACTTTAAATACCAATATTAATTTAAAGATATTTTATAGACTTATAGTGCACATTTTATTTATAGAATCTTGTAGTAAAGCACTACTAATAAATAATTAAAATACACTTCATTTTATATATGTTGTAAGGGTCATTCCATGTCAGTTCAATGGCAAAAAAAACATGACCATCACTGATGTTTTTGAAAATTGGCACACTTATAGATCTCTGAGAAAAACAATGATGCTTGTTTCAACACTCTAGGTCATATGATTCCGGAGATATGGCCCTTCAAATTTTGTAAAAAAAAGGTTAATTTCCAAGGTCATACCCAAAGGTGGGCAGGACCGAGTTCCAAAAGGACCAAACTCCAGGAACTCGGTCCTTTTTAAGGACCGTGACCGTGAGCGGGAAAGTTGGTCCCTTTCTCAGTGAGGACCGAAATGAGGAGCGATGGTCCATTTTTAAACAATTCCAGATGGTCTTTTTTAGTGATTTTAGTGTGTTTAGTGATTATTTGAAGTTCTAAAGAAGATGGATCGTTTCCTCCAGAAGACTCAGAAAGAGACTGAGACTGAACTGAAACTTGTTCCAACACCTGGAGGAGGCGAAGAATCTACTGATGTTAGTGCTTCAACTTCAAGTCAAGCAACTGGATCCTGGCAGCTGCGCTACACCCCAAGTTCAAATTGGGCTGGGTGAGGCTGGTGGAGGATGACAACATCATGTGTGACATCGAGGAGATCAAGGCCAAGGTGAAGCAGCAGATGATGTCTATGGTGGAGAGGATTCTGGCAAGAGCGGACTCAGGCAACGACACCAGAAGCAGCGAGGGTGAGAATGACCAGGACAATGATGACTTCTTTGAGGCTCTCTACGAGGGCAGGGAGAAGACGAAGGAGACTGGGACAAGTTGGTGGAGACATTTCTCAGCGAGAGGCCTGTGAAACCCTTCATCTTCAACAAGGACTCGTTCCCCAGCCCGGCGTTGAAGGACTTGTTCATCAAGTTTAACACGCCTATCCCATCCAGTGCCGCCGTGGAGAGGCTCTTCTCTTTGGGGAAGGACATCCTCAAGCCGAAAAGGTGAGGGCTCAGTGACAGCCATTTTGAAATGCTAGTCTTTTTGAAGGGAAACTCAAGCATTTAACTTAATAACTGTTTTTCATCATTTATGTATTGTATTAATTATAATTTACGTTAATAAAATTAAAGATTTCCGGTGTCTTTAATTTCATTTTTATCAAATTTTTCACTTATATTATATATAGGACCGAGGACTGAGTCATTCCTAGGTCCTATCTTCAGAAAGGACCATGACCGGGACTGTCGGTCCAGTTTGAGGCAAGGACCGGTCCTTTTTGAGGCCCGGGTGCCCACCTTTGGTCATACCATATTTCAACATGAAATATCTCGGCTCCTATTGCACTTACAGAGACCATTTAAACACTATTTTAAAGCTTTTAAGCAGATCTACAACTTTGTTTCTATTCATATTTTACCTCAGTGGTAAAAAAAAAAGTTGATCTTATTTTTACCTTTGACCTTGTGTAGGTCATTTGATGTCAACCAATTTTTTTCTCCTTTCACCCAATTTTGGGTACACATGTCTACCTTAACCTAAAACAAGATTTTTAGTATTGATTAAGTTAGTATAGATGCTACAGCCATTTCAGTGGACCATACCCACCTCCATTTTGACCAAGTACCTTTTCCCACCAAACTTTGGAGCACCGTATCTTTGGAAATGTTTGAGCTAGAGTGTTGAGAAAAATACCATTAGATTTTTCTTACCGAGATATATAATGTCTGCTAATTTAAAAAAAAAAATTGGTAATTATCTTATCTAATCTAATCTAATCTAACCTAACCTAACCTAACCTGACCTAACCTGACCTAACCCAGTTATTTGGTCGAATAAGTATCCAGCCCTATTATAATTTTTTTTTTTTTTTGTATATTTCAGAGAATTATATAATATAGGTAATTTAAATCATATAATTAATTAATTTATATGGACATTCAAAAGTGTGAAGAACTTTGAACCTATCCTGTTTAAAGGTAAAGCTATGTACGCATATAAGTACGTTATACTAGGCTATAGGTACTACCCTATAGAATAAGTTCAGTTTTAAGAGTTAGACGAGTTTTAATAGAATTACTTAACTTTGTGTATTTATTCATTGTGTACAACAGTATGTACCCATGTGAAAATAAGCTTATTTAAACCTTGGAGCAAGGATATTTTTGGCATCTGTATTTATTCCAATCTGTAAATCAAACTGCACATTTTTTCTTGTTGTAGACCTCTGAAACAAGATCAGTAGGTCCCTAATTTTATTTGTGCCATCTAAGCAAAATAGCTTTTAACAGGGTTGGATACAATGAATAATTATAATTGTATTTTTAATTAATTGATCCTAATTTCCATTAATTGTAATTGATTCAAAATAAAATAAAAATGAAGGTAATTGTAATTGATTTTTGAGCTATAACTGATGTAATTGATCAATTAATGTCAATTGTTAAAAATTATACCCCTAGATCTGGCAGTCATACATCATCCAATGAAAATAAACCTTTGATAGTTCATTTAGTTATACCGGGTGTCCGAGAATTATCTGTACAATTTTTGGCTGTTATTAAAAGTCAACCATGAAGTGTAGAAATTCCAGTGTTGTCCCATTTTACAGAGAATCTCTCAAGTTTTTTCTGATACCACGTTTTGACAAGTTTTTTAGAAATGTACGCAGGTGACAGACATTGATGATTTAAAAGCAAGAATCACAGCTGCTATTGAGCGAATTGATGTGGATATGCTGCAGCGTACATGGCAACATTTGGATTATCGATTGGATGTTTTGCGAATCACTAATGGTGCACATATCGAATGTTTGTAACAACGTTACTTTAATAAAAGAAACTTTTGAAAATACACATTCTAAATAATCTTGTTTAAGAATTTTACGTGTGTTATCAAGAATTTTATTAAAAGATGAAACTGTACAGATAATGTTCGGACACACTGGAATTTCTAAAAAAACTTGTCACAACTTGGTATCAGAAAAAACTTAATGAGATTCTCTGTAAAATGGGACAACACTGGAATTTCTGCACTTCATGGTTGACTTTTAATAACAGCCAAAAATTGTACAGATAATTCTCAGACACCCTGTACTTAGATATAGATATATATTTATTTTAGATATATATAATAGATAGTTATATTTGTGTAATTGTAACTGTAATTGATTCAGACAAAATTAATTGTAACTGTAATTGATTCAGACAAAATTAATTGTAATTGCAATTGATCTTGAAATTGTGAAGTACAATACTAACTGTAATTAATTTGAAGAAAAATAAAAAAAATTGTAATTATTTCCATTTTGTGTAATTGAACCCAACCCTGGCTTTTAAGCTACATATGTTTTTTTTTCTTTTTAGATAAACATGGATTTCAGCAGCTTAAATATGGGCAGGTTCTGTTGTGACCCATTTAAAAAACAGGGAAAAGTGAAAAAAGGCATTCGTGCATTGACTAAAAATTTGATTGATTAAAATCCTGAATTGAAACTAACAAATAATCATAAAGCATATGCAACCTGTCGAAATATACTAGCAAATCATCCATCCCCAATGCCTGAATGTGAACCACTTGAAAAATCACAATCCACCTCATCAAGTGCCCCATCTGAGCTAGAAACTGTTGGAGATGTAGTTGAAATGCAGTATGAGCTTAGTAAATTCAATGCTTCATTGGCCACACTTGATGAGACCCCAATAAAACCATGTAAACTCTCTGACAGCACTGGTTACGCAAAGAGAAAGTTGAGGAAAGTAGTAGTAGTTGTGAAAAGAAAGCTTGAACTCGCAACTAAACAACCAATCTCATGCAGTGACTCAGATGATACAGAACTGGAGATTCTTCTTCAACTAAAAGTGAAATTTAATCAAGTGACAAGTCAAAGTGAAAAACTGACAATTCTTAATATCCTACCAAAAAGATGGACACAAGTAAAGATCAGAGAAGAATTTAAGTGCTCAGATTACATGGCTAGGCAAGCAAAGAGTTTGGTGAGGGAGAAGGGAGTGCTTTCAACTCCTAATCCGCGTTTGGGGAAATGCCTGAATAGTGAAACTGCTGCCAAAGTAATTGACTTCTATCATTCGCCAGATGTGAGTAGACAAATGCCAGGGTTGAAAGCAGGGTTGTGGAGTCGGTCCAAAATTTTCCGACTCCGACTCCACACATTGTAAAAATTCAACTCTGACTCCGACTCCACACATTGTAAAAAATCTAAAAATCCGACTCCGACTCCTCACATTTTAAATATACGACTCCGACTCCTCTAGTGTTTCACTCTATAATTATCATAATAATAAGACATTTCATCACCACCACATGAATCATCAGGTTACTTTCTAGGATAAGGGAACATTCAAATATTAAGAAGGATATTGACTTGTAGATATTATCATATTAAGGGATTTTTATTTTTTACAATAATATATATATATATATATATTTTTTTTTTTTTTTAGTTCAGGAAGAACCGATTCGCCTCTATTTAAAGGGCATATCTCAGTGGAAAAACAAAGAAAAAGTGAGAGGAAAGACAGAGGAAAAAGAAAGGGTGGAGGGGACAGTCGAAGTGGAAAAAGACCAAGGATGACAAGGACTGCAGGGTCGAGCCCCATCATCCTTGGGTGCTAGGGCCGGGAGGGCGCACGTGAAACCTCCAGGAACAAGCACGTACAAACGAGCACAATGAGCACTCAAGAGCACGAGCTTAGAACCCCCTTGCGGGGATATATATATATATATATATATATATAAATGAAAAAGATTCTCTTAAACATAATTAAGGTCTAATCAGTAGTAGTGCTACTTAAAATTGAATAACCCTTCTTAACCTAGTGGCTATAACCAGGGTTGTGGAGTTGGTCCAAAATTTTCCGACTCGACTCGACTCCGACTCCACACATTGTAAAAATTCGACTCCGACTCCGCCCTGAAACGTGCGACTCCACGACTCCGACTCCACAACCCTGGTTGAAAGACTATCTACAGATCTACAGAAGCTAAGGCTAACAAAGACCCTAAGATCCACTCTAAGGTTAGCCCGAGAGAAAGGAAAGAGTAGGGGGTTGAGAGAAGAGAAGAGAATAAGGGGTTAAGTAAGGAGCAACACCTATCATTCGTGGGTTAACATTCATTCAGAAAAAGAGGAAAAAAGTCTCACCATCATCATCTGCCGCCACTGCCGACAAGTCAGAAAAATAGTCAGAGAAAATAGAAGAGCAGTGAAAGATGAAAATAAGGATGCTTACAAACCATGCAAACACAGTCTTAACTCACTCTCATACCATGCAAACTACAAACATGCAAGACAAGAGTTAGACATGCAAAGTAAAAAAAAAAAAAAAGTAGGTAAAGTTAAACAAAAAGTGGGATAGTTTACGCTACGAGCTACATCTACGTTCGTGTTAGTCTAATTTTTTTTTTTTTTTTTAATAATTTTATTGCTGGCATGTCACAAGCTGGCATTCGTCAACAGACTCATCCTCAAGCACCACCACCAGAGCTCCTGTTGCTAACTTTGTTTTTTTATATTAAACAACGTTAATACTTTTAAAATGTCTGTCAAGATGGTTCTTAAACATATTAACACTGGTAGAATGAACGACTGACACAGGAAGATTATTCCATTTATCAATTACTTTAAACGTAAAAAGTTTTTAGCGATATTAGTAATGAAACGTCTGCCATCCAACTTAAATCCGTTATTGCGAGTATTACTATTATCGAAAGTGAACAATTTGTCAAAATTTACGTTATCAATGTTATTAATGATTTTGAAAACTTCAATAAGCTCCCCCCTTAATCTTCTAGTTTCGAGTGAATACAGGTCTAACTTTAATCCTATCTTCATAAGGCTTATTGCGCAATGACGGAATAAGTTTCGTGGCATGACGCTGAACCCTTTCTAACCTATCAATATCCTCACGCAAGTACGGGCACCAAAACTGAACGGCATATTCTAAATGAGGCCTGACTAGGGACTTGTAAAGGGGCAATATAATATCCTTCAATTTAAATTCAAATTACGCACTATGAAGCCTAACATCCTATTAGCTTTTGCGCAAGACTCCAGGCACTGGTTCCTAACCTTTAAATCCTTAGATACGCGTATGCCTAAATCTACTTCCTTGTCAACGCTCGCTAACTCCCTATCATCCATCGTGTATGTGTAATTATTGTTGCGAGAACCTATATGCAAAACTTTACATTTGTCTACGTTAAATTGCATCTGCCACTTATCTGTCCACTCCATAATCCTATTTACATCATCTTGGATCCTATTTCTATCATCCTCATTAACAACCTTACCGCCTATTTTAGTATCGTCCGTGAATTTTGACATGTTACTAGTCAATCATATGTCTATGTCATTAATGTAAATTACAAATAGCAATGGGCCTAACACTGAACCCTGTGGGACACCGCTACCTACATCTAACCACCCGGATTCACTACCATTAACTACGACCCTCTGCCTCCTAGCATGAAGCCATTCTTCTAACCAGTTAGCTACCTGACAACGTATACCATGCGCTTTAACCTTCGCAATTAGTCTCCTATGCGGAACTGTATCAAACACCTTTTTAAAATCTAAATAAATATTTGCGCACTATTTCGTTATGAAATTCTAACAAATTAGTTAAACAAGACCTATGGCGTCGAAACCCATGCTGACTACTATTAATCAAATCTCTACTTTCTAAGTCAGTGGTTCCCAAACCACTGGTGTGCCATGAGATGTAATTAGGTGCTCCATTTATTGAATAAAGAAGTAAGTACATACAATTTTTCTATATTTTTAATTATCTATATTTCTACTTTATGCTATGCTAATATGTATAAATACCTCTTTTGAATAAATTTTCGAATTTATGTACAAAGTGCGGCAAAATATTTTACTTGTTCTAAAGTGCGCCGTGAGTAAAAAAAGTTTGGGAACCACTGTTCTAAGTGATCGATAATACGATCCCTAACTACGGATTCCAAAAGTTTACCGACAATTGATGTTAAGCTAATGGGCCTATAATTGCTAGCTACTGCGCAGTCGCCTTTTTTAAAAATAGGCATGACGTTAGCTAATTTGAAGTCTTCAGGAATAATCCCTGTTTCGAGTGACTGATTAAAAATCTTCGTTAAGGAGCCTACGATAACTTCTTTCAAATGTCTGGGATAAAAAGTGTCAGGGCCTGGAGCCTTGCTAACTTTTAGCCTATCGATATAATGCGCAATCTCAGCCTCATAAACAGTTATTTCATCCAAAATAGTCTCACTACTAAATGGAACGATATCGTCCACGTCGGGGACATTATTTACGTCTTCTACGGTAAAAACTGTCGCAAAAAAGTTATTGAAAATACCCACCATCGCCTGAGCATCAGAAGCCAAAGCGCCATTAACATCCACTAGAGGGCCTATGTTATCTTTTACCGGCTTACGATTATTTACGTATTCAAAAAACGTTTTTGGATTGTTTACTATCCGCAGCTATAAGTATCTCTAAATTAAGCTATAAATAAGTGTCTCTAAATTAAAGCTATGGTAGGCGGGAAAGAAAACAAAAATCGCTAATCTTATGCAACCTAAAAGAAGCATTTGAGCTTCTTAAAACAAACCATCCAACAATTAAAATAAGATTTTCAAAATTTGCAGAACTTTGCAGAACTTTGGCCAAAAGAATGTGTTGCCAGGTGCCAGTTATGTTGATGCCTCTTTTTTCATGGTTTCACCCAGCTAGACAAGAATTGGTTCTTATAACTCAATTGGTAAAAATAAAGGAATACTAGGTTATTTTAATATACATATTAAAAGGCAAATTGTCTTAAAAATTATAGATCTCAGTGAGACAAATTTAATGGTACTTTTCTCAACACTAGTTCAAACAGTTCCAAAGAAACGGTGCTCCAAAGTTTGGTGGAAAAAAGGTACTTGGTCAAAATGGAGGTAGGTATGGTCCACTGAAATGGCTGTAGCATCTATACTAACTTAACACTAAAAATCTTGTTCTAGGTTAAGGTAGACATGTATACCCAAAATTGGGTGAAAGGAGAAAAAAATCGGTTGTGACATCAAATGACCTACACAAGGTCAAAAGTCAAAAATAAGATCAACTTTTTTTTTTACCACTGAGGTAAAATATGAATAGAAACAAAGTTGGAGATCTGCTTAAAAGCTTTAAAATAGTGTTTAAATGGTCTCTGTAAGTGCAATAGGAGCTGAGATATTTCATGTTGAAATATGGTATGACCTTCAAAATTGACCTTTTTTTACAAAATTCAAATGGCCATATTTCCAGAACCATATGACCTAGAGTGTTAAAACAAGTGCCATTCTGTTTTTCTCATCGAGGTCTATAAGTGTGCCAATTAAAAAAAAAATTGGTGATGGTCACATTTTTTCAGCCCAAAATTCCGTTGAACTAACATGGAATGACCCATTACAACTTTTAACACCAAAAAATAAATTCTAACAATGCATAATTCTAAATGTTTACAGATGTTTTCATTCAGCCATATATAACTTTAGAGTTTTTATTTTTTTTGTTACAGTTGCAGACTGATAATACAACATTATCTGATGCTGTTGAAATTTGGCTCAATTTAATCCAAGATGAAAAATTAGCTCCTTACAAAGAAGATATTATTAAGAGATTTAAAAAAGCTATGGAGCCATGTCATCTTTTGGCAAATATAACTGACCCAAAGTATGAAGGTAAATAGGACCTAAATGCTTAGCTACTATCAATATATAAAACATAGGTAACTCAACTGGATGGGCAGAAGAGTTTTCTCTAGTCTGAATCAAATCATCTGGCATTGCGATATTAGATAACAATTAGCATAAATTAGATACCATAACAAATTATATAATCTATATTAGCTTTATTTTTGTTTCCACACAGTTCTATTATTTTTCAGGACAAAAACTGAATAGAGTTCAAGAGGAAGAGGCTGAAGAATGGCTGATTGAAATAAATTCAGAATACATGGCAGGATATTATGCATTCTGCTTAAAAGACACACTCATTTTTCCTCCTTATTTATTCAAAGATAGTGTAGTGAGCTCTACATCAGCTAGTAATTGGTGGAAAATTGTTGAAATGAAAGAAAAAAAGAGACCAGGTTACCATTAGGTTTTGCTAAATTTATGAGATCTATTCATAGTTGTTCGGCCAGTTCTGGATCAATGGAAAGATTTTTTTCAACATTTGGCTTGGTATGGAGTAAAAATGCGAAATAGGTCAGGGAAAGAAAAGGCAGAAATGTTGGTTCAAATCTACTGCCACCTAAGGTCAAAAGATGCTGAACATACTGGATCAATAACACTGGCCTGCATTTCAAATCTTTTTTTCAAAGGTCAGAGGTTTTTCAACTGATTTAGGATCAGTTTCGCACGCTGAATTCAGAAATGTAATCCATTCTTCTCAATCAGGTCAGGTTTTTTAGATATGCTGGCCGACTACTGCTGGTGCCTGAAGAGGGATGTGGTGTCTGCCCGGCACAAGCGGAATTCCCTGAAGAGGCCATTCATCCCTGATTAGCCTATTATAGTGTGCTGTACCCTTCTTGAGATCTATAAGAACAGCCTGTAAAGCCTGTATGTATATACCAGTCGACATATGCTACTACATGTATTGCTCACCTACCAATAAAATGGGAAATGAGAATTTCTAGAAAGTGTTTATATTTCGAAAAGTTGACCTGATTGAGAAAAATGGATGCGATTTTCGGAATCAGCGTGAGAAACTGACCTAAGAACAACAAACATATCCTTGACCTTTAAAATCACGCAGACCAGTGTAATCAATATTAGGTACCACTTAAATTATAAAGCTGAAAAGAAACATGATTTATTTTTAGATATAGGTAGCCAATTAGAAGATAGCTAAATTAGATACAGTATTAGATATAAGGTTCATAATGAAACATGTCAAATAAATAGTTTCTGGAAATTTTAGTTTATATTGGCCTTATCACATTAATTATAGTTTATAGTTGTTAATATATAAGACTGCATAACCATATTATAAAAAATGCCAAGTTAAAAATAAGTTTATGAGAAGTAAAAATTGTTGTGGGTTTTTAGGTTGGGTTTTTGGGTACCAACCCTGGTTTACGCCTGCTGAATACGTTGATATCCATTTCATTTATGGATTCTGTGATGGTAATAGCAGACCAGCAGTTGAGGAATATCGAAGACATTTTCCAAATTGAATTGAATGAACTGGCACTTTGACTGCCAAGGTCATATCACACCGATACTAGAGTAAGGAGAGAGCGCAAGGAGATTAGGGGGAGAGAAACAGTGGAGGTAGCAGCAGAAGAAAGACAGGAAAGAGCAAGCAGTAGAAATAGCAGAGAGAGTAAGAAATTATACCCAAATCATCTTAAATAGAGAATAAGAGGCCAGTCTGGCAGAGAAAAGAGCAAAGTGTGTGTAGTGTCACCCAACAAGAGAGAGAGAGAGAGTAAGAGTGGAGTCTGAAGGGCAGAAAGGGAGGAGCTGGGAACAGGCAGTGGCAAAGGCAGGGCAAACCAAGAGGCAATGTGAGACAGAAAGAGGAATGCCGCAAGGGCAAAATCCCCCATCATAAGATGACCATGCCTAAGATGAGTGTGACTGATGCGAAGTCGCACCATGGTGGTCTCAAAGCATCAATCATGTTGACAGGAGGAAGGCCACTGATGAATTGTGGGCTTCAATGTGTTCAGGAAGTTCCCAGACACATCCTCCCACTGGCGCTGCCACTGCCGAAGGAGTGCATCTCGGAAAACCTTAGTGAAATCTGATGCCGGGAAAGGTGTGTTAGAGTCAAACAGTAAGGAGGACACCCTCCTCGCTGCACACTCGTTGCCCAGAACACCGACGTGGGAAGGTACCCAACAAAAGGTGACCAACTTTCGGCATGATGCCAGAAGGACAAGCCAGTCCTGGATCTGTCTCACCAATGGATGTGGGGAGACGAGTGAAGATGAGGCCTCAAGAGCGTTGCAAGAGTCTGAATAGATGACAAAAGATAGGCAAGAGCTGAGAAAGGAATTGAAGAGCTAAGAGAATAGCAGAGATTCTGCTGTAAAAATGGAAGCTGCTGGAGGAAGGGATAGCGATTGAACAACTGATGGGAAGGCTGCTGCACAACCCACTCCAAACGGCAAGCGAGAGCTGTCAGTGAAGACAGGGATAGAGTCGGAATGGGTAGAGAAGTGGTATAAAAACAATTGACAGAAGTCAAATGGGTGGAAGTTTGACTTTGGTGCAGTAGAGAAGAAAAAGCAGATACGAAGGGGGGGGAGGGCCCACAGGAAAAAGGGAGTACTCATCCTTCCACTCCCACAGAAGACAAAAAGGAGGCCATCCATAGACCGTACGGTTGTACCAAATAGGGGTGATGGTCAAAGCAGGCCGAAGTGGAAGGGCTGAAGAGGGATTGGTAGACTGGGTTGGAAGGAAACTGCTGAACACGAAAGAGGTATTTTAAACCCTCTAAGGTGCGATGGACATCCAGCGAGAAATGGCCACTTTCCGCATAAATACTGACAATAGGAGATGACCGGAATGCGGCAGTGCTGATGCGCATACCCAGGGAACAGATAGGGTCCAGCATGTGCAGGGTGGAGGCAGGAGCAGAGGAATAGGCCTGACAGCCATAGTCTAGTTTACTTTGGACCAATGAGTGGTAGAGTCGCCAAAGGGTGTGGCAGTCAGCACCCCAATCGGTATGGGAGAGGAACTTCAAAAGGGTGCAGGTCTGAAGGTAAGAAGCCTTCAGTGAGTTCAGGTAGGGAATCGAGGAGAGACAGGAATCAAGGAGGAGACCCAAGAATCTGGTTTCAGGGACTACAGGGAGTGGTGATCCAGAGAGAGAGAGAGAGTTACAAGGAAAAGAAGTACCTCAAAAGGCCTTGCGGCCCATACCAAGGAGGTACCAATGGCAATGGGTGCCACGGAAAATTTTTCTACACACTCAAAGAGTGTGCAAAATTTGGTCTAACCTTTTCTTGAACTGATCCACAGAGGAACTGTTCACAACTTCCGAAGGTAACCTGTTCCATGTGTCACAGATCTTATACGTAAAGTAATTCCCACACACACTAGTCCTAAACCGTTTCAAATCCAACTTCCAACCATTGTTGCGAGTTGGGTTATCATTTAAACTAAACATACTTCTAAAATCGACATCGTTGAACCCTCGTAAGAGCTTGAAAACCTCGATCAGTTGACCGCTCAGCCTCCGAGTTTCAAGAGAAAACAAGTTCAGGGCGCGTAACCGTCGATTGTAGCCCATATGCCTAACCGAAGGGATTAACTTTGTGGCCCTCGCCTGCACTCGCTCCAGCCTCTCAATATCTTTCCTGAGGGTGGGCGACCAGAACTGCACAGCATACTCCAGGTACGGCCGAACAAGGGAATTGTACAGTGAGAGCACAATCTCCTTGTTCCGAAACTGAAATTGCCTCCTGATATAACCCAATAGTTTCTGGGCTTTCTTTTCCACCTCTACACACTGTTTCGTAAACTTAAGGTCGCTGCTAATTAGCACACCCAAGTCCTTTTCTAAATCAGTCACCTCGATATTACTGCCCAACATCGAGTAGTCCGACTTGGGATTGGCGTAGCCAATGTGCATCACTTTGCATTTACCCAAGTTAAACGGCATTTGCCATTTTTCGGACCACTCTCCTATCCTACCTAGGTCCGCACGCAGTTCCTCGATCGCTTCGGGCGTCCCAACATTGGCCCCAAGCTTGGTGTCATCAGCGAATTTGGCGATCCGACTGACGATGCCACCGTCGATATCATTTATGTAAATGGTAAACAACAGTGGCCCCAAAACGGAACCCTGAGGAACCCCACTAGTGACCGAGGCCCAACCCGAACTAGCCCCTTTAATTACCACCCTCTGCCGCCTATTCCTCAGCCAGTTTTCAATCCACCTACCTATTTCCCCACCGATACCCAGCGCGCGCACTTTCGCCATTAGCCGGCGGTGAGGTACCTTATCAAAGGCTTTCTGAAAGTCGAGATAAAGTATATCAATCGCCCTACTCTTATCGTACTCACTCAACATGACGTGGAAAAACTCGAGCAAGTTGGTGAGACACGACCTATGCCGTCTAAACCCATGTTGGGAGTCCCCAAGCAGCTTGTAGGAATCCAAATGGTCAACGATTCTATCAGCTATTATCCTTTCTAATAATTTACCTACAACTGAAGTGAGACTAATAGGACGATAGTTCCTTGGACTTTCGTGATCCCCTTTCTTAAAGATAGGGGTCACGTTGGCCTCCCTCCAGTCACCAGGCACCTGGCCCATCACCAACGATTTGTTGAAGACTGTAGCCAGGTGGGGAGCCACCTGGTCGCGCACTTCTCGCAAAACACTGGGGAGAAACTGGTCTGGCCCAGGAGCCTTAAACGCGCTCAGTTTGTCTATTCTATGAGCAACGACTGTCGCGGTACATCTAACACTATCCAGGCCAGCACCTTCGTGCCTCACAGCTGGCTCGGGGATGACGCGGGTATCCTCCCTGGTGAACACTCCCGCAAAGTACTCATTAAGCACATTAGCGATGTCCGCGTCGGAGGTCCGCAGAGAGAGAGAGAGAGAGAGAGAGAGAGAGGAGAGAGAGAGAGAGAGAGAGAGAGAGAGAGAGAGAGAGAGAGAGAGAGAGAGAGAGAGTTACAAGGAGTTACAAGGAAAAGAAGCACCTCAAAAGGCCTTGCGGCCCATACCGAGGAGGTACCAATGGCAACGGGTGCCAGGGAAAATTTTGTCTTTCAACTATGCTAGCAGTAGTAGAAAACTGGATAGAAAAGTAGAAGGCTCTCTCCCCACCCTCCGCTCCCTCCCTGCCAGAGGCAGGTACGGAAAAAGGTTGAAGAAAATACCTTGACCCTGGAAAAGTAGCCAAGGAAATTTTACAGGAAAGTGGAGAATATATAAATAGCTCTATATTTAGCTTGCTCACAGAGACACCGAGCAAGCGAACTCCTGCAGAGTTTTCTGAGGTTTTAATCTTAAACTATGAGTGTGTTCTGTACTTTGTCTAGCCTATTTTTAAACAGATTTACACTTTGACTGGAAACATCCTCTGAGGGAAGTTGGTTCCAGATATTAACTATTTTATAGGAAAAGAAATTTCCGCAGACTGAGGTCCTAAATGTCTTTACACACTCAAATAGTGTGCAAGACTTCGTCTAACCTTTTCTTGAACTGATCCACAGAGGAACTGTTCACAACTTCCGAAGGTAACCTGTTCCATGTGTCACAGATCTTATACGTAACGTAATTCCCACACACACTAGTCCTAAACCGTTTCAAATCCAACTTCCAACCATTGTTGCGAGTTGGGTTATCATTTGAACTAAACATGCTTCTAAAATCGACATCTTTGAATCCGCGTCACGTAAGCGTCGATTGTAGCCCATATGCCTAACGAAAGGGATTAACTTTGTAGCATTTTTCGGCAGTTTCCAATCCACCTACCTACTTCCCCACCAATACCCAGCGCGCGCACTTCGGCTATTAGCCGGCGGTGAGGTACCTTATCAAAGGCCTACTACTCAATCGCCCTACTCTTATCATACTCATTCAACATGACGTAGAACAACTCGAGCATGATGGTGAGACACGACCTATGCCGTCTAAACCCATGTTGGAGTCCCCAAGCAGCTTGTAGGAATCCAAATGGTCAACAATCCTACTCGCTATTATCCCCTCTAAATATTTACCTACAACTGAAGTTAAATGGTTATTTATAGAGGTTCCAAGCCTCTCTTCCCACGCATGAGATAGCAGTAGCGTCCTAATCGTAACAGTAGAGAAAAAGACAAACAAAGTTTTTCTTTTTTTTTTGCAGTCAGAGGAGAACATCCCTAACCTAAGCTAAAAGGACAGAGTGGGATGGGAAGGGGTCCTAGTAACCCACGGGACAGGTTTGTACAACAGACTTCACCCGCACTCCCGAAAGAGAGAGAACCTAAAGGAATTGACAGCAAATTTCTCTAGAATCCCACGACTCGGGACCGGAGGGCTGTCACACCCCAAGTATAAAGTTTACAACACGCAGAAGGAACGTGCATAACCTTTATACCCCCTGCGGAGAGAGAGAGAGAGAGAGAGAGAGAGAGAGAGAGAGAGAGAGAGAGAGAGAGAGAGAGAGAGAGAGAGAGAGAGAGAGAGAGAGAGAGAGTTACAAGGAGTTACAAGGAAAAGAAGTACCTCAAAAGGCCTTGCGGCCCATACCGAGGAGGTACCAATGGCAACGGGTGCCACGGAAAATTTTCTACACACTCAAAGTGTGCAAAATTTGGTCTAACCTTTTCTTGAACTGATCCACAGAGGAACTGTTCACAACTTCCGAAGGTAACCTGTTCCATGTGTCACAGATCTTATACGTAACGTAATTCCCACACACACTAGTCCTAAACCGTTTCAAATCCAACTTCCAACCATTGTTGCGAGTTGGGTTATCATTTAAACTAAACATACTTCTAAAATCGACATCGTTGAACCCTCGTAAGAGCTTGAAAACCTCGATCAGTTGACCGCGCAGCCTCCGAGTTTCAAGCGAAAACAAGTTCAGGGCGCGTAACCGTCGATTGTAGCCCATATGCCTAACGGAAGGGATCAACTTTGTGGCCCTCGCCTGCACTCGCTCCAGCCTCTCAATATCTTTCCTGAGGGTGGGCGACCAGAACTGCACAGCATACTCCAGGTACGGCCGAACAAGGGAATTGTACAGTGAGAGCACAATCTCCTTGTTCCGAAACTGAAATTGCCTCCTGATATAACCCAATAGTTTCTGGGCTTTCTTTTCCACCTCTACACACTGTTTCGTAAACTTAAGGTCGCTGCTAATTAGCACACCCAAGTCCTTTTCTAAATCAGTCACCTCGATATTACTGCCCAACATCGAGTAGTCCGACTTGGGATTGGCGTAGCCAATGTGCATCACTTTGCATTTACCCAAGTTAAACGGCATTTGCCATTTTTCGGACCACTCTCCTATCCTACCTAGGTCCGCACGCAGTTCCTCGATCGCTTCGGGCGTCCCAACATTGGCCCCAAGCTTGGTGTCATCAGCGAATTTGGCGATCCGACTGACGATGCCACCGTCGATATCATTTATGTAAATGGTAAACAACAGTGGCCCCAAAACGGAACCCTGAGGAACCCCACTAGTGACCGAGGCCCAACCCGAACTAGCCCCTTTAATTACCACCCTCTGCCGCCTATTCCTCAGCCAGTTTTCAATCCACCTACCTATTTCCCCACCGATACCCAGCGCGCGCACTTTCGCCATTAGCCGGCGGTGAGGTACCTTATCAAAGGCTTTCTGAAAGTCGAGATAAAGTATATCAATCGCCCTACTCTTATCGTACTCACTCAACATGACGTGGAAAAACTCGAGCAAGTTGGTGAGACACGACCTATGCCGTCTAAACCCATGTTGGGAGTCCCCAAGCAGCTTGTAGGAATCCAAATGGTCAACGATTCTATCAGCTATTATCCTTTCTAATAATTTACCTACAACTGAAGTGAGACTAATAGGACGATAGTTCCCTGGACTTTCGTGATCCCCTTTCTTAAAGATAGGGGTCACGTTGGCCTCCCTCCAGTCGCCAGGCACCTGGCCCATCTCCAACGATTTGTTGAAGACTGTAGCCAGGTGGGGAGCCACCTGGTCGCGCACTTCTCGCAAAACACTGGGGAGAAACTGGTCTGGCCCAGGAGCCTTAAACGCGCTCAGTTTGTCTATTCTATGAGCAACGACTGTCGCGGTACATCTAACACTATCCAGGCCAGCACCTTCGTGCCTCACAGCTGGCTCGGGGATGACGCGGGTATCCTCCCTGGTGAACACTCCCGCAAAGTACTCATTAAGCACATTAGCGATGTCCGCGTCGGAGGTCCGCAGAACGCCGCTTCCGTCCTTTAAAGGACCTATCATGCTTCTAATGGGCTTTCTACTATTAACATAACTGAAGAACTCCTTAGGGTTCCCTTGCAGAGGCTTGCCACCCGTAGTTCTTCGTTACGTTTCGCTAGCCTAACCTTCGCCTTCACTTCCCTACACAGGCGGACATACGCTTCAGTGTTCTCGTGGGAACGATTGGCCTTCGCCCTCCTATACGCTACTTTCCTATTTCGGATAGCCGAAGCGATGCCACAATTGAACCACTTAGGCTGCGTTGAAGCAGGGGTGACCGGTTTTGAGGGTATGGCAGCAGACTGCAGCACCATAAACTCATCCCGGAATGCACTCCACACTCCCTCAACATCGCCGCCAACCTCTAACCCCATCTCTCCTACGCTATCCCTGAGGCTAACAAAGTTCGCCCGCCGGAGATCGAGCTTACTGCCTCTCGAGTTACTACGCTTCACCCGAGGGACGCACACACGGAACCTAATAAGACTGTGATCACTCCCGCCCAACGATTCGTCAACGGTGAGGCCAGTGACGAGGTTGTCTTCGGTCGTGAACACTAAGTCCAGAACGCTTTCGCCTCGTGTAGGCTCGTTGACCCACTGAGTGAGGAAGTTCTCATCAGCAAAGTCAACTAGCCTCCTCCCTTCAGCATCGGCAGTCCTGTTTTCCCACTTTATGCCGCGACAGTTGAAGTCTCCTAAAACTACACACACCCTATCCCCTAGCAGGCTACTGAGTTCGGTGTACAGGGCTGTATCGTCCTCGAGGAGGAGATGCGGAGGTCTGTACACCAAGATTAACCTATAGTTCGTCCCTCCCACGTTCAGATCGACGCCAAGCAGCTCCCGTTCCGACCGGAACTGGCAGTCAACCGGACTCAACTTGTCCCTCACGTATATTAGTACCCCACCCCCCTCCCCACGGGTGCGGTCTTTGCGAAACATTCTATACCCGGGAATTTCGAACTCCCCAACGTAGTCCCTACGATCAATATGAATCCAGGACTCGGTGATAGCAACGATATCCTGGTATTCTGATGCTAAGAGCGCCCGTAGCTCGCGAAACTTGTTCCTAATTGACCTAGCATTAAAAAGCATTGCACGGAGGGAGCCTTCCCTATTCTGACCGCCCCCTAGCACGACCCGTTTCCCGAACAGCCAGGGCTGTCGGGAGTCGAAGAGCCCCTCACTATTGCTGTTGGAGGGGGACTACCTGCTGGGGGAGGGGGACTAGCTGCTGGGGGAGGGGGACTAGCTGCTGGGGGAGGGGGACTATCTGCTGGGGGAGGGGGACTATCTGCTGGGGGAGGGGGACTATCTGCTGGGGGAGGGGGACTATCTGCTGGGGGAGGGGGCTAACTGCTGGGGGAGGGGGGCTAACTGCTGGGGGAGGGGGGCTAACTGCTGGGGGAGGGGGGCTAACTGCTGGGGGAGTAGGTTTAACCGTTTGGGGAGCAGGATCAATTGCTGGTTTGGGGGGTCTTAGTTTAAAAAGATTATACAAATTAATGTTCAGTAAATCACCATACTTCTTTTTCCCCTTCTGGTTAAAATGTATCCCGTCCGACCATAGTATTCCCCATTTCCGTGGAATGTAGGCCAAAAATCGACAAACTTTAGGCCTTTTTCATCACACATGCGTTTAACTCTTTTATTTATGCTAATGGCTTTACTTAGAGTATAGTCACTAGCACGCATTCGAGGGAGAATTCCTACGACCATACCCATGTCTGTCCTATCCCTAACCTTGTCAGTTAGGTTCTTAAATTCTTTAATAATGGGCTCTGTCTGCCCTCCTGTCCCTCCCATAAAAACGTCATTGCCACCAACATGGACAATGATAGGGCAACTCTTATTTTTGATATTAATTTTGCCTAATTCCCTATTAATTATCTGGCTTGTGGCACCCGGAAAACATCGGAGCTTTCTCTTGGTCGCCCGTCTTGCTCCGAAAAAGTCCCCTTGATTCCTTACCATAGAATCCCCAATTAAAAAGGATTCATCCTCCTCATCAGCAAGTAAGTGAAACTTATTTTTGATGGTAATGGGTTCCAAATCCTTATGTTTTGGTTTTGGTTTGGAGGGTCTTTTATTTTTGACCAATTTGAATTCTTGGTCCTCCGTTCCATTTTCCGGAATAGTCACCGTGTTTTCCAAGCGTGCCACGCTTTGCTCTAGATGCTTAATTTTACAATTTAAATCTGCTTGTTTGTTTTTAGTTTGATCTTGTCTACTGGGATGGATTTCCAGTGCTACGAGCCTAGCTTCAAGCTTTTTTACTAATTCCTTTAGCTCTTTCACTTCCTTTTCGTGGTTGTCTCTAAGTTTACAAAACAAACATATACTAAGGGATGTGATATCGCTGATACTACCTTCGGGGAAGTCAACGCACCAATGATTAACTTTACATTTAAAGCATTCTGCTTTCAATTTAGCTGGCCCTGTCATATTTTTATTTTATTTTATTATTTTTTTTTTTTTTTTTATTACTATACGTTAATTTAAATAATACAATATGTTCCTTTTAATTAATACGATACGTTACTTTTAAATAATACAATATGCTACTTTAATTAATATAACGAATGGTGAGAGGGGTAATGGTGAGTTCTGAAGTAAACACGTGTTACAGACCGGAAACTGAGTTGAATACAGAGGAGAGAGAGAGAGAGAGAGAGAGAGAGAGAGAGAGAGAGAGAGAAGAGAGAGAGAGAGAGAAGAGAGAGAGAGAAGAGAGAGAGAAGATAGAGAGAGAGAGAGAGAGAGAGGAGAGAGAGAGGAGAAGAGAGAGAAGAGAGAGAGAGAGAGAGTTACAAGGAAAGAAGTACCTCAAAAGGCCTTGCGGCCCATACCGAGGAGGTACCAATGGCAACGGGTGCCACGGAAAATTTTCTACACACTCAAAGAGTGTGCAAAATTTGGTCTAACCTTTTCTTGAACTGATCCACAGAGGAACTGTTCACAACTTCCGAAGGTAACCTGTTCCATGTGTCACAGATCTTATACGTAAAGTAATTCCCACACACACTAGTCCTAAACCATTTCAAATCCAACTTCCAACCATTGTTGCGAGTTGGGTTATCATTTAAACTAAACATACTTCTAAAATCGACATCGTTGAACCCTCGTAAGAGCTTGAAAACCTCGATCAGTTGACCGCGCAGCCTCCGAGTTTCAAGCGAAAAACAAGTTCAGGGCGCGTAAACCGTCGATTGTAGCCCATATGCCTAACCGAAGGGATAACTTTGTGGCCCTCGCCTGCACTCGCTCCAGCCTCTCAATATCTTTCCTGAGGTGGGCGACCAGAACTGCACAGCATACTCCAGGTACGGCCGAACAAGGGAATTGTACAGTGAGAGCCAATCTCCTTGTTCCGAAACTGAAATTGCCTCCTGATATAACCAATAGTTTCTGGGCTTTCTTTTCCACCTCTACACACTGTTTCGTAAACTTAAGGTCGCTGCTAATTAGCACACCCAAGTCCTTTTCTAAATCAGTCACCTCGATATTACTGCCCAACTCGAGAGAGAGAGAAGAGAGAGAGAGAAGAGAGAGAGAGAGAGAGAGAGAGAGAGAGAGAGAGAGAGAGAGAGAGAGAGAGAGAGAGTGAGTTACAAGGAGTTACAAGGAAAAAGAGTACCTCAAAGGCCTTGCGGCCCATACCGAGGAGGTACCAATGGCAACGGGTGCCAGGAAAATTTTGTCTTTCAACTATGCTAGCAGTAGTAGAAAACTGGATAGAAAAGTATATAAATAGCTCTATATTTACCTTGCTCACAGAGACACCGTGCAAGCGAACTCCTGCAGAGTTTTCTTATGTTTTAATCTTAACTATCACATGTTAAAGTAATTCCCACATATACTAGTCCTAATCGTTTCAAATCCAACTTCTAACCATTGTTGCGAGTTGGGTTATCATTTGAACTAAACATGCTTCTAAAATCGACATCTTTGAACCCGCGTCACGTAAGCGTCGATTGTAGCCCATATGCCTAACGAAAGGGATTAACTTTGTGGCATTTTTCGCCAGTTTCCAATCCACCTACCTACTTCCCCACCAATACCCAGCGCACGCACTTCGGCCATTAGCCGGCGGTGAGGTACCTTATCAAAGGCCTTCTAATCATCACCCTACTCTTATCATACTCACTCAACATGACGTAGAAACTCGAGCATGATGGTGAGACATGACCTATGCCATCTAAACCCATGTTGGAGTCCCCAAGTAGCTTGTAAGAATCCAAATGGTCAACAATCCTACTCGCTATTATCCCCTCTAAATATTTACCTACAACTGAAGTTAAATGGTGTTATTTATAGAGGTTCCAAGCCTCTCTTCCCACGCATGAGATAGCAGTAGCGTCCAATCGTAACAGTAAGAAAAAGACATACTAAAAGTTTTTCTTTTTTTTTTGGTCAGAGGAGAACATCCCTAACCTAAGCTAAAAGGACAGAGTGGGATGGGAAGGGGTTCCTAGTAACCCACGGGACAGTTTTGTACAACAGACTCACCCGCCCTCCCGAAAGAGAGAGAACCTAAAGGAATTGGCAGCCAATTTCTCTAGAATCCCACGACTCGGGACCGGAGGCTGTCACCCCTCGAGAGAGAGAGAGAGAGAGAGAGAGAGAGAGAGAAGAGAGAGAGAGAGAGAGAGAGAGAGAGAGAGAGAGAGAGAGAGTTACAAGGAGTTACAAGGAAAAGAAGTACCTCAAAAGGCCTTGCGGCCCATACCGAGGAGGTACCAATGGCAACGGGTGCCACGGAAAATTTTCTACACACTCAAAGAGTGTGCAAAATTTGGTCTAACCTTTTCTTGAACTGATCCACAGAGGAACTGTTCACAACTTCCGAAGGTAACCTGTTCCATGTGTCACAGATCTTATACGTAACGTAATTCCCACACACTAGTCCTAAACCGTTTCAAATCCAACTTCCAACCATTGTTGCGAGTTGGTTATCATTTAAACTAAACATACTTCTAAAATCGACATCGTTGAACCCGTAAGAGCTTGAAAACCTCGATCAGTTGACCGCGCAGCCTCCGAGTTTCAAGCGAAAACAAGTTCAGGGCGCGTAACCGTCGATTGTAGCCCATATGCCTAACGGAAGGATCAACTTTGTGGCCCTCGCCTGCACTCGCTCCAGCCTCTCAATATCTTTCCTGAGGGTGGGCGACCAGAACTGCACAGCATACTCCAGGTACGGCCGAACAAGGGAATTGTACAGTGAGAGCACAATCTCCTTGTTCCGAAACTGAAATTGCCTCCTGATATAACCCAATAGTTTCTGGGCTTTCTTTTCCACCTCTACACACTGTTTCGTAAACTTAAGGTCGCTGCTAATTAGCACACCCAAGTCCTTTTCTAAATCAGTCACCTCGATATTACTGCCCAACATCGAGTAGTCCGACTTGGGATTGGCGTAGCCAATGTGCATCACTTTGCATTTACCCAAGTTAAACGGCATTTGCCATTTTCGGACCACTCTCCTATCCTACCTAGGTCCGCACGCAGTTCCTCGATCGCTTCGGGCGTCCCAACATTGGCCCCAAGCTTGGTGTCATCAGCGAATTTGGCGATCCGACTGACGATGCCACCGTCGATATCATTTATGTAAATGGTAAACAACAGTGGCCCCAAAACCGAACCCTGAGGAACCCCACTAGTGACCGAGGCCCAACCCGAACTAGCCCCTTTAATTACCACCCTCTGCCGCCTATTCCTCAGCCAGTTTTCAATCCACCTACCTATTTCCCCACCGATACCCAGCGCGCGCACTTTCGCCATTAGCCGGCGGTGAGGTACCTTATCAAAGGCTTTCTGAAAGTCGAGATAAAGTATATCAAATCGCCCTACTCTTATCGTACTCACTCAACATGACGTGGAAAAACTCGAGCAAGTTGGTGAGACACGACCTATGCCGTCTAAACCCATGTTGGGAGTCCCCAAGCAGCTTGTAGGAATCCAAATGGTCAACGATTCTATCAGCTATTATCCTTTCTAATAATTTACCTACAACTGAAGTGAGACTAATAGGACGATAGTTCCCTGGACTTTCGTGATCCCCTTTCTTAAAGATAGGGGTCACGTTGGCCTCCCTCCAGTCGCCAGGCACCTGGCCCATCTCCAACGATTTGTTGAAGACTGTAGCCAGGTGGGGAGCCACCTGGTCGCGCACTTCTCGCAAAACACTGGGAGAAACTGGTCTGGCCCAGGAGCCTTAAACGCGCTCAGTTTGTCTATTCTATGAGCAACGACTGTCGCGGTACATCTAACACTATCCAGGCCAGCACCTTCGTGCCTCACAGCTGGCTCGGGATGACGCGGGTATCCTCCCTGGTGAACACTCCCGCAAAGTACTCATTAAGCACATTAGCGATGTCCGCGTCGGAGGTCCGCAGAACGCCGCTTCCGTCCTTTAAAGGACTATCATGCTTCTAATGGGCTTTCTACTATTAACATAACTGAAGAACTCCTTAGGGTTCCCCTTGCAGAGGCTTGCCACCCGTAGTTCATCGTTACGTTTCGCTAGCCTAACCTTCGCCTTCACTTCCCTACACAGGCGGACATACGCTTCAGTGTTCTCCTGGGAACGATTGGCCTTCGCCCTCCTATACGCTACTTTCCTATTTCGGATAGCCGAAGCGATGCCACAATTGAACCACTTAGGCTGCGTTGAAGCAGGGGTGACCGGTTTGAGGGTATGGCAGCAGACTGCAGCACCATAAACTCATCCCGAATGCACTCCACACTCCCTCAACATCGCCGCCAACCTCTAACCCCATCTCTCCTA
>JAJOZX010004901.1:0-45000 GCA_023014485.1 Bathynomus jamesi
TCTAGAAATAATAATATTACGAATGTTCTTATGGATCACTTTAACATATTGCTTCCCAGGAACCTCAGTGTATATCACTTTAACATATTGCTTCCCAAAAATAGACATTGCACAACCAATTACAGTTACATTAAAATAGTTTATAATATTTAGAGATTAGCTAGTCGAGAAAATGTAAATTTATGGACAACTTAACTTATTATGCTTTGCCATTTTTTGTGAATGTAAAATATTTGGATCACCTGAAGATCAGGGCCCCCAGCCTTCTTTAGTTAGCCTTATAAGGCTAACTAGCGAAAATATCACGACCTAACCTAACCAGTCGTTAGGTCAACTGTACGCCCTTGAAGATTGTTAGGTTAGGTCGTGATATTTTCGATAGTTAGCCTTGATTACCAACCTCTTTCTAACCAACCAACATTTCTCTTTTTAACATATTGCTTCCCGAATGCTTTGGGAAGCAATATGTTAAAGTGATCCGTTCTTATTAATATTTTGTTGCAAAAACGAGTTCCAAACTAAATATTGTCTTTAAAAAAAGTATTTTAATTATAAAATATATTTTTTTTAAACTACTGGAGCATCCATACTGTAGCTCAGTAGGTAAGACCATTTCCCTACAATCTAAGTTTAAACACTGAGGTCAGGGATTTGACTTCCGATGGTGCTGGTAATAATCCAGCAATTAGTGGAATGGGGCGCATTAATCACTTGAGCACTGTGCCACTTACTGGACCTCCCGACTGATTACCATTATTAAATAATAAATTCATACGTTTATATAAAACGGCACACACCACACACACACACACACACACACACACACACATATATATATATATATATATATATATATAATATATATATTATAATATATATATATAATAATATATATATATATTTATATATATACAGGGCGTCCCAAAAAAATGTATACACACTTTAACAGCTGATAGCTCAATTGATGTTTCTTTCTTTCCAAGTTAAACCCATTAGAATTAATAATGGCAGTCAGACTAAGCTTTGAACAAAGGAAATTCATTCTAAAATGCTACTGGAAGTGTGAAAACGCAGTTGAAGTGCAAAGACAGTTTAGGAGGGAGTTTCAAACAGATCCACCAACGCGACTTACCATCACTCGAATTAGAGATAAGTTTGAAGCCGATGGAACTGTTCAGAATGTCCACAAGAAGCGTTCCGGAAGACCACGGACATCGACAAGCCCCACAAAGCAAGAAAGAGTACTGGAAACGTATCACCAAAGTCCAAGAAAATCTGTGCGGCAAGCGAGTCGTGAGGTAGGAATTTCAGAATCGTCTGTCCAACGCATTTTGAAGCGCTGTCAATGGAAAAGTTACATTCCAAGATTAGTCCATGCTATTAATGAAGATGATGATCCGGACCGAAGAGTGGAGTATTGCGAGTGGTACTTGGCACGATGTGGATGTGGATTGGACGAAGGGGTTTCGTAGAATACCCTCCGCGTTCACCAGACCTCACACCACTAGACTTTTTTTATGGGGATACTTAAAAGACAAAGTCTACGCTATAAAACCTGCAACAGTCGCTGAATTGAGAGCAGCCATTGAACGAGAATGCACACAAATACCAAACGAAATGTTTCGTGATGTTTGCGATTCCATTGCTTCGCGTTATCAGCAGTGCCTGGACCAGAACGGACGTCAGTTTGAAAACAGGCGTTCACAAAACAATTAAATAATGTCTGTAGATTCTATTACATTTTGAAAATGAAATGTATTTTAATAAACACTGCCTTTATAAGTAATTAAAGTGTGTATACATTTTTTTGGGACGCCCTATATATATATATATGTAATTATTTCACCAAATATGAATACTGGTCCTAAATTTCGAGGCCACTTAAAATGTGGAAAGAAATCTTACTTTTAAAACTAAAGAAAAACCAACCAGAAAAAATAAATAAATAAATAACATTTCAGTATATTGAACTTTCTCACGTTTTCAAACGTTTCAACAGAATATTATGAATCCTATTTGTCGAAACGTCACATGGTTTAACTTATTATTTCCTAAAATTTTTAAGTTAATTTCATTTTGGAACGTTAATTAGTTTTGTATTTTAGGATCGAGTTATTTATTGAAACGTTTCATTGATCCAAAACAAAGAGTTGATCATACATTCATTAATAGTTCGTATTTCTGTTTTCTATGAGCCCGGGTAACGTTCTTTATTCCCTTCGTTTATTTACTGTAGTATTTGTTTCAGGTACTTTAAAATGATAAAATTCAGTTTTAAAACGAAGTAAAATTCAGTTTTAAAAAGAGGTAAAATTCAGTTTTGCTTCCATGCATGATTAGGTGTTTTCAAACATAACTTTGTTATCGTAAGACAAAAGAATTATTGCTTCTCTTAATATTATTAATGTATTATTTCCTCCCATCAGTCTCCTAATTAATTTCTTACCTCCTTTCACATAGTGGATAACCCTCGCCCTCGTGGTTGTCTTTAGCTTGGCCATACCCTACCCTGAGGCAGAGGCAGAAGCAGAACCGTACTGGGGACAGTATGGGCGTACATTGAGAAATGGGCGTCCTGCACTGTAGTAGATGGGGACATGGTTAACGAGGCTAACCACTACACCACCGAGGTGTGGTATATATATATATATATATATAATATTCACGATGCAAATCCAGTTTCTCTTCATCACTCTTCAAATATACATTTTATTATATTGGACATATACAGGGTGGGAGAAAATTCTAAAGATTTTATAAATCCAACTATTTAGTTAAAATCATTATACAGATAAGTGTTCAAATGATCAAACAAAAAGTCTATAAGAATTTTATTCATACAAATATTTTGTTAAATTGTAATTCAATTTGAAAGGAATTCTCCATCCGCTATGATACATTTGTGGATTCTCTCTCTGAAATTCTTCATTGTTCTTCTGAACATATCGAGTGGGATCCTCTTCAGTTGTTCATCTATTCTGCGGGCAAGGGCATTCACACTTGGATAGATGAAACCAGGAGTGTAGAGTTTATCACGCAAATAAGCCCAAAGCCAGAAATCACATGGAGTTAAATCAGGTGATCTGGCTGGCCACTCGATGGGACCTCGCCACCCCCCATCTTCATTCAATGTTAGTATCCAGAATCTCACGGCAGCTGAAGACTAATGTGGCGGCTCTCCATCATGTTAATGAAGCCAATTTCTGTCAACGTCATTAGAAACTGTAGCAAACCTTTGTCTCTCAATACTTGGCAATAGCGTTTTCCACCCATCAGGCACGTGCAGAGGAGGGGGGGGGACTACAGGGGCTTGAGCCCTCCCATTTGCCCCTTCTTGCCTCAGAAGTGCCCTTTTTTTCCAAAAAAAAAATTAACATCCTTATAAATGCTGTGAAGAGACTTATTCTTTTTTGATGGGGGAGGAGATGGTGCCCTTTTTGTTAACTTTCAGCCCCCCCCCCATCTGAAGTGTCCTGTGCACGGGCCTGCCACCCATCATATCTCTCGATATGTCAAAGTCAACGAGTCCTGAATAGCTTTAAATGCACGCCCAAACTGTTAGTGTAGCCGTTTCAACGGGTTTGCCCATTCGTATTTTGGGAATTTTTTTTCTCCCAATAGTGAACGTTGTGTTTGTGTCTTCGTTTAAACGAGTAAAGGAAACATTCATCTGAAAATTTGACCTTTCGAAGGAAATGTTGATCACTGTTGAACTTTTGTCTCATTGTTTCAGCAAACTGCAGCCGTCTATCAGAATCATCGTCGTGTATGAGCTGAGAGTAAATGGGTGTGTAATCGTGTACCCCTGTGATTTCAATATTTTTGATACTGTAAATTTGGAAATACCTACTTCTTGTCCGACTTTTCTCGTTGAAGTTGTTGAATCGACTTGAAATGTGGCGAGGACATTTTCTTTGTTGTTGTCTCCTATCGCCGTTACTGGCCTACCACTTCTTGGACGATTTTTACCATGATTCCTGTTTCCAAAAGTTTGAGTTTCCAGTATCGAAGAGTGGCTGTATTTGGTGGTGGTTTATTACATTTTTGTTGAAATGAAAAAAATGCATCTTGTATCGTGGGCTATTTCTTATGATAATTGTGAAGAAAGTTTGCGTTTATTGCAATATTCCAGCCTTACTGGCATGGCGGTGACGGGGGTTAGAGCCCAGTGCCTTCCTGTTCTGGCCTTGGGTCATTCCTGAACTTGTATAGTTGCTTTGAAAAGTATCGCATACACTGCAGTGATATCATTGGAATTTATTTATTATTAACAAATTATTTTTATGTATAAAATCCTTAAAGACTTTTCTTCCACCCTGTATATGCTTACGTTTTGATCTAAATAATAATAATATTATTATTATTATTATTAATATAGTAGTAGTAGTAGTACTAGTAGTAAAAGTGGAAGAGGAAATATTATACAGTACTCATATGATTTATTTCGCACACAGACCCCACTTTCACCCCATCTACTTTTGAAAGAAACCTACTTTGAAGAAAGAAAAAGATGGAATCTCTTCATTTATATTTTCGATTCTGAACTTGTTTCTACAAACAGTAATGATACGTATTCTTAATAATTCTCAGAATATTTTAATTAATTTTTATTGTTTTTGTTTTCAAATCCTCCTTTACAAACAAGCAAAACAATCTTTATTGAGGAAAAAAAACTATTATATGAGGTATGCCATGCTGCAGAAATGAAAAGAACACCACAAATTTTCAGAAAAATGACATTTCTATTCGATTTTATATTTAGGGGCAGGTAATCTAGCCAGAGTATTCCTACCTCAATATGCCGTGGGGAAGTATGAGAGCTTTTCAGGCAAAATATTGGAGATTCATTTACATTTGACAACGGAAAGTGAAGAAATAAATGTAAATAATAAAATTTAAAAAAGCGTAAACAAACAAATTTGGGGATTAATATGGAGACTTAAATCCGAATTTGATTCAGTCCTGTCATTTAAAATATAAATTTTTAGCCCTTGTAGTATAGTGGCTAGCGCCCTCACTTTCTATTCAAGAGGTGGTGGGTTCGAACTCTGGTGGAGGCAAGTTCTTATTAAGCAAAATCGCGCGTGTTCATGCATGATATTCCATTTATGGGACCCCAGCATTGCACCAAGGCCTGGTACATGAATTACGGTTCCTAGTCCTCTATTTTCCAGCCTGGGGCCTGGTTGCGCCAGATAATTTGAATGAAATTTTGGTTATTACCTCGAGTGCAGGTCCTACGTCGTAGCCAATGTCGTAACACCGCTTCCCGTTGATCAGCGAAGTTAAGCGACATTGGGTCTGGGTAGGGTTGGATGGGAGACCGTCCTCCGTGTCCAGATTATGTAGCGACCCGTTTCGGATCCCACGTAAAGCTGTAGGTCCCCTCCGTCATATGACCTTAGATGTTGCAAAAGAGGTTAAACAACCCCAATCATTATTATTACCTCGAGTGCAGGAGGGTTAACAAAACGCCTCTGGACGCGAAAGCGTTATTCGTTTCCTAGGTTGTTTAAATGTGTAGTGGCTTGCGCCCTCACTTTCTATTCAAGAGGTAGTGGGTTCGAAGTCTGGTGGAGGCAAGCATTATTCAAAATCGGTCATGTTCATGCATAATATTTCGGTGTATATATATATATATATATATATATATATATTATATATATGATGCAAACCCACAACGAAAAAGAAAAACGATTCCAAGGCCTCGTCAGGGAATGAAGAAAGAATGCAAGATACCCATAAATATATACAACGTGGCGGAAACCAAAACAATTAGCACATACTTAACAAGAGTTAATGAGAGGCAAAAGGAATTTCAACAAGATAGTGCGGGAATGTATAAAATTGACAATGTTATTGAAATTATTTTTAAAATGGATAAATGCACATTCTAGAATATTTCTTTCAATTATATCTCTGTTTTTAACAAGCGCTTTAGAACTATCCCACTTGATGCTATGATTACATCTATACATATGGTTAAACAAATATGCGTGTAGAACAGTACATCTATTCCAATGCATTGGAATAGATGTAATCATAGCATCAAGTGGGAGAGTGGGTGTAGTGGTTAGCGTCGCTGACTACGAATCCATCGGCCCCGTGTTCGAGACCCGACGGCAGCCGGCGCGCAGCAAAACCCAGCTGTTTATCCTTCCACACAATAAAGAAAGTGGTTGGTAGATAAATGGGTACCCTAGGTGGCCTAGTGGTTAAGACGCTGGGCTGCTGATAGGGAGTAGTTTGGATTCCACGTTAAACTGTAGGTCTAAGGTGGAGTGAAAAGCTTGACCTTCGTCAGAATGAACAATTCGGGCGGAAGCTAACCAAAGGTTATATATATATATATAGGTGGGTCGCAAAAACCATGAGTCAACTGTAAATGAGAGAGTGGAGCTTGTTTTAATGAATGTTAAGTTAGGCACTACAAACCGATGAATTGCTACTGAATTCAACGGAAAATACTCAAAAAGGTTCCCAATTCATCATGGAACTGTTGGAAAAATTATTAACCGACTCAAAGAAAAGGAAGTGTTGAAGACCGTCCCCATGCTGGCATGCCAAAAAGTGCAACTGATGAAGCAACAACAACAATCATCATGAGGCATCTTCGACACAGCCCAAAAATGTTGACCAGAAAGTTGTCTCAGGAGATGTATGTCAGCAGGCGTTCTATCCAGCGAATTCTCAAGAAATCTTATTTCCATCCCTCCAAAGTCCTGCTGGTTCAGGGGTTGCATGGCAATGATACAGACTGGCGGTGGTTCTTGCAGCAACGGCTTCGAATCCGTTGGATCATGTTCAGTGACGAGGCAATATTCCACTTCAGAGGTAATATTAATAGCATAATGCGCGCTTTTGGTCCGACGAAAACCAACACTGGACGGATGGGACTCATTTGCAATATGATCCTCAGGTAATGAGTGGGCAGCAATAAGGAAAGATCGGATAATTGGTCCTTACTTCTTCAACAACACTGTAACCTGTGACAGATATCTGCAAATGCTGCAGATATACCTACAACCCATTTCCGACAACGTACCACTGGCGCAACGGACGAATCTGTGGTTTCAACAGGACGGTGCACAACCGTATTTTGCTTTCAATGTCCATGACTTTTTAAATAAGGCGTTCCCAAACAAGTGGATTGGGCGGCAAGGTCTTGTTGAATGGCCTCGTAGATCGCAAAACTTCACGCCTTTTGATTTCTTTCTGCGAGATCATCTCAAGTCAGTCGTCTATACCGGGAAGCTAAGACATGTCGAATCGATGAAACGTGTTGAAGTTAATGGTCAACAATTCAAACATATACTGTAATTTCCTCTATCAGTGGTCCACTCGCACGTTAATTCATTAAAGTTTTTATCTCTTCACTATCAGGAATCTTTTTTCGTATCCTTTACATATATTACAGTATTTACGTTATGCAATGAGGACTCTTTGACTCCTAACTTTTGCGCCACCCTATATTTTTTTTAGGCAGGAAGGAGTGGCCAAGGGCAAATACCGCAAAAACTCCCCCCCCCCCCCTCATTGAAGAAGAAAATAGCCAAAATCATGTTCCAGGATTTTGAGATGCCTGGACACTCTGCGTTTGAAAGACTGGAGGTCATAGACAGGGAAAAAAATAGATTGAGGAAGATTGTTCCAGAGTTCACCGGTTGATTAGATGAAAGATTGAAAATACCGTCGTTTCCTTAAAGGAGGAAGCATACAGTTAGAGAATTCAGAAGACCATTGTCTGTTATAAAAGTGATAGTAAAGAGAAAGTGAGGCAACATTGCGATGAAGAGAGAGAAATTGTTATAATGTTATAATGATTCAGACCAACAAAGACCCTAGGATCCACTCATGACTGGTCTACCTAACTGTGTTTGTAATTGTGTGTTGCGCATGTCATCCGTGGTGGCGGAGGGGACCTACAATTTTACGTGGATTCCGATCCACAAAAGCCTTAATTTTACTATATCCTTAATTTTACTGTATCCAATCTCTCAACATATGCGACGAATCGATTTTTAAACATGTTTATAGACGTGCTACTAATTACTTCTACCGGCAAGCTATTCCAGCTATTTACTATTCTATGCGTAAAAAGGTTTTTGGCAATTGCTATCTCGAACCTTCTACTTGTCAGCTTACACCTGCTATTTCTTGTTCAAATATATTATGATATTTCGAAGAAGCTATATCTGTTTACGTTATCGAACCCATTCATAATTTTAAAAACCTGGATTAGATCACACCTCAGCCTTCTAGTCTCGAGTGTAGTTAATTTTAACTCCTTAAGCCATCCCCGTACGACTTCGACCTAAGCGACGGAATCATCTTAGTTACTCGTCTTTGAACTCTTTCGATTTTGTCTATATCTTTGTGCATATGCGGATTCCAAAATTGGATTACGTACTCCAAATGTGGTCTAACTAATGATTTATAAAGAGGAACAACAATATCGCGCGATTTGTACTCAAAATTCGTAGCTATAAAACCTAGCACTTTGTTCGCTTTATTGACTGCTGCTGTACATTGTTACGCCACTTTTAAATCACCAGTGGCGATAAGTCCTAAATCTTTTTCCTGTTCTACGCTTGCCAACTCCTTCCCTGACATACGATACGCAAAGTGACCGTTACGCGAACCTATATGTAAAATTTTGCACTTATCGACGTTAAATCTCATGTGCCATGTGACTGACCAATCACAATTTTATTTAGATATTCCTGGATTTTACTCTCTCTTTGTCATTAATCACCCTACAACCCAGCTTCGTGTCATCCGCAAACTTTGAAACTGTACTAACTAGGCTGACATCTAAATCGTTAATATATATAAGAAAAAGCAAGGGGCCCAATACAGAACCCTGAGGAACGCCGCTCGCTACATTAGCCCAACAAGACTCCGCTCCATCAACGACCACCCTCTGTTTCCTACCTCGCAACTACTCTTCTATCCAATTTATTACTACACCCCTGATTCCATGAGCCTTAGTTTTTTCAATGAGTCTTTTGTGCGGTACGGTGTCAAACGCTTTTTGAAAATCTAAATACACTACATCTACCGCTCGATAACTATCGTAAACTTCAACCGCGCTTTGGAAAAATTCTAAAAGATTAAGCAAGATTTGTTTCCCCTAATACCGTGCTGCGTATTTCTAATCAGGTTATGCACTTCTAAGTGTTCGACTATACGATCCCTAATTATTGATTCCAATAAATTACCCTCAACAGACGTTAAACTGATTGGCCTATAACTTCACCCAGTGAAGAAAATTTGTCGCCCAGTAAATGAAATTTAAGGGTACTGGGCGACAAGGAATTTCCAAAATTTGTAAAAATAGAATTGTCTTGGGAGCATTGTCTTGGAAGCCATATACATACATATAATACATGCACATATGCCACAATTAGAACTGTTCATCCTAAAAGTAAATAAGAAAGTTACATTGAATATTTATATATAGATAATGCTAGTGTTATTTCAGACCACACGGGGATGGTGGCCTGATTAGAGAACATCCGGATCCATAGTATCCTTAATCCAGGGGTGTGCTGGGACCGGTTCGGTCCCCGTTCGCCCGAACCGGTTGTTAAATTTTGATTGGATCATTGAACCGTTTGTTTGTTTTTAACAAATATTTAACAGTAAGTAAAAATTTATTTTATATAATTTTTTTTTCATTTTTTCAGGATTTTATAGAAAAATATAGGTAGTATCACAAGCAGTGGTCGTTTCAATATTTATTTATTTTTGATGAAAAAGTTTATTTTTAGATAATTATGTCAAGAGTGAGTATAAAGAATGTTAAATAATTTCTGCCAAAATGTTACAAAATGCTGTTTGAAAAAGCTAAATTGCGTTGGCTTCAGGGGCTCCCCCCCCCGGACCCCGCTGAGGGAGCTACTGCTCACCTCAGACCCCTAGTTTAATGACTCGCGCCATTGGCGCTCGCCAATTTACACCCCTATCTGTACCAGAACCCGTTGTTAAGAAATTGGCAGCACACCCCTGCCTTAATCCCCCCCACTCACTTCCCGATCTGCCTTTGTCGCCCAGTGGGAAAAGCTTAAAAAATGGTCTGCCGTACAGGGATGGACAAAACCCCTGCACAGAGACAGCGACTGAGACGGGTTGAAGAAACTTCGGTCGGAGGCGGCACACCACATTTAACCTCTCAAAAGCTATTTTGGAAAGAGAGTACATTTGATCTTTTCAGAAAATATCACGAGAAAAGGAAACGCCAAGAACGTTAAGAGAAGAAAAAGGATTGAGTTATGTATTGTTGAAGGTAAGGGGATATTCGTGTAGAAGATTGTGACGAGTAAGCAGATGAAGGAACTGAGTTTTTGAGTCATTGAATGCCACAAGGTTTTCTGTTCTAATCAGAGATAACAGAAAGATCAGAGGTCACGTGTACCATGGCCGTCTTACGCGAATCATGGAGTGACTGTTGAGAGGAACGCTCTGTGAAGCGGGTGGAGAAGTGAAGAGTGGAATCATCGACATAGGAGTGAATACGACAGGAAGTGCGACCCTTCTTTGGGAGAGGCTGAATGAAAGCGAACTTCCAGCAGGAAAGAAAAATACCAGATGAGAGAAAAAGACGAAAGAGTTTGCCTGGGTACGGGTTTTAGCACAGAAGCACACTTCTTGATGACAACAGAAGGAACACATCAAGAGAGTACGCCTTCCTAGAGTTGAGCCCAGACAGGGCAGAAAGAACATCTTTGGGGCAGAAATATAAGCTGAGTGAGAAGTTGGGTAGTGGCGGTACCATCTGAAAGCCTCGTCTCTGTTGCGAATAGCCAAGAACAATTAAAGTTAAACCAAGGTTGTTTTTTTTGCATTAGTAGTAGGAATAGAATATGGAATGTACACCTCCATGTCCGAGAGAATCATCTCTGTGATGCGCTCAGCATACTCGGAAGGGCCCCAGCCACGGAAGCAGTAATCATGGGAAATCACAGAAATACTGCCTAATGGCCTCCCAATCAGCGGCGCCGAAGTGCCAAAGGCGCCTCCTCTTGGCAGGATCCAAAGGCCGAATTGGAGTGATAGGACAGGAAACAGATATAAGATTGTGGTCGGAGGAACCCAAAGGAGAAAAAAATTCACAAATTAAGAAGAATAATTTGAGGTGAGAAATAAATCCAGAATGTTGGGCCTATCTCAAAGGTGATAGGGGATACGAGTAGGGTGCTGTATAATCTGCTCTAGGATGGAAATTGTCATTTTTTTTCATAAATAATAAACTTTAGGTTTTTTTATTTCTTTTTTAATAAATGCTCAGGAACAACCTTCGACCCCTCTCAGCATTCCGCCTCATTTAGATGTCTCGTATTGGTTTTTTAATAAAAAATATAAATGTTTAACCTTTTGACGCCGACCGTTGCTTTATGGCCACATGAGCTTGACAATCGATTTTGAGCCCTACGATCTGAATGTTAGAGGTTATCTTGGTTTGAACTGGAAAAAAGTGTGAAAATAAAAATTTCATAATTCAGTCATGAAAGGGTTAAATTGAATAATGTTTTTTAGAGTAGAATAAACTGATTAAAATTGTCCGAAATTAATATATGTAAAATGTAGTTATTTAAAATAAAAATCACTAAATTGGAAATTGTGGAGGCATTTACCCCGAGCTAGTGGAGTATAAGAAAGCTTTATTAATCAGTAAAATTATAAAATAATTTCATTTTAGTTTCATAAATTAAATACCAATATTTAAAGTATATAATTGTTTTTCTTTATGCTGAAGGTATTTTCTTTCTTCAACAATGTTAACCACAACAAAATTTTTCATTAAAATTTCAAGTCCCTGGTGGCCAATTTGAATAAAAAAATGGATATATAATTTGAGTTTACAAAATTATTAGAATACTTAAAATAGAGTCAACATAATAAAATGGTTTAATATATAAACTATAAAGTACAACTTAATATAGAATTATTATTAATATAGAGTAGGAGATTACGCTACTTTATAATATTTAGAGATTAGCTAGGTAGATAAAATGTACATTTATGAGCAACTTAACTTCACTTATTAAGCTTTGTCTTTTTCGTGACTGTAAAATATTTTTTATATAATTACACTTTGAAATGAGTATAAATTATCACAAATAGTGTTTTTGTCTGTTCAGTTTCCTATAAATTCTCTGGATTTTGTTTCGTAATGAAAATTTTAAAATTTCAAATAATCGGTAAGAGAATCGGCTGAATTTGGCCGATGCCGATTGCCAAAAAATTGCAGATGCAGATGCCGATTAATTGGTACACCACTAATTTAAAGTTAACTAAAATCTCTCTCCACTATCAAAACTGTAAATTATAAATCCGCACTCACTTTCCCCGGTCCTGTTCATTGTTTGAATTTAAATGAAAATCAGAAAATAGTGATAATCGTTTGTAATTTCTTTCCTCCATCTCTTTGTTCGTTTTGAGTTTCAATGGCGGCCACGCTACAACCCGTCTACCCGATCATGGAATTGAAAGAAATCAGTGTAAAGAAGTAGAAAGAGTGATAGTTAACGAAGAGAAAGGAAAGTAAATACGAAATTAAAGTAAAATTTCACTATATAAGAAATTTTTATCTGCCAACAATGGAAGGATGAACATCTGGATAAGGTGCGTGCCGCCTGTCCTGGAAGGGAGTCGAACCCGGGCCGATAGATTCTTAGTCAGTGATGGTAACCACCGATGAATATATCCATAGTACTTTCTTTATGCGGTTATACTACTTTTTAAATGTATTTATTACATTTAAATACAGGGGAAGGGGTACTCCAAAGCTCACCCGTAGACCGAACATTAACAGATTAAACGGCTAATTCAACCCAACCCTGGAGGTAGCAGGCGAGAACAGCGAACCAGACCCTCACCGCTCAGAGTTCGCCACCGGAACCGTTGAACTACCGAGCACCAGTGTTTTAGATTACACTGGTCTGCAAATCAAAAAAAGTTTCCATTGTTTTTGTTTGAATAGGTCACTTTACATAATTCTGCACTAATTTCAAAATTAACATCCATTTTGTTCCATCACGTCAGGATTTTTCACAAATCGAAAAATAAAAGAAAAATGTATTTTCATGTATTTGGTTATATTTAGCATAATAGGATATTTGGATTTTAAACGTTTCAAGCTATGATCAAAGGTCTATTTTAAGTAATTAATTTGTCAAATATAGTAATAAAGCTGGCACAAGTATTCAGTTGATCATTTTTCTGAATTTTATGATTTATATGTTTTTAACAATCATTTTTAAATTTGGATCCTTTTTGTCCCACAAGAAGTTCTGAATAACATTTTTGAAGTCAACCCATGCTTTTCTTTCAGCTTGGTTCATCGTTCCTTCAAATTGATCATCTAATGTTAACTTCCTGACTTGAAGTCCCACAAAGAAACCTTCTTTAACTTTCTCATAGGTGAGAGCTGGGAATTTGCCGCAAATGTACTTGAAGCAGTCACCATCCTCATCCAATGCCTTCACAAACTGCTCCATCAAGCCCAGTTTTTTGTGGAGTGGAGGTAACATCACTTTGGTTGGCTCAAGTTTCAACCAACTTTTTATGAATGACATTCTTTGAACCAGTTGTCAGACTGCCTCTGGGTGGCCACAGCTTCTTCTTCCAACGCTGACTTCTCGCTCTGCTGTCCCATTCACACAAAAAAACATGGCATTTTCGTATAACCAGACTGCTGACCAAGCAGCATGCATAAAACTTTCAGGTCTCCACATAGAGTCCACTCATGCTCATTATACAGAACCTTTTCAAGAAGAAGTTCAAGATTTTTATGTGTTTCTTTCAAGTGAATAGAATGAGTTATAGGAACAGAAGCCTATTGGTTACTATATGAAAGAGAACACCTTTGAGGCTTGTCTTGGAGGAGTCAATAAATAATCCCCAATCACTTGGTTGATAGGCATTTCCTAAGCTACATATTACTCCATCAATGTTACTGCAGTAGACCATTGAACATTCTTAATAATAATTTTAATAATAATAAATAATTAATAATAATAATAATAATAATAATAGTAATAATAATAATAATTAATAATATTGACATATCATAATATTATAATAACAATAACATATACTCATAATATACAGGAATATCTACGGGCGTAAATAAACATTATATAAAATTAAATGGCTATTTGAAAAAACCCTACGTTATGGGCAAAAATGGATATCAGTTTTGCATTGAACATACCAAAATTACCATAAAACAGCTATGAATGTTGAAACAATAGAAACGGTGGCGTAGCGTGGTCTTTATTCAGGGGAGGGACAAATGTATTATACATTCCTGATTGGACAAATTTGACACCTTTTCCGTGACTAATATAGTGTATGTTTTTCAAGCGACTACGTCACAGGCTTAGCCATGCTATAATATAATATAATATATTATTATGAGAAGCTGACTTTAAAATTTGCCACAGGAAAATGTATCTCTCTGTCTCTCCTTTATTGCTAAACATTTTTTACAACCGGTTCTAGATTTCCGACGACTGGACCAGATATTTTTCCGATCAAGGGTGGCAGTGGCCCCCCCGAGCTACGCCACTGAACAGAAACCTTGCAGACCAGCGTTATAATATTTTTTCCGAGATTTTGAGGAACTTTATTTAGTCTTTCTCGGCGAAGAAAGGAATGCATTTTTAAGGAATGCATCGCTATGAGCAAGAAGGCTTCATTCAAACAGGTTTCGTTAGTTTAAGGGGAAGTATGAAGAATTAAAAGCATCTTTTCACAAAGAGGACCATTCCGGCCATGCCCCCATATGAATATACATATATCGATTCTAAAATCTCATTTGAAATACGAGAATAATTGTTACATCCTAGTGTCAAATCGGATTTTATTGAAAACTTTAATAACATTGAGCAATATACTAAATCTGAAACCCATTTGTTTAACTAATTTCATTAAATAATTCTCTCTCTCTCTCTCTCTCTCTCTCTCTCTCTCTCTCTCTCTCTCTCTCTCTCTCTCTTCTCTGTATCTATGCAGTATATACTGTACAGTATTCGAAGAACGTCATTATATAAAAATAATAAATACTCAGTGGAAGGAGTGCCGCGAGGGTATGAATGTATCGATGAATATATATATATATATATATATATATATATATATATATATATATATATATATATATATATATATTATATATATATACAGGGTGTCCCAGAATTAACTATCTATTTCAATGAAATCGGACAAATTTAATAAAAACTGACATAATTTTGTGTTTATTACTAAATTATGATACAAAAACAAATAGATTTATAAATCATAAGTCAAAACTTTATTGAGAAGTTTCAACATGTGCACCGTCTGTATCTCTGCAAATTTCAAATCTATCCTCAGCGCTGCGAAACACATTTTGAAGCATTTCAGGTGTTATCTCCCGCACTGCCAACTGGATGCGTTCTTTAAGTTCAGCTAAACTATTGATCTTTTGGCGATAAACCTTTGTTTTTATGAAACCCCATGCAAAGAAATCCAGGGGTGTCAAATCCAGAGAACGCGGAGGCCAAGGTCGAGGTCCTCCACGTCCATTCCACCGATTCGGAAGGCGTCTGTTGAGGTATTCTCGAACAATTAGAGCATAATGACATGGTGCTCCATCTTGTTGAAACACAACATTATCAAGAATGCCATCATCAAGAAGCTGTGGTTCGAGAAACTGCTGAAGCATATCAAGGTAGACGGTACCTGTTACAGTTGCTTTCGCAAAGAAGAATGGGCCATAAATTTTGGATTTGGTCATTCCAAGCCACACGTTAACTTTTGGAGAGTCTCTTTGCCATTCTAAAAATAAAACTATGAAAAACTATGAAAAAATTCTGAAAATAAAATTATGAAAAAAATTTAGAAATTTATACATTTTTAACATATTTAACATGATAAACATAAATAAGTGTGTTTTTAAAAAATTTGTCCGATTTCATTGAAATAGATAGTTAATTCTGGGACACCCTGTATATATATATATATATATATATATATATATATATATATATATATATAATATCAGGGGTTAGACAAAATAATATGAACACCCGCCGATTTCACCGGTTATCTTTACGGACTGCTCAGACACAAAGTAAACGGTCAAATGACTGGCAAACCTATTTAAATGCGTAACAGAGAGGGTACACGTCATGTTATAACCCTCACGTTGTTTTTACAGATCTGAGTGAATTATGAATTAGCAGTTATGAAAGACTTGTCAGACTTCCAAAGAGGGCAAATTGTCGGAGCGCGGATGGCTGGTGCATCGGTGACGAAAACCGCTCAGATGTTCAATGTATCCAGAGGAACTGTCTCTATGGTCATGTCTGCATACCAAAACCATGGAAAGACAAGCACCGACAAATGCAATAGTGGACGCAAGAAGAAGCTGTGTGATCGAGACCGCCGGGTGCTAAAGCGCATTGTGACAAAGAACCGTAAGACCACAGCTCCAAAAGTGACTGCAGAGCTTAACCAGCATCTTGCAAGCCCGGTATCGACCAGAACTGTACGTCGCGAGCTCCATGGAGCTGGATACCATGGGAGGGCTGCAATTGCCAAACCCTTCCTTTCGCACATCAACATTGAGCGGCGCAGAAAATGGTGTAATGACCATAAGAATTGGTCATTGGACCGGTGGAAGAATGTAGTCTACTTCGACGAATCCTCCTTTACGCTATTTCCATCTTCCGGTCGAGTTTACGTCTGGAGACAGCCTTAAAGATGCTTATGACCCCGACTGCCTGATCCCAACCGTTAAGCATGGAGGCGGATCTGTGATGGTTTGGCCAGCAATATCGTGGAATACTCTTGGCCCAGCTGTAGTATTGCATGGTAGGGTTAACGCCCAGGTCTATCTGTCAATATTGGCTGACCAGGTCCATCCCATGGTCCAAACGCTGTTTCCCAATGGCGGCGCCGTCTTCCAGGATGATAATGCACTAATCCACACCGCTGGGGTCGTTAAAAACTGGTTTGAAGAGCATGTTAGTGAAGTAGAACGCTTGGATTGGCCTCCACAATCCCCGGATCTTAACATTATCGAGCATCTGTGGTGTCAGTTGGAGCATCGGTCAGAAGCCGATTCCCACCGCCGGCGTCTTTGGAGGAACTGGAACAGGGTTTGCCCGAAGAATGGCTCAGGATTCCTCTAGCCACTGTCCAAAAGCTGTATGAATCAATTCCCCGACACATTGCAGCTGTTATTGCCGCTAAAGGAGGACCAACTCCATATTAAGAATAAAAACAGCCATTTATCAAGGTGTTCATATTATTTTGTCCAACCCCTGTATATGATCAAATGTAGAATCCGGACCCCAGCCTTCTTTAGTTAGCTTTATAAGGCTAACTAACGAAAATATCACGACCTAACCTAACCAATCGTTAGGTTAACTGTACGCCCTTGACGAATGGTTAGGTTAGGTCATGATATTTTCGTTAGTTAGCCTTATAAAGCTAACTAAAGAAGGCTGGAGTCCGAATTCTACATTTGATCCTATATATATATATATATATATATGATACAACTCAGAATGGTCCCCTGAGAAACTTTTATGTTACACACAGACAGTGCATGGAATATGAAAAACTGTAGTGTTTGTCATTTACCACTCCTTATTCGGACTATACTGGATTTATTTTTCCTAGTGGAGTTCCTTCTACCATGCACGGTGTGTGTAACATATACTCATATATATATATATATATATATATATATATATATATATATATATATATATATATATATATATATATTTATATATATATTATGAACAGTTAATGATATTTAATAAAAGTGATAGTGTCATTAAATTTCGGCAGTGCAATTAAGTAATGTGTGAATCTGAAATGTGCAACCCTAACTACACATTGCTTCAAGCGCTGAAATTCCATTTTCTCAACCTTTGATATAATTTCCAATAAAAAGGTTTGGTCGGAAGAATTACTTTTTCAAGGTCATGAGTTCAGGAAGAAGTAAGGCGTCAAAAGACTTTGAAAAAGTCTGACATAATTTTTTCCAATTTTATTTGGAAGTTAAAAAGTTTTCAGAGTATTTTGGCTGAAAAGTCGAAATTTTGTTAACAATCTTTAAAAATGTGGAGCTTCTTTTGAATTAGACTATTGTCTTTTTATCATTTATTATTTATGATGTCTTAAAACCGAAGAAAATTATGATATACATATAATTTATTGTACTAAAAAGCCGTATGACGCTATATTAGACCTTAGCGACCATGCAGCTCCAATTAAATGATTTGATTCTGTCAAAAGGCTGACGATTTTATTCAGAAGTTTAATTACAATAGGCAGTTAAAAATGTAGTTAAATGTGTATATATATATATATATATATATATATATATATATATATATCTCCTTAATAGTATGATGATATAATTTTATCATCATCTCCACAAATGAGTCTTTTTTTTTCATGCTTTTACAATCAGGGGTTCTTAACCTTTTTTCTTAAGTGAGCAAATTTTTGGCACTTAATTACAGAGTGAGCAACATATATAAAAAAAAGCCTTTAACTTAAACTTAAAGTTTAAATTAGATAAATATTTGACTATTTAAATATTTTTTTAAACGCATGCAAACTTCATAATGCTTAATTAAAATTTTTAAGTATATTGAAAAACATCAATAAGTTCTAATTCTGCAGCTGCTATTTCTTCTTGTTTGAAAATTTGTGTCAGATCATCAATCTCGAAATTTATGTAGTTTGTCAATAATTGAAAGTTTGGTAGATGCTCTTTTAAGTGTTTGAACCTCTCTTCAAACTCGTCACTAATGTTTTCGAGTGCTTTTACTACGAGTGATGGACAGTTGCTAGCAGTTTCAGCCAAACATTTTTTAAGTTCAGGAAAATGATTAAGATTCTCCTTAGAAACTTGGCTCTGAAAAAGTTGTTTTTTTGTTTAAATCCCGTAATTTTCTCATATAAGGCAACAAAAAAATTATTTTTTCCTCGCAACCTCAGATTTAAGTCGTTTAAATGGCTAAAAATGTCGACCATGAATGAAAATGTTATCTTGAAGTCGGCAGTAAAAATTTCAGGAAAAATATTATCCTTTTTGCTTTGCATTAGAAAAGCAGGCTTTGTTCGTGAGCAACATTTGCCCATTTGAAGAGCAACATGTTGCTCGCGAGCGACAGGTTAAGAACCCCTGTAAATTTACATCGATGGTTTCTTGGCTGCATCGATTTGCACATTTTACTGAAATTACGGACCTTTTCCTTTCTATGGGCACCATTGAAATGATAGAAATTAATATTTTTTAAACTTATATAATTATATACAGAAACCAACTGTAAAATTATTGAATGCCCGGTTAGGTCAACCGTACGCCTTTGACGATTGGTTAGGTTAAGTCGTGATATTTTCGTTAAAACTAACGAAAATATCACGACTTAACCAAACCAATCGTCAAGGGAGTACAATTAACCTAACCGGGCATTCAGTTGACCTAACCGGGCATTCAGTTGACCTAACCGGGCATTCAGTTGACCTAACCGGGCATTCAGTTAACCTAACCGGGCTATATATATATATATATATATATATATATACACGGCGTCCCAAAAAAATGTATACACACTTTAACAGCTGATAGCTCAATTGATGTTTCTTTCTTTCCAAGTTAAACCCATTAGAATTAATAATGGCAGTCAGACTAAGCTTTGAACAAAGGAAATTCATTCTAAAATGCTACTGGAAGTGTGAAAACGCAGTTGAAGTGCAAAGACAGTTTAGGAGGGAGTTTCAAACAGATCCACCAACGCGACTTACCATCACTCGAATTAGAGATAAGTTTGAAGCCGATGGAACTGTTCAGAATGTCCACAAGAAGCGTTCCGGAAGACCACGGACATCGACAAGCCCCACAAAGCAAGAAAGAGTACTGGAAACGTATCACCAAAGTCCAAGAAAATCTGTGCGGCAAGCGAGTCGTGAGGTAGGAATTTCAGAATCGTCTGTCCAACGCATTTTGAAGCGCTGTCAATGGAAAAGTTACATTCCAAGATTAGTCCATGCTATTAATGAAGATGATGATCCGGACCGAAGAGTGGAGTATTGCGAGTGGTACTTGGCACGATGTGGATGTGGATTGGACGAAGGGGTTTCGTAGAATACCCTCCGCGTTCACCAGACCTCACACCACTAGACTTTTTTTTATGGGGATACTTAAACGACAAAGTCTACGCTATAAAACCTGCAACAGTCGCTGAATTGAGAGCAGCCATTGAACGAGAATGCACACAAATACCAAACGAAATGTTTCGTGATGTTTGCGATTCCATTGCTTCGCGTTATCAGCAGTGCCTGGACCAGAACGGACGTCAGTTTGAAAACAGGCGTTGACAAAACAATTAAATAATGTCTGTAGATTCTATTACATTTTGAAAATGAAATGTATTTTAATAAACACTGCCTTTATAAGTATTTAAAGTGTGTATACATTTTTTTGGGACGCCCTGTATATATATATAGCCTAGGTCTTTGCGCGAACTAAGAATAAGATGGCCTATAGCCTACGTCCAATTTTCAACGCAAATTATCGTCAAATTTTTGAAGAAACGACAAATATTTTTTGTTTTAATTTATATTCATTAAAGCTGTTAAATTAAATAAATTAAATTTCTCCTATTCAAAATGTACTCATCAATTATTAATAAAAAGTTAAAATAAGTTTAAAAAATATTCATTTCTCTCATTTCAATGGTGCCCATAGAACGGAAAAGGAAATATATATATATATATATATATATATATATATGTATATGTGAATAAAACCACGAAGGAAAGGAAACACAGAATGGTGCTCAAGCGCTTTCGTCTAATAACATCCTCAGGGACACTGAAGTAAATAAAGAGTTCGAGACTATATATAGGTCAGAAAAAAAAAATATATATATATATATATATATATATATAAATTGTGGGAGGAGCATACAAATTTGTAAGGAAAACTACCAATTTTAGCACTTTGCCCTTCTTGTCTAAATCCGTTCTGAACGAATTCAACACAAGATCAAATGGCTTGTTTACAACCAATTTTATAGATAACGCCTGAATGATATATAGGTCACAAAAAATAAAAAAAATAAATAAATAAAAATATAAAAATAAATTGAAAAATAAAAATTGTAAGAGGAGCATACAAATTTATAAGGGAAACTACCAAAGTTTTAGAACTCTGCCTTTCTTGTCTAAATCCGTTCTGAACGAATTCAAAACAACAGGCTCAAGATGAAAAAGACCGTGGCTCATGTTAAAGTTATTTATAAGTTGGATAATAACAGACTCAAGAATATTTCTATTAACAATGTTGCTAGAGTGAAACAAAACTGAAGCATTATTCCAATCAATACAGTGGAATAACTGACAAATGGACAAAAAGGGTACTGAACGACTGTCCCGTTCTAACGGAATATTGATGCTGTCTTACACTCGTGTGTAAATCCTTTCCCGTCTGACCGATGTAAAAGGAATCACATTTTACAACCAATTTTATAGATAATGCCTGAATTATTGGTAGGGCTATTTTTACTATGATATTTTTCACAATATTGTTATATGAAAATACTACATTAATATCCAAAAGTTTAAGTACATTAGCAATGCCTAAAAATCCTGGGAAAAGTGGAAGTACTAAAATATTCTTTGACAAAGTGCGAGTGTTATTATCCACACGAAGAAGGTTCGTGTTGCCTTGTTAAGACAAGATTCCATAAACGCAGGTGGGTAGCACAGATCACTTCAATACCGTTGATTTTTTTCCAATTCGGCATCGATGTATTCCGGACTGGCGATCCTAAGAGCGCGGAGAAACATTGAAGAAAATATGGTCTTCTTAATGGGGGTGTCATGTCCAGAGTAAAGTGTACGTAGGACAAATTGTTTTTTTTTTTCCGATAGATACTAAACTTAAAACCTGGGCTTTCCCTATGTACACGCACATCCAAAAACGGAATTGAGTTGTCTTGTTCACTTCTAAAGTAAACGTAATGGAGGGGACTTCATCATTTAACTGAAGGAGGAAGTCATCCAGGTCACGATTCATGGGCCAGATACACAAAATATCGTCGACGTACCGCAACCATGGGATGCCAACCCCTAGGATTCTCGGAATGCAAGTAATTTCGAAAAACTCCATATAAATATTGGAGAGGAGGGGCGACAAGGTGTTGCCCATGGCCATCCCAAAAACCTGTTGATAATACTCGCTATTGAAAGTGAATTTACAGTCTTTGAAGCAAAGCTTAATAAGTTCCAAAACGCTGTGTGCAGGTAGTGGCAGGTCGTACTTATGTAATTCTCGGGAGAGAAAGTCAAGCATATCGTCAATGATCAATCTATCGTTGGTTTCAGTGCGTACATTATCAGGGATAGTTCCGAGAATGGGGAACAAGACTTTGACAAGCCATTTGAGAGTTTATAGGTAATAGAGCCCACCGAGCTAATAATAGGGCGCATAGGGTTGCCAGGTTTGTGGTTTTAATAAGACCGTAAAGGTAGGGAAGAGAAGGTGAAGTGGAAGTGAAAAGCGGAATTAAGTCCTTATGATCTTTGAGAATGCGTTTCAAGCCACTATTGAATGATTTGATGACGTTATCCTGCGGGTTCTTCCTAAGTTTTCTGTATGTGGCGGGGTCCTGGAGAAGCTCGTTCATCTTTCTAATGTAGTCCACTTTGTCCATAATAACTTTCCTAAACGTTTTCGCAATAGCCTCTCACAATTAAAAAAAGATGCTGAGCTCCATATTACTAAAGCAGACAAGGTTAACACCATAGTTAGTCCACTTTGTCCATAATAACTATGGTGTTAGCCTTGTCTGCTTTAGTAATATGGAGCTCATCATCTTTTTTTAATTGTGAGAGGCTATTGCGAAAACGTTTAGGAAAGTTATTATGGACAAAGTGGACTACATTAGAAAGATGAACGAGCTTTCCAGGACCCCGCCACATACAGAAAACTTAGGAAGAACCCGCAGGATGACGTCATCAAAACATTCAATAGTGGCTTGAAACGCATTCTCAAAGATCATAAGGACTTAATTCCGCTTTTCACGTCCACTTCACCTTCTCTTCCCTACTTTTACGGTCTTATTAAAACCCACAAACCTGGCAACCCTATGCGCCCTATTATTAGCTCGGTGGGCTTTATTAGCTATAAACTCTCCAAATGGCTTGTCAAAGTCTTGTCCCCCATTCTCGGAACTATCTCTGATTCACATGTAAAAAATTCCATGGATCTTACTGTAAAATTGAATAATGCGCGCACTGAAACCAACGATAGATTGTAAAAACGATAAGCAACAATTATTTATCTGAGGTGGTCCCTAGTAATAATAATAATAATAATAATAATAATAATAAATCTTTGAGTTCAAGCCCTGAAGTCATTGGTGAAGGAAGGTTTTCAATCTCAAATCTGTTTTTAAATCTATTTCATAAACTAAAGATTTTTTTTTATTCTTTTGAGGCGATAGACGAGATTACCGAATTAAATTAAAAAGATTTAATACATAGATAACGAAACAAGTAGGCTATGGACTAGATAAAAATTGTATCCAGTTCTTTATTTAGCAAGAAAGCGCAACTGGTTTTACATTAAAAATAAAAACACCATTCGTGAACAAATTAAAATCAAGAATTTTTTTGACGTCGGTTGGTGGTTTAATTTCAGTGATGCAGTTAAAGTTATTTGATTAGAGTAAAGATACAATAAAATGAGTGTTTCTGCTCATGTATTACAAATTTACAATTGATTTTCTTGCGCTACGACTGCAATTTACTGGTGTCGATTTGAAATAGTTCTAATATGGGATAATAAATCTTTCATAAATAACAGCCATGCGAATGAGAACTTTCTAAGAGTTGCAAAAAACTTCACTTTTCTACGTGAAGGTCAAAATATGATAATAAAAACCCACTCTAATAGACAGTTTATTTCCACAACAGTTTCGATGCCCACTGGCATCCTCTTCTGGTGGCTACAGAAAAACGAATGAACCAAAAACAAGAGGGAAAACAGTCCAGGGACCATTAAGAAATTCGCACCTAGGTTATTACATTTATTATTACATTTATTACATTTAATATTGCATTATTATTATTTATTACAGAAATTATAAATTTATTATTACATTGATAATTACATTGTTGTTTATTATACAGAAATTAAAACCGAAAAACGAATGAAAAGGCGAGGAGGAAACAATCTGTAGCCACCCGAAGAGGATGCCAGTGGGCATCGAAACTGTTGTGGAAATAAACTCTGTCTATTAGAGTGGGTTTTTATTATCATATTTCTAAGAGTTGTTTTCTTACTAATAACTGATTTTATATAATTCTACTACGCTGATTTCGAATAAGGTGTCCCTTTTTTTCTATCACGTAAGGATTTTCTGCAAACTGGAAGGGAAAAAACAACAACAACATAAATAAATATATTTATTTCAATTTACATTAGGTACCTATTTCGCTTTGTTATACTAATTAAAATGCAAACAACTTTATGTAATTGACATTAATAGTCTTCTTTTTTTAGTCATCTTTATTTGTCCTGAGTTTTCTTGCGAGATCTATGCCTTTCAGTCTCGAATGTACGCGCTGTTCCTTTTCGGAGAGCAACAAAGTCCACCCGCCGTAGATCGAGCTTACTGCCTCTAGAGTCACTACGCTTCACCCGAGGGACGCACACACAGAACCTAATCAAACCGTGATCACTCCCGCCCAGCGATTCGTCAACGGTGAGGCCAGTGACGAAGTTGTCTTCGGTCGTGAATACTAAGTCTAGAACGCTTTCGCCTCGTGTAGGCCCATTGACCCACTGAGTCAGGAAGGTCTCATCAGCAAAGTCAACTAGCCTCCTTTGGCATTAGCAATCCTGTCTTCCCAGTTTATGCCGCGACAGTTGAAGTCTCCTAAAACTACACACACACACACACACACCCTGTCCCCTAGCAGGCTACGGAGTTCGGTGTACAGGGCTGTATCCTCCTCAAGGAGGAGATGCGGAGGTCTGTACACCAAGATTAACCTATAGTTCGTCCCTCCCACGTTCAGATCGACGCCAAGCAGCTCCCGTTCCGATCGGAACCGGCAGTCGACCGGCCTCAACGTGCCCCTCACGTATATTAGTACCCCTCCCCCCTCCCCACGGGTGCGGTCTTTGTGAAACATTCCATACCTGGGAATCTCGAACTCCCCAACGTAGTCCCTACGATCAGTATGAATCCAGGACTCGGTAATAGCAACGATATCCTGGTATTCTGATGCTAAGAGCGCCCGTAGCTCGTAAAACGTATTCTTAATCGACCTAGCATTAAAAAGCACTGCACGGAGGGAGCCTTCCCTATTCAAACCGCCCCCTAGCCCGACCCGTTTCCCGAACAGCCAGGGCTGTCGGGAGTTGAAGAGCCCCTCACCAACGAGGGGACAACTTCCGCAGGAGCTGAGCCCCCTCCAACGGGGAAGGAGGGTCACCCACCTGTACATGGACGCACCCTTCAGTTGAAGGTACGTCCGCCACCGGCTCAGAGAGAGAGAGAGAGAGAGAGAGAGAGAGAGAGAGAGAGAGAGAGAGCAGAAGATAGGGGTAAATGTGAGGGACACTTCATAATATTATTAAGAAGATATATTTCCATGAAATACAGATCACAGATCTACAGATCTTCCATGCTGTTTACAATTGTTTTTCTCTTATGGAATATGGAGAATATCGATCATAGTGTAGTGAATACTCTTATTTTAGTTTCAAGATAAATGTTAATTTTACCGTCTTGAATTTCGGAATAGCTATAAATTCATTTTAAATTAGTTACCCATCATAATTCAATTGTAAACCACATTAATACTAATTTTATGTATACTGTATCATTTTATTGTATGTAAACATAATTAATTATATATCACAATTGTCAGTTAATTATTTATATTAAAATAATTATTTTAATCTAATACCATGTCCATTTTGCAAATAAATAATAGAAATCCAAGGGTTATATTTTCCATCCTTGGTACTGTCGCAGTTTCGCCTAACGGACTCAATACGGCTAGTGAGATAATCACTGGTTGGCACTTAACCAGCGGCAGTGCTTATGGCTACATCATCCAGGTTAACCTATACCGGATAGATGCGCTACGGTCCCAAGCCGTAGCTTACCTAGGCCCAACGACGACGACGACGAAAACCAACAATTGATGACCCCGGAGTTGGATTCCCCCCTTTTACCCGAACGACTAGGACTAAACTGTAACGTCGTTCGTGCCCATCACCTCCTTTTACCCGAACGACTAGGATTAGACTGTAACGTCGTTCGTGCCCATCACCCCCTTCACCCGAGCGACTAGGACCAGACTGTAACGTCGCCCGTGCCCTCTGCCCCTCACCCCTGCCCGTGCGCTCTGTGCCTGCGATCGTCTCAACCTCCACTCCTTCGTTGGTAACTTGTCGTCTTGCTTGTACGTCAGCAAGCATAGTAGAAGATGCCTGACGACGCTGGTGCCATCTCCCACTTGAGCGTAAAGCTACCCGTCTTCTGGCCGGGTGATCCATTTATTTGGTTCCACCAAGTGGAATCACAATTCAACTTGGGAAGGATCACCGCTAGCAGGACAAAATAGGATCATGTTTTGTCCTCTCTACCAGCGAGCATCATCTCTGAAGTCCGTGACGTCATCGTGTCTACTTCCACGAGTGAGGACCCATACAACGATCTGAAGTCTGCCATCCTGTGCCGCACCACTGTCTCCGAGCGTGAGAAACTACATCAGTTAATCTCAAAAGAAGAACTTGGAGACCGTAAGCCCACTCAAATGCTGAGGGCTATGCAGTGCGCTCTAGGCGAACGCGCACAAACCTTCGATAAGGACATCTTTAGACAGTTGTTCTTGCAGAAACTTCCTCCATCAGCTCAGCGTGTCTTGGCCACTATGGATCCTGCTACTCCAGTTGATAAACTAGCAGAAACTGCCGACAAAGTAGTGGAGATTGACACAGCTCCGGTCAACAACGTGAACACACAATCGGAACTGGAGTTGAAAGTGGAAGAGTTAAGTCAACAACTCAACCACGTTTGTTCTCTGCTACAAAATCAACGGCAAAGAAGCCATTCTCGGTCAAGATTTACGAAGAGGCATCGTTCGAGTTCCGGGAAGATCTGCTTCTACCACTCTAAATTTGGAAAGAAGGCTAGGAAGTGCATCTCCCCTTGCAATTTTTCGTCGGAAAACCCCAGCAGCGAGTCCTAATGGCGTCTAGTACTCGCACTGCCAACCTGTTATTCATAAAGGACAGGAACTCTGGTGTCAATTTCTTGGTCGATACCGGAGCGTCAGTCAGTGTATTCCTAAAAAATCTGGTCATACGCACTCAGAATCTCCGCCTCTATACGCTGCTAACGGTTCACGCATACCCACGTACGGTACTCAGTCGCGTGAACTAAACTTGGGCCTTCACCGATCCTTCAAGTGGATTTTCATCTGTGCTCAAGTGCAGCATCCCATAATCGGCGCTGACTTCCTCCAGCATTTCAAACTCCTGATAGATCTTGACAAGCGACGCTTATGCGACCAGGCCACACTGCTTTCTGTTCTTGCCAAACAGGTTGCCCTTCCGGACGCCTCGAACTCTGCACTTTCCCTCGTTCCCCCTAATTCCATGTACCAGTGCCTTTTCCAGCGATATCCAGGAATTCTTCAACCGATGCAGATGGGTGATACCATTAAGCACACCATTACCCATCACATTACAACAAAAGGTCCCCTGTGTTTGCAAAACCCAGACGTCTTGCCCCGGACAAACTGAAAGCTGCCAAATCGGAATTCCAGCTTATGATAGATCTTGGGATAATAAGACCTTCCAAAAGCAGTTGGTCCTCTCCCCTACACCTGGTCCAGAAGTAGTCAGGAGACTGGAGACCATGTGGGGATTACCGGTTTTTGAATTCGACAACCATCCCGGACCGATATCCGGTACCAAATGTCCAAGACTTTACTTCTCTTCTCCACGGCAAATCTATCTTCAGTAAAATAGACCTCGTTAAGGCTTTCCACCACATTCCCGTAGAGCCTTCGGATATTCCCAAGACTGCAGTTTGTACACCATTTGGGTTATTCGAATTTGTGAAGATGCCGTTCGGGCTACGGAATGCTGCGCAAACCTTTCAGAGGTTTATAGATGAGGTCACCAGAGGCTTAGACTTTGTTTATGCCTACATCGATGATTTGCTTGTGGCCAGCTCAACGGAAGAGGAACATAAGGAACATCTTTCACTCCTCTTTCAACGCTTAGAACAATACGGTGTTACTATTAATGCATCTAAGTGTGTGTTTGCACAGCCGACCTTGGAATTTCTTGGTCACACGATTTCGCAGCACGGAATTACCCCCCTTCAGGACAAGTGTGAAGTGATAAAAAATTACCCTATGCCAAATAATCAGCGTGAGTTACGTCGGTTTCTAGGTTTGGTAAATTATTACCACAAGTTCATTAAAAACTGTGCCAGTGTTCTTGCTCCTCTACACGCTATGATCACACACAAACGCAAGGTAACGAAATTGGTATGGTGTAGCGATAGTTTACAAGCGTTCGACAATGCCAAAAATGCTATCAATAGTGTATTGTCTCTGTCATTTCCTATCAGTGATGCCCCCCTAACTCTGACGGTCGATGCATCAGATGTTGCGATCGGTGGGGTGTTGGAACAAACCATTAACGTGTCAACAAGCACCCATCGCGTTTTACTCGAAAAAGCTGCAGCCAGCCCAAACGCGTTATAGTGCTTTCGGACGTGAACTTCTTGCTATTTACTTAAACGTGAAGCATTTTCAACATTTCCTTGAAGGCCGAGAGTTTTGTGTTTTTACCGACCACAAACCTTTGGTCACTGTCTTCAATAAAAACAGCTGTAACCACTCTCCCAGAGTCATCAGGCAACTCGATTATATCTCGCAATTTACCACAGATATCCGCCACATCAAAGGTGTCTTGAACACTCCAGCGGATGCACTTTCAAGAATAGAGATTACTTCTGTTACCCTCAGCTCTACACTGTGGAATGCTATTGCACAGGATCAAGATAAGGATACGGAACTACAAGACCTGCTCAGAGAAGACTCCACTCACTCACTTTCCCTCAAGAAAATGAGTATGCCAGGATTGTCTGTGCCCCTCTATTGCGACGTATCAACAGCTGCTATTCGCCCTTATGTCCCTCCATGTCACAGACAAGCAGTCTTCACGGATCTTCATAAGCCCTCCCATCCTGGTATCCGTGCTTCGCAACACCTGGTTACCTCTCGCTTTGTTTGGCCCTCGATGCGGAAGGATGTCAAACATTGGACCAAAACGTGCCTTGCCTGCCAGCGTGCCAAAGTCCAAAGGCACACCAGGTCCCCCTTTGACGCATTTCCGCCCCCATCCCAGCGATTTGAAGTAATTCATGTAGACATTATTGGCCCTCTTCCAGTGATTCAAGGCCAACGTTATCTGCTCACCTGTCTCGACCGCTTTTCCAGATGGCCTGAAGCCATCCCACTTCCTGATATCCAAGCGGACACTGTTGCAAGAGCCTTTCTTCATGGATGGGTATCAAGATTTTGATTGCCGACAAAAGTCATCACTGACCAAGGTCGCCAATTTGAGTCTTCGCTTTGGAAGAAGTTTACCAGCTTGTTGGGTACAGTACATGCGCATACCTGTGCGTATCATCCGCAAGCTAACGGCCTCGTCGAACGCTTCCATCGCCAACTGAAGTCATCCCTTATGTGTCACGAAGACTCCCATTGGATGGATAAGCTTCCACTCGTGTTGCTTGGTATTCGCTCTGCATTTAAGAGTGATCTGAAGACTACAGCGGCTGAACTAGTCTATGGAACAACACTGCGGCTACCAGGTGGCTACTTCACTGCAGGGGATAAGTCATGTGATCCTACGGAATTCGCTCAAACACTTTCCTCTCACATGCAGTCCCTTCAGCCTGTTCCCCCTCGATTGACTAGCCAACAGAACATCTTTGTTTCCCCAGCCCTCCAGTCTTGCACCCACGTTTTCGTTCGTGTACCTGTCCCAAAACGGCCTCTCCAATGTCCATATGACGGGCCCTATGAAGTTCTTCGACGTACGCGCAAATCATTTCTCATCCAGCGCGGTTCCAAGGTCGACAAGGTTTCTATCGATCGTCTTAAGCCTGCGTTTTTGGAATCAACCTTAAGCGAGGTACATGTAGCTACCAAAAAGGTCCAGGGGAAATCTGTGTCGTTCGGAACTCTTTGAAATTCCTCTCTGGTGGGGTAGTGTGTAGTGAATACTCTTATTTTAGTTTCAAGATAAATGTTAATTTTACCGTCTTGAATTTCGGAATAGCTATAAATTCATTTTAAATTAGTTACCCATCATAATTCAATTGTAAACCACATTAATACTAATTTTATGTATACTGTATTATTTTATTGTATGTAAACATAATTAATTATATATCACAATTGTCAGTTAATTATTTATATTCAAATAATTATTTTAATCTAATACCATGTCCATTTTGCAAATAAATAATAGAAATCCAAGGGTTATATTTTCCATCCTTGGTACTGTCGCAGTTTCGCCTAACGGACTCAATACGGCTAGTGAGATAATCACTGGTTGGCACTTAACCAGCGGCAGTGCTTATGGCTACATCATCCAGGTTAACCTATACCGGATAGATGCGTTACGGTCCAAAGCCGTAGCTTGCCTAGGCCCAACGACGACGACGACGAAAACCAACAATAGAAAACGTTTGTATAAATAAAAGGGCATACCATGATATTTCTCGTTGCTAAGATTTTTTCACATTTGATTACTTGAAATTAAATAATAACATATAATAACTGTACTTTTGAAAAAGTGGAGCAAGGAGCGCATCACTGCTGGGACAAATGAGGCTGACTGCTGAGGCAATATGAAGGACCACTGGGACAAAATCCCAGTAGTTTCTATGTAAAAAAAATGCCCTGACAGGATAGAGTAAAAAGCCTGCTCGAGTACACGTTCGGCTATTATTACTCCACTATACTGAATGCCCACCAAACGTTCGGTTATTCTTTCACTAGTTTTTTTTAACCGAGTATAGTTCAGAATTCAAATCGATGTGTGAGGAAGTCTTCCAAGTCGTAAGTGCTATTGTAGCAAGGATGGACACGTGAGATTTTTAAAGTTAGGGCTATGAGACCTAAAGGTGAGATAATGATGTATTACGTTGAAGATTTGAATGGGGAAGAAATCGCAGGAGGCTTTTACCGCGAGGAGTTGGAGAAAGTGGAATTTAATTTAGGGAAAAATGTGTTTAATTAAAATTGAGAAAATTTTAGGAAGCAAAGGTTCAGGAAAGAGAAAAATGTACCTGGTGAAATGGCTAGGATACCCAGAAAGCTTCAACACCTATATAAAAGCTGATGCAATAATGAAGCTTAAATAGTATACAACATGGCTCCTAACCATTTCTACGCCACACTCCCGTCCTCCTCGTCCCTGTCTGTACACCCTAACAACACACGTGCCAACTTTGTAACAGAGCTCCATGGACCCATTGAATTGGGTCGTGATTCGTATGAGGTGGGGATATGTGAAATTCAGCTGGACACCCTCTTTTTAAATATAGATTATAAAGTTACCGTTTTTACGATTCTTAGAGACATTGATGAGTGTGAAAAAGCTGCGGATGAACGGTGAAGGCGAGGCAAGGTTTGTAGCGTTCTAATCCAGCGTCCCAAAGCGAATGCTACTTGTTGGGGTAGGTGTCGTCTAAATATTGCCTAAGTTCCAGCCCGTTTTCAACTTGTTCGTCTCTGCACTTCTTGAAGTCGTCGAGCAGAAAAGTGTAAGCATGTTTGAGGATAGTATTAAAATAGCTCATGTCGCCAACACGAGCGTCTAATAAAGGCTTCAGTTTACAGAATGTTGCTATTTCAAATAATCTATCGAGGGTGAAACGGTGACGAGTAGGTACAAGACCATTATTAACACTACTCTTCCACATCAGACGTATATAGTCGCATGGCTGAGTTGTATGACGGTTCACACTTAACATCCAAATAATAGACTATGAAGGTACGTATATCACCAATCATCACCCTTGTTGCACTCGTACCTGTTGGTATTTTATAATTCTCCTCCGCCCACTTCTCAACTATCATAAAGATCTTTCCTATCTCATCAATATTCATATAAATAATATTATGTTTTACGGACTCCGTACGTCTATATTTTGTTTCAAGTACATAATTAATTGTGCCGCTGCTACGTTTAAACACTCACTGATTTGTAAAAGGTTACATCGTATTGTGCGTTAAGAATGTTGCTTAGCGGTAACTCCATATTTCTTTCTTTATGTTTCCTGGTGAAACTGCGAGGAGAGTACGTCACGATGCTTCAAACTCAGAACCCGTTTTGAGGCGGTACGGAATGTTTACCTCATATCGTAAGTCTGGACTGGTGGTGAGCCATACGTCTTAGACTCTGTATCACAGCTATTGCTGGAAGCTGACGCGAATCATGTAAGGCTATGTACCAACATGAAAAACTTAGGTTCAGGATGGGAAAGAAAAGAAAAATATGTTCATAAAATTACTTAGCACATGAAATGAAACGAAGGTAATTCAATTAACATTAACAACACTAGTAATTTAACAACGAAGATGTTCAACTACTTTGAGAAATTCATTAAGCTTTGAACGACGACGCAAGATGTGTTTAAATAAAGAATTATTTTCGTATAGTTCATCGTACTCTTCCTCCAACCATTTTTCCTCTAACTGTATTTGCAACTATCTCATTTTCATAATTCGTAGCCAAAGACAACGTTTCGTTATAATAGAAAGAGACTGGGCCAATAGTCAAGACTCAAGACGATTGTTTTCTGTGGCAAGTTAAACATCCCACTCCGAGGGCATAGAGACGACGGACAACCTGATACGGAAAAAGACAGCAGAAAAAGACAGCGGAGATTTTAGGTCATTATTAATGTTTAGGATTGACGCAGGAGATAACCAATTGGAAGAACATTTGATGTCCGTTCCCAAATATGCGACATACTGTACATCAGCAAGACAACACAAAATGCATTAATAGAGGGTGCTGGATGTACCGGATTGCAAATTCTATAATATCCTTTTTAAAGAGTCTCCATATTAATCTGGATGGTCTTGTACAAGGGTACAACTGCAAAGCGTCAATGAAAGGTTGCATCAGTGGTGGCCAAGCTGTGATTTCACAAAATTATCCATGTGCCATGTAGGGCCTAAATGAATTGTGCGTCACTACCTAAACCTCACTCTCATTACAGCCTGCTCATTACCAGCTATTTGAAATACACAAAGGACTCTTACTGAAATAATAAATTTCATTAATCGTTATCCAAGGCGAGTTCATATGTTAAGCACCAATATTGAAAACTCATCTAAAAATGAAACAAAAAAACATCACCTAAAAACTCTGTATGAAACACGTTGGGTCGAACAACACGACAGCGTTTCGACATTCTGCAAATTACTGCGAGAAATCAAAGAAACTTTGGTTCTTTGTGAGAGCTTAACAGACATCGAAACCTCCTCCAAAGCTCAAATGCTTTTGCGAGCCATCAATGATTCAGAATTTATTGCTGCGCTGTACACGTTAAAAGACATCTTAGCTGTAACACACCAATTGTCTACTCAACTCCAAACTATTCAACTTGCCCTCTTCAAAGTTTTGGACTACATTAGTTCTGTAATTAATCTCGTCAAAGAAAGGCGTAAAAAAGTAACGAGTTTGGGAAGAAGAAGAGAAAACAGCTGACCTGCTGGGTGTAGAGTTACAGAAACCCAGAGTTACTGTTAGACAACGCCACAGGGTCAATGTGCCATCAGATAACGCTCAAGAGTATTTTCTGAGGGGAATCTACATACCTTTCATTGACCATGTCATCAGCGATTTATCTGAAAGATTCACTGATCACAATAGTGTAGCTTTCTGAATGAGTGTACTGATTCCTGCCATCTATGTTGAATACAGCGCTGCTGATATCAAGCCTGTTGCAGAGACGTACAGAAAATTCATCGATCAAGACAAAATTGGAACTGAATTCGAAATTTGGCAGCAGTACTGGAGACAGACAAGCGTACAACTCAAGACTGCTGTAGATTCCTTAGCATTTTGTGATAAAAATCTCTATCCAAACATCCATACTCTTCTCCAGATTGCTGCAACAATTCCAATCAATATTGCAACGGCTGAACGCTCGTTCTCTTCATTGAAAAGGTAAAGACCTACTTTCGATCCACCATGACTGAGGGTAGGTTAGCAGGACTTGTCTTACTAGCTGCCCATAAGGATATTGAAATAACAGCCGATGAAATCTTGGACGTATTTGACTGGAAAAGCGCACGTAGGTTAGGGTTGCATTTGTAATCTGAATCTGCCCAGTAATCATCAACAATTCAGACAATTAATAGAATAGCGTCCAGTTGCCTGATGATTGCTATGTTTTCCTTTAAGGTGTTTAATCATTATTGTTAATTTGTGCTTGTGCCAAGGGGTTAAAGCTTCACTCCTAGTAGGGTGTCAAGTTACCGAGTATGTCACTGCAATTTTCCCCTTTTTCACGTCTAACTATGTTGTGTTTTCTGTCATTTACATGTTAACTGTTATCATCTTCATAGTCAATAAAAATAATTTTATGCTTATTATTTTTTTGTTTCATAAATTCATATAGTTCGTATACGTTTGGTATATCTTCATAAATGTTTTCCTTTGTCTACTTTCGCGGATAATGGTGGAGGTGATTCTTTGCAATTTTACATTGGAATATCTGTTCTATAAGTTCATCTTGCATTCCCATATTTCATTTTACTCTCTTCTGAATACCAAGGTAGTGGCTACTGGCTAGTGAGGTTTTAAAAATTAAAGTAACATGTACTAATGGCAATAATTTTAAATTTTGGGCAAATATCTAGCAATTAAAACCGAAAGAAAAAGATCATCGATGTTATAAGTTTTTCAAAATCAGCCTGAATAACACACGACCAATCCGATGTAAAACAATGTGTTTTCTGGCTTGGCACTGGTGTGTGTGTATATATATATATGTATATATATATATCATCTAAGTGAAATGTTAAAGTTTGGTTGGTAGAAAAATGAATAAGTTAAGTTATTTTTATTTTTATTTTTTAAATTTTTTTTTTAGGACAGGCTCAATGGAAGCGAACTTCAAGTAGGAAGGAAGTACCAGATGAAAGAGAAGCACAGTTCCTGAGAACAACAGGAGAAACACCATCAGGACAGTACGCCTTTCTAGAGTTGAGCCCAGACATGGCAGGAAGCACAACTTTGGAAGAGATCTTAATTTCAGACATAATTAAGTCTAAGGGAGGATGAGATGGCGAAACAGTATCGGAATTGTCCAGGGTTGAGTTGGAGACGAAAGTTTGAGCAAAGAGTTCAGTTTTGTCAGAAGAAGAGATGGCAAGGGAGGGGAAGAGGAAGAAGTTAAGTTGTTGGAGAGATTCTTAGCTGGACGCCAGAAGGAGCGAGAAGAATTAGAATTGGATAGGTTTTCATATTTTTGTCGGATGAAGGAATTTTGGCGAGTCGAAGAACAGATTTTACATTATTCCAGGCAGAAGTATAAACGAAGTGAAAGTCAGCAGTTGGCTGGGAACGGTACCTTTTGAAAGCCTCCTCTCTGTTGCGGATAGCAATAGAACAAGTAAAGTTAAACCAAGGGTTTTCTGCATTAGTAGTAGGAATAGAATATGGAATGTACGCTACCATGCCGGGGAGAATCAACTCCGTGTTACGCTCTGCACATTCGGTAGGTTCCCGGCCGCGGAAGCAATAATCATCCCATGGAAAATGAAAGAAGTACTGCCTAAGGGCCTTCCAATCAGCGCCGCGAAATTAGGAGGATTCAAAGGCCGAATTGGGGCGATAGGACAGGAAACAGATATAAGATTGTGAAATTCGCATGTAAGCCGTAACCAGAGGATATAGAATTCAAAGGATTCGAGTTCGGGAATACGAGAACAAGTTAGGTCTTTAGGTGGGTACAGAAAAGGGATTCTTGTCAGTCGTCCCAGACACCTGAGTTTCAGTGAGGAAGAAAAGGCGAGGTTTAGAGAAAAGATGGTGTTCAACAGATTAAAAACTTGAGGAAAGGCCACGAATGTTGCAGAAGCTTATAGGAAGTGAATCAGGCAGAAGCCCAGAACATTTCGAATGAGTGGTAGCAGATCCAACCCCGCTTCCCGGGTCTACATTCGCATTATCGGCAGTGGGAGAGCCAGAAGTGGGGACATTTATGGTCCCCTCCTCATGGGACTCCGAAGCTTTTGAAGTTGTTGCCATTTTTTTAAATTTTTTGAAAGATTCTGTAGTGTGTAGGATGCATGTATATGTAGTGAAGAATAGGGAGAGAAGTGTGTGTTTAAGAGTATGATGGACTGCTAGGGCGGGTCGTACTCAGGTGACAACATGAATCTGAAGGAAATCCTACCATCAGGGGTGTCTAAATTATGTGTTTTTACATGGGGAATTCAAATATGAGCTTCGTTTTTGGATAGGATAACTCTAACCTACATAATTTTGTATTTCTAAATTGCCAATTTTACCCTTTTGAACCCCTTTATAATATATTAAAAGATATAAGGTAAATCATTTATATTGACAAGGCCAAATCAACTTTACATATATTTATTAATAGGTGAACTGCATGTATATCACTGGATATAATTACAAAGATCATTCTCCTGACATCTTGAACTTTGCCAGGTTGCACAAATCCTGCTTTGACTCAGACTTGGACATCAGCTTCCTGCTGGTCTCCTGAGCCCTGATCCCTCCATCCCTCTTTTCCTGTGAGAAGTACTTAGCAGAAGCCTCAGTCACCATTTTAACAACCCTCTCAATGCTTTGTGTGTGGCAAGGCCAGTTGCGCACCTCCATGGGGGTGTTGATGAAGTTTTTCACCTCTGAGGTGCTTAGAGAGCAGGTGAGAGGTGGCTCTGACACACCTTCTGACCAGCTGATCAAGTCACCAATGCTGGAAGCATCACAATTGATGTCAGGTGTCCTTCTGCTCCTAACAGAGGAGTCCCCCAGGTGAGTGTCCGGGTCCCCCTCTCCCCTGATGGCCAGGATTCTTTCCACCCCTTCAATCCTCTCCTTCTGATCCTCAGAGCAGAGTAGTGTTTGGAGGATGACTTCACTGTGGGCATACCAAGCAGATCTTCTCATAGTTGGCATCACAATATCCAGCACCTCCTTTCTCTGGGACTTGAGGCAGTCCAGCTGAAAGAGGATGTGCCTATGCCCTTCGATCCAGGAGTGCTTGACCTTCACGTTGAACCAACATGGGTAATACACTCCAATGATGAATTCCACAATGAATTGCAGAATCTTCAGGTTCTTTCCTTTAAGTCCGTGCTTTGACACCCAGAGCCTGAGAAGTCTGTTCGCTGTGGTGAGCCAGCGGCTGTGGTTTACTGGTCCTATCTCTAACAGAGCCAGCCCTGCAGGAAGTACTCCATCCCTGACTGCACAGACAATTTTATAGCCATAGTATTGATCAGTTGAGAGATCTTGAATGACCTTGTCAGGAAGCTTGATCAGTGGAGGGCCAACAGAGATTCGGGTGAAGTTTGGATTGATATCAAAGTCTGTAGCAGAATCAAGGAGCTTTCCTATTGGCCCGGATAATTTTTTGTCTGACAGAGTAGGGCCATCAAGGTCAACAATGAGATGGCGCAGGGGAAGTTCAACAGTGTGCAGGTTGCACACCAACCAGACCAGCTTTCTCCCCAGGTGCAGCTCCAGCTTCCGCATTACTCCAGCTTTCACACCAGTGTTGACATTTGTTGAGTCTCCTCCAATGGCCAACAAGGTCTTATCATAACCCCTCTCTTTCAGCCAGGCAAACAGGACCTTAGCAATCTTCTCCGCATGTGACTCCTCTTTAGTTGCTTTCTCTGGGGTAAAGTGGAACAGATAGTAGCTGCCAGGCTCACTAACAACACTATAGTGTTCTTCCTTGATCTTTGCGGGAAAAGATTGGTCACTGCCCTCAGCTTCCATCATCACATTGGTCAGGTCAATCCACCCATCAAAGAGGATGCAAGAGATCCCCCCCCTCCTCCCTGCACTTCTTCTCGAACTGTTCCCCCAGCTCTCTCATCAACTTCTCCTGTGCTCTCTTGACCTTGCTCTTATCAATCACTTTACTTGTATTGTCTTCTGTGATGATTCCTGCGTCAATCAGAGCTGCTGTTGTTATCGCTGCAGTTGACCTCAGTTGTTAATTAAATTTTGCTCAATGTATCACTATAATATGCGTAGAAATAGCTTTTTCTAAAATATAACAGAATAATACTCACATGTGAACAGTAACAAAAAAAATATCAGTAGATAATCACTAAATCCCCTCACTGCAAGCCGAGGTGGTAAAATAGCTTCATAAATCATGAGTCACTTCAAATATTTCACAAAACGTTTTAGAATGTTCTGAAACGTTACATTCTAGCCTCTGAGAAAGGTGGCTCAGAAAATGGCCTTATGCGCGCCAGAAAACCGTCAAAATATTTCATATACCAAACTGTATGATAATTACAATTAAATGGAATGGCACACCTTTTTATTTGAGTATTTAAATATTATTATTATTATATGAATTACATTATATGTGTTTATATGAATTAGTTAGAACAATGCTCTATGAGAGATAACGTGAGCAGCCATGATAGAAAACGTGAGAAGACATATTCTGGGGTAACTACAATAGTAAAATAATCAACAATTTAATAATAATCAACTGCAAAATGATGTAGGTTAGGGTTATCAGAATTAAATATTTTCTTCAGAATTGTGTTCTATACACCAAAATATGTCATTTGAACACCCCTCTCCATTGATTTAAAAAAAATGCATAGTATGACCCGCCCTATAATGGACTGCTCACAGGGTAGAAGAGACACAGAGAAAGATCAGCTAAGGAGGCAGTGACAGGAGAAATGGGAGTTCCAACACTCCGTCTTCTGTTTAACGTTGCCCCCGGAGTACTTCCCTGTTCGATTAGTGTTTACAATCTCCTCCTCGATACTTTTCCCTCGGCCTCTCCTCCTTGACTACTTTCTCCTTGCCCTTTCTTTCAGTATCTTCCATTATGGTGATTATTTCCCGTCTTCTTATGTCCACTATTACCACTCTGGAACCCTATGCGCCTTGTCAGGGGCTCCCTCGGCGTTCTGCTCCTCGGAGTACTCTTTATCCTCTTCCTGAACACCGCCGAGCCCCTAAGTCTTGGAAGCCAGTTTCCGTGGCTCCATATTTCCGTTTGTCTCGACTTCTCTTGTCGTCTTTTTTGTTAAACCGATTACATCTCGTTCTTTGCTTTTTCATCATGTTGCGGTCTTTCGCAGCTTTGCGGCTTCCACCCAGGTTTCTCGCGACGATATTTCAGATCGCCGTGATGGGTCTTTACTCATCAAATCACGATCTACGATCAGAGTAGTTCCCTGGCTGCAATCTCCACCTTGGTTGGGTGTCCGGTTTCATGCGCCCTCGACTCGAAGATGAATTCCTGCCGAAGCACTATTTTCACCCCTCATTTCTTAGACATCTAGGAGGACCTCCGCTCCTGTTTTGCGGAGTCGAAGGTGTCTTCTGTGCATCGTTTCACAAAACGTGTGGATGGCTGTCTTCAGCCCACCCCGCGCTTACTCTTGACTTGACCAGAAATGTCCGGCCTTATGTCTCGCCTCCTACCCGTTGTTTTAATTGCTAAACATTCGGGCATACTGATTCTCGTTGTCGCCGGTCTACCTGTGCGTGCGTTCATTGTGGACAGGATTTCCATGATGTACTTTGCTCTAACTCCCCTTCTTGTATCAACTGTGGTGGTAATCATCCCGCTTCTTCGGCATCCTGTATTATTTGTAATTTTGAATTTGAAGTCTCGTATTCTATGGATTCTATGGACTCGAGAGTAATGACTTTTCCTGAAACTCGCGCTCAGATTCTTGCTCGTTTTGTTCGGGAGCATGTCACGTTCACTGACATTCTTTGTGCTTCTGGGTTCCCGACTTGGTCGTTTTCGGAATTCTGCTACTGCCTCGTCTCTTCCTCCGTTTTCTTCTTCGCTCACATCGGTCCAAATCTGCTCCCTATAGCGTCGGTCTTAGCAGTCTCAACACGTTTCTCCTCGGCCTTTCCTTGTCCAAACGCTCCCGCGCCACATTCTTTCTTCCTCATGGATGTCTGCGGGGTTGCCACCTTGTGGAGACCCTCCTGCTGGTCAGGCGGTGTTAAGCGTGGGGCTGAGAAGACTTCCCTTGGTTCTCCGAATTCGCGCCGTCCCTGCCGCCGTTGTTTGGGTCTGGTTTCCTCTCCGCATTTTGCCCCTGTCACTTTAAGTGGTCCCTTTACGAATCCTGCCCGATGCTCAACTTCATCTCTCTGTCCGAGGTCAGTGACTCCATTCTCTTCTGGCCGGCCCCTGTGTGTACTATGGGTCTTGGTGACTCAATTCCCTCTCCCCAGGTGGACTTAATCAGTCTTTCTCCGAGGTCTTCTACCCCTATTTCTCGCCCTTCGGACCTTTCGCCAGTTGGAGAGCCAACTCGCGGTGTTGGACTCCCTCCCATCAGCCTTACCCGGCCGCTCTCTCTCCTTGTTAGAGCTCTCTATACCCCGAGTCTGCTCTTGTTCTCCATTGTTCATTCATTCCTGTTCTGCTCTCCTTGCTCCGACCGTGCCTCGGTTCCTGCTCCTTGGGGTGCGTCGGGATCGTTTTCGAAAGTCTCGCATTTCTGTTCCTGTTTCCTCTTTTCTCCCTGCCCGCCCGTCTGATCCCCCTCTGCCCGCCCATGGTCCTCGTGGCGGTTCTGCCATTCTTGTTCATACTTCTTTCCCTATCGTCCACTTATACTCCGGTCTACTTTGTAGATGGATGCTGTCCGGCTTTCCTTGTCTCGACAGCATATCGTCTATTCTGTTTACCTTCCTCCACACATCCCTGTCTCTGGGGAGTTCCTAGTAGAAGGTGTTGACCAACTCCCCAGACCTTTTTTACTTTTGGGTGATTATAATAGTCGAAGCCCAGTGTGGGGTGATGTTCGGAACACTTTTATGGCTGGTACCTTGATTTCCCTGATGTCCCTTTCACCGTCTTAATTTGGATACTCCTACTTATTACCATGTCCACACTTACACCTTTTCCTGTATTGATCTTTCTTTTTGCTCCACCGACGGGCTCCCAGATTTTTGCTGGGAAGTTCTGGGGGATGATTACAGGAGTATCATTTCCCGGTGCGGCTGTCCTCGATAGTTTCCAATACCAATCTGCCACCTTCCTCCCGTTGGCTTTTCTTTAGAGCCGACTGGGAGATCTACTGTAATTTCACCAATGTTGGGCACGTTACTAGAAAAAAAGGTAACGACATTATTTAGTCGTTACTTGCCAAGAAAGTAGTATCGTTACCCAAAACCTGTATTCTGTACATAATATACTGCATATTATTATTATTATAGTATATATATGTAAATAACTGAACTACAAGCACTGAACTCAAAGGAAAAATGTAATGGTGTAATTAAATTTCTAAGGATGTGGACTAGGGTGGCCCACTTTTCAATTTTTTTTGAAAAGTATAGGTGATCGTGGTTTTTCCCATTATTTGGCACTATACTAGCACATTGGTACCATTTTTACAAAAATTGATCAATATTTAGGGGTCTCGCATCGACCTTGAAATTACTAGTTTTTTTTAAAAATGCATACTTTTTAACTTTTTACTGAATCAAGATAAATCATTAAGTAGGGATGTTTTCTGAATCCTCTAATGAGAAGTCGTTTGGTGTGCCTGCCAATGTCATATGACTAACGGTTTAAAGGTTGTGCCTGTATACAGGTAATACCAATGTGCTAGTATAGTGCCAAATAATGGGAAAAACCACGATCACCTATACTTTTAAAAAAAATGAGTCACCATACCCGGGCGGAATGTATATAGGTAATTAGAAAACGCACTATGCCTGTGCCAGGTACCTAACCTATTTCTTTTTTTGCAGATCATAACATTTTGAAATTCTGTCTGAGTTCCTCATCCTTTGTCATGGACAAATCGATGGCAACCATAACTGGAAGAACTCTTGAAGCTACAAATAGAGAGTCATCAAAAGGAAAGGCGAAAATAACATCGCTACCTTCTCTAAGATCGGCCTCGGAAATTTTTTTAGTTGGCCAACCGTCGTCCTCCATCAGTGGTAGCAAATTGCCAACAACACGGCAGGTTTTGCAATACTTCTTCAGTGTTATCCAGTACACTGCTAACAGGAAAGACGCATTCAAAGAAACCGTAAACAACGTCTTAAAGTTTTGGAACATGGCCCGCATTAAAACAATCACAAAGCTCAACTGCGAACGGAAGCTAGAGGCATTGTGGAAAGAGTGGCACTTACTCCAAAAGAGCAGAAAACGAGAAACTGACGCCGGAGGAAAATGGCAGAAGTTTTCGGACAGTGTGGACAAGCTGTGGGATATCGGAGCATCTGACGCTGTCGAAGATATAAAGAAGAACGACTGCTGTCCGACAAGGACAAGAAAGAAGACATTGACTTCTACCTCGATCAACGTGGTCCTCGGGTGGCAACGATGAGCGGGAACGATAAAGTTTTCGCTGTAAAAAGAAAGCTACAGGAAGGAAGAAAACGTCCTCGCCAGGAGCCGCAAACCTCAAAGTGTTTCTTTCAGTTATTTTTTATTCTTTCATAAACAAGCAATATGCTTGTCCAAGAGCTAGGAGCTATTTAATTCTGCTTTAATTAGGTTTTACTCTATCACCTAAAGATTTCGTGCTACAAGGGGTGTTGTAATACCTCATCTGTCCCCAAATGTTAACCACCCATTGATGGGAGGGGAGAGAGTATTTTGCTGGGAACGGGATTGGTTGTTATATATATTTACCCTACATTATTATGTAAGCGTTACTGTAGTCTATAACAACAAAATTTATGGTTTAGCATGTGCAATCCAATGTTGGTCTCGATAAGATGGTTCACATTTGGGGGATAAGTAGGGGATTTATGACAGCCTGTAGTAAGAAAACCATACGTGATAGGGAAAAACTAACTATATTTTTGAGATCAGCGCACTCAAATTATATAGAATCACCAACTAGTTTGTAATAATCGATCGACAAGTTTTCAGATGTGTACTGGTGTTATTGATAGTTTATATTTTTCTGGTGAGTATGAATTATAATTTAAATACGTTCCTTTATCTGTTGGTTTAACACGTACACCAGTCGTTAAACATCCATTTTGACCAATGAATATATTAATGTCTAGAAAAGAGAGTGTATTATTCAAGGAAGGTTCAAATGTGAATTTTAATTTACTTAGTTTATGAAGTCTTCGAATAAATAAAGGAATGTGGTTATCATTATTATTAATTATTATTATTATTATTATTATTATTATTATAAATAATATAAATTCATGCATTAGAATTAATACGTCTATTATTATTATTATTATTACCAAATCTCCTGAAAAAGTGAATATATTCCTTAACAATAAAACCGTCTGGCCACTGACTCCTGTTGTAAGGGTTGAACTGCAAATTTACACCTCTAATTATTACCTTAAATGATTTATGCTAAGGAGAGTTGGTGTTCAGTTTAATAATTAGGAGGTCATTGTATTCACCACAAACTCCTTCTACCATGTGACGAATATCGCATGCCTCGTTCCAGAGTTGAATATACAGGGTGATGCATAAATATATTTCATAAATCGCAGGGTGTATTCTTGAGACAAATGTAAAGAAAAAAGACCATATAAATATAGATTGAGAAACCCATAGGTTTCGCGCTATAGCACGCGACAGAAAAATAAAACTCGTCAAATTTTTGTTTACATTTTATGCAAATACATAGTGTGATACATTTCAGTAAATGTTCGAAATTCTTTTCTACTTCTTGAATGCATGTCTCAACACGTTGCACCAGTGATTGTCTGCAGGGCCTCCGAGAGCTGCCCCGGGCCCCGGGGAAGGATTGGTATATGGCTTCCCCTGTTTACTCAGTATTTTATTATGAATGTTTTTTGTGTACATAACAAGCAAACTGATTATATGTCCAAGTCACTATTCAAAACATACAGTATGAATAAACAACTCGGAGGAAAATGACCATTTTATTTTTCGAATCAATTATATTAATTCTATCACCATACAATTTACAAATGCAGTACCAGTCCATGCAGGCAAGACAATTGTTTACTGCAAGATTTTCATAATTAGAAGTGTACTTTCTTTGCCTTCTCTCTAGCAAAGTGGTAAATGATTCTGATGAAATTTAAAGTACGGGCTAACTGGCTTTCAATTACAATGGTTCCCAGATCTGTCAGTCGGTCTTGGGCAGTGGTGGATCGCGGATAATATTTTATCTGTTTCAGTTTGACTATGATAATCTCTATAAAATGTATGTTCATTAATTATATTTCCTCTCTGTTATTTAATCAATTGCTTTATTAATATTTTTAGATTTTACCCCCCCCCTCTTTCCGGGCCCTCTAGTGGTCCGAGCCCCGGGGATTTATCCCGGCTTCCCGCCCTCTGGCGGCCCTGATTGTCCGGCACACTCAAAAATTCCTGGAGCGTTGCGGATCGTTTCGCAATTGTCTCGAACTCGTTGCCACAATTTATCACTTGCTCGGACTTCTGTAACATAAACAAGTAATATCAAGAATTTAAGTCTGGTGACCGAGATGGCCACGGAATAGGACCACCGCGCCCTATCCACCTGTCAGGATACACAGCATCGAGATATTCCTCGTTAAATGGGCGAAATGAGCTGATGCACAATCATGCATGAAAACCAAAGCATTTCGAACATTTACTTTAATGAAGCAAATATATCACACTGTGTATTTGTATAAAATGTAAAAAA
>JAJOZX010004901.1:50000-100000 GCA_023014485.1 Bathynomus jamesi
ATTAGCATCCATTTTAAAAGTCAGTGATAACGCTTCTAAATCTATCTACTTCTATTAGGGCTTGCGATTCGAGATATACTAGTACACTAATAGGAGCGTCTATAGGCTTGGCGAATTCCAGCCGCACTGAGATGTTTCCGCTCTGCTGTGGTGTTAAATGGGTATTTACGCTAGCAGATAAGTCAGGTGTAATGTCAAACGGGTAACGGTTAAATTGATCAATGAATTCTTCCTGCGTTACCCCATTACCAAGCTCATCACAATCACCTGCAATATGGGTCAGATTACTATAGGATCTGGCACAAAGCGGTAGCACAGCGTCTGATGAATAGTCCGTACCCATTGTTCCACCCAAAGCAGTGCCATTAACGTATAGAGTTATATTTTTAAGTCCGAAATTCTCGAATTTAAAGGCACTCTTTTTATATTTTCCATTCACCGAAGCGTGGTCCTGCATGCCATTTAATATCCTTTTAGGAAGATTTCCCAGGGCAATGTTTTCTATCTGCTTCGATGCCAACCCTGCAGGAACCGTATATAGTTTGATCTGCACTCTGTTAATAGGATATTTCACTGTAGCGTTTAGTAAATTTTTCTCAATTTCTAGTTGTTTTGGTGAACTTAATTTCACTCGCCGTACGCGGAGGTATGTGTCCATAATGTGAACCACAACGGACTTTGCACCCTCTTCTTGATTCACATCCAGATTTAAGCAGATCTCAGGACTCGTGCGGGTGAGCTTTATTTTCATATCCACCCCGTTCACAAGCAACTTCTGGAAAGTGAAATCTGTGTGCAACCGTCCAAAACACTCGTATATTTTCTTTTTAGAATTTTTAAATTTGTCCTTTATACTATTTTCATCTTTAGTTTGATAATATCCCTCCGCACTTAAAAGGTAGCCTTCGCTTCTTTGGAAAAGTTGAGGACATTTTCCAAATAGGATCGTAGATGATAGTACCCCGTGCCTGCCGATATGTTGGTCTGATTTAAATATACGTCACACTGGTTGAATATGGCGTGCAGAAAGTTTGTTTCAGGGTATACAGCATATTTGTCATCGCAGACCGTTCCATCAGAATGGGGTATACGTAGCTTAGCGTACATGTGCACACAGCTTGGATCAAAAAAGTAAGGACCTGAGCTGGGTATCACGAATTCTATAGGTGCACTCGGGGAACTAATTGTGTTTAAAGGGTTAATTGTAATAAAGTCACTGTGCTCAATAGAAACTTGGGTTGGCGGGAGCTCAAAAAAGGACAGCTCCGATTTACAGCATTGTGAACTACATGGGTGGATGAAGCGTGCCATGGCGAAATAGTGACTCCTCTCTCGACAAGTGGTAAACAAACTATGATTCATGAGATCAATATCCTTAGCTTATATCAGTCAAAAAAGTGGTCCACCATAGCTTTCATTCGCTTACAGCATTTCTTTTTTGATAGCCTTTTACGTTTAATACCACGTGACCCCTTCTTCTTCCGGGGAGCCCTCTTCTTCCGCCACCACGCATTTTTCTCTTTGCATCTTTGATGATTTCGTTCCGTGTACGCTTTAAATGTTTTTTAGAGCCTCTTTAGGTTTAGCCCCGGCCAATATGTCTTCTGCAGTGTTAAGGCCTGATTGTAGCGCTTTCCTTCCAAGGTATCTGGCACCCCTCTTCAGCAAAGGAACAGCCGTACGTAGTATGGATGAAAAAATGGATCCAAGTCCACTACCGCGCTGGTATCGCATCCCTCGATAGACGGTGAAAGGCTTTCTATCCATTATAACTCAGTGCGTCGAAAGTGTAGCTTCACTGTTAAGCTCCCGTTACCGAATGGGAAGTTTTCGCCCTCAATCGTTCTTATATATATTGTGATATTGGTTATTAAATTAGTTGCGAATTCACATAATGGGGTCTGTCATATGTAATACTCAAACTCCTTCCTCTATGGTTGGGGATGTGAGCAATGCGCAGCAGGCGTGCCTGGGTATCCCCAACAAACTGGTGCTCCACTATATTACTGTAAATATAGCACATGTCTGGGGACCTTTCAGCCAATTTCTCCATCTTCAATTGATACATTAATCTGGACAAGTTATACTGTGTCTCGTGAAATGTGTCTCTTTGGAAGGCTGCGCTATATCGGCCGTTGGTTAGAATTTTGAACTTTCTATGTTCTTTAAGACGTCTGTTAGTCTTTGATTTTAGGATTAGTGTATGTGCAGGGTTGTTTACGATTTCATATACTAAATTATTCGTAAGGTTTCAGTTTCTTAAACTTACGTTTAAGCCTCTCACAACATCCTCGGCCGAACCATATTGACCCGGCCCTAGTCTTACTTCTGTACTGTAATACCGTGCAATCTTAGTCCGAGCGATGCGCATAGTTTCATCCATAGCTACCCCAGCTTTTTCACACTCGTCAATGTCTCAAAGAATCGTAAAAACGGTTTCTTTATGTTCAATATTTAAAAAGACGGTGTCCAGCTGAATTTCGCATATCCCCACCTCATACAAATCACGACCCAATTCAATGTGCCCATGGAGTTCTGTTACAAAGTTGGCTAGCGTGTTGTTAGGGTGTACAGACAGGGACGAGGAGGACGGGAGTGTGACGTAGAAATGGTTAGGAGCCATGTTGCATACTATTTAAGCTTCATTATTGCATCAGCTTTTATATAGGTGTTGAAGCTTTCTGGGTACCCTAGCCATTTCACCAGGTACATTTTTCTCCTTCCTGAACCTTTGCTTCCTAAATTTTCTCAATTTTAAACACATTTTTTTCTAAATTAAACGCAACTTTCTGCAATTCCTCGCGGTAAAAGCCTCCTGAGATTTCTTCCCCATTCAAATCTTCAATGTAATACATCATTATCTCACCTTTAGATCTCACAGCCCTAACTTTAAAAATCTCGCGTGTCCATCCTTGCTCAAAACCCTTTGCGAATTTATTCCCCGAACGCGACAGCCTTACATAATCATTGATTTTGAAGCGCGCAGAGTGTGGTGGTGGTGGTGGTGGTGATCCATCTCTTCTCGGGAGCGTACCTCTTTCTAAAACTTCGTTAGGTGTTGCCCCAATCGTGCGATGGTGTGAGCGGTTGTAGGATGATGCCAATGATTCCAGAATGTCTAGAAATCTGTATGTGTTTTTATGTGTAAAATAACGGTGCATGCGTTCCTTTATGGTGCGCTGAACTCTTTCAGCTAAAGAAGCCTTATGTATAGAATTAGTTGTGTAATAGCTGATATTAAACTCTGTCAACATATTCTGAAAAGCACGGCCTATAAACTCCTTCCCCATATCCGTACAAAAATAGCCAGGAACCCTGTTTTCTTTTAACATTAGCGTTTTGGTGGCTTTAGCAACTGTTTCAGGTGATTTATTTTTCAGAGGAACTAGCCACAGATATCTAGAGAATACGTCTATTATGAATAGAATGTAGCGGTAACCATCGTTATACACAGAATATCTTTGCATGTCTGTTAAATCTGCTTGCCAAATAGAATCAATCGAGGAAGCCGTTGTCTTGGCTGTTTTAAACCTTTTTCTCACAGGCTTATGAAGCGTATAAGCGTCCTGCTCCCTCAAAAATCTTTCAACATCTTTTTTTCCTACTCCGTAAACACTTCTGTACAGTCTATCTACGCCGCCGTAAGAGGATGGGGTAGAAATGTCATAATAGCGTTTAGTTAATACGTTAGCCATTTGCGTATTTTAGAGGCACGTGGGTAGGGTTGGTTTAACCTCTTCTTGCTCCTCTTCAAAGGTGTTACCGCCGGGGGTGACGGCGCCTTCAATTGTGTCACAGGCGTTGCATGTTCCAAGTCTTTTAACCTGTTCAGATTTCCTATCAACGTTTTAGGGACATTTATTTGTTGTAGTCTTGCTTTAATATGCTTCCATCCTGATGGTGATGGCCTATCCACTTTCTCACCAGATCATGGACAATGTCTACGATATTCGATCCCTGTACCTTTGATCCTTCCACAATGATCTCCCCTGTATCGGTCCATTGTATGGCGGGATCCTCATTCAATAGATTATAAAGACTTAAGCCTTTACTCCTCAATGTAAGTGGGAGGGTATTTTTTAATACATGTTCGATATGTTGTGTGGCTAATCTTTTTGGTTGGTCAGCTGTGTCGTCGGGTACAGATCCTATGTCGCCATCGTCCCCCGTGCTGTGCCTAATAACCACAGGAATCTCTGTAGGGCTCTTATAATTTTCGTACTCGTGAAGAAATTTCTGCAGAGCTTCTTGGTATAAGATTCTTTTCTCATCAGGTGTTTTTTCACTGTTTAATAGGGCTAACAATTCGCTTTCCATTCTTTTAAGTCTGCTTTTACGGGGATCTAGATATGTGTCTGGATTCCTTTGCAGTGAGGCGTACACCTCGTGAGGAATCACTACCACTTTCTTCATTATATTAATCTAGTCAGTAAAGGACCCAAAACTGAAAATAAGATGGGGAGAAATGACCCTCCTGTTTGTACAATAATTCGTTTTTTCTTCGCTACAGTTTGGCTTTTACGAGCGAGTGCACGTATTATGTTCTTGTAGCGGCGTAGGCGAGCCTTCTGATGGGTTTTCATTGATACATTGCAATTTATAACGTTAAGACAGATTTCACAGATGCATTTTAAAAAGTCGGCATCGATATTTTTAATAAACATCTGCTGCATTGCCCGAGGCAGTCGATGATAGATTTTTATTAATTCACGGTATTTCTTTAGTCTCTTTGTCATTCTGGAATATACACCGTTTCAGGCTCGTTTGGAAATATATTCGTTCGCAGAAGCACTCTAAACGTGTTTCGCGGATGAAGGTCGCAAAGCAAATATCTGTAACGCGTGCTTGTAGCTTCTTTATAAACTTCCAAAAACTCCTTACGCTGATTCGGGAACATTTGATTGGCTAATACCCCAATTTGTGATACATCTCTACGTTGCGCGAATAAGACTAGATATTGCGTATTTAACGACACATCGCGCATGTATCTATTTTTGAAAAATAGATTCTGATTGATGAAGAACACGCTTATGTTAAGATGGTGGGAGAATACTGTAAATGTCTCGGCAAACGTTTTATCCATCTCCAACATGAGATCGTCAATTACAATGATTGTATGTTCATTTCCCTTTAACGAATTAACGTCATATACGCCTTTGTGGAACAAAATATCATCTTGGTACTCGTTGAACACTGATTGATACGTCGAATAGCACCATATAACTTTATGCACAAATTTCGAGAACATCTCCCCCTTTTCTTTAATGATTTTAAGCATAAACACAGTTTTACCACATCCTGTAGGTCCAGATATAATACATGTGGATGGGCTCGTGAATCTGAATTTTTCTACAGAGTCCATTTCTAACACGTCACACTCCTAAGTGAGTCATTTACAAAATATTACAAATTTTGAGTGCTGATCCTTATATTTCTTCTCCCACAGAACCGTGAATGACGATGAGGTAGAGCAGCCCATCATTACGGATGACCTCGACGACAGTGTAGTTGTGATCTCCTCCCCTGAACCCTCACCAGCGATACCGGTAACACGTCCAAAGCGGAGGTATGAGATACCCACGTCAGGTATAAAGCGACCGAAATACGCGTCTGTTGCAGCGGTAATAGATCCCCAACCCTCAACCTCTTACGCAACAACACCCCCAGCAGCACCTAATATATCCCCTTATTCATCCGCCGCCCCCCGTTCTGTTAAGTCTACAATAATAGAGCCCCAACCATCAACCTCCTACGCAACAGGGCCCCCATCAGCAGCACCTTCGGCTAATATATCCCCTTATTCATCCGCCGCCCCCCGTTCTGTTAAGTCTACAATAATAGAGCCCCAACCATCAACCTCCTACGCAACAGGGCCCCCATCAGCAGCACCTTCGGCTAATATATCCACTAATTCATCCGCCGCCCCCCGTTCTGTTGAGGATGGTATAACGCTGGAATTGGTGCGATCCGCAGCCCCCACCCAGCCTTGACTAGAAATCGGTATAGAGTCAGGGTCGACCCTAGAGTCATGTATAGCAGTGGAATTGAGCGCGGACTACGCCGGGTTGTAGAGCGTATTATAGAGTTTGCTCTTCAGAATCGCGACGAGCGTGAAGTCAGGACGAGTCTGTCCTTTGGATTCGGGTCAGATGACGGTGATGTAGACGATTATTGGGTGATAGTGCCATTTAGACGTTTGGCGGCTGAAGATGTAGAATATATATTAGGACGTATAATGCAAGCCGCCCAAAGTAGTATAGCCTTCAATATGGACAACTTCACGGTAAATATTGACCATGTATACCGTGTTGCGGGTCATAGTGCCATACCGTATACTCTTAACTTCAATTCTCAAGCTATTTATAGACGGCATATAAACGTCGATCGTGGTTGCGGCTTTATAGCAGTACTCTTAGCACGTATGTTTACTGTACAAAATACACGAACTCAAAAAATTTGGTTGCCTACAGTCGTGGAGCATGCCCGTAAACTAGCTGTAGACTGTGAACTTGAATTTGACTGTAATATGGGTCCTGAAGAGCTGAGAAGGGTAGAACAGGAAATGAATGTCCGCATAGTTGTGTTTGGGTTGGATGATCGTCGTAGGACTGTGTATGTTTTTAAAAGCTGTGTGAGAGATCGTACAAGGCCCCTACTTATTTTAGGATTGTCAGGGACAACGTATCTCCCCATCCGTAATATAAGGTGGCTTTACGCGAGTTATGACAAAAGTCGAAAATATGGGAGACATCATGATTTGTGTAAGGGGTGCCTCGAGTTTGCGGATGATATAGTGAGACATTGTAAAGAATGTCACATGGTATGTGAGCAGTGTAAAAGCACCAAATGTGAAAGCCGTGTAGTTGAAGCTGAGAAGAGAGACTGTGATATGTGTAGACGCACATTTTTCAATAATAGCTGTTTTGATTTCCATAAATCAATTGGCACGTGCAGGAAAATGAGAATCTGTGAATGTGGTATGTTTCACACAATGGATAATTGGGGAAAATTTAAGCACAAGTGTGACGTAATTCACTGTCCTACATGCCAGGAGGAATATAAGGCGGATGGAGTAAAGCATGTATGTTATATGAAAGATGCTAAGCCTAAAAATAACCCTTGTATAACTGTATACTACGATATAGAAACATATACGAACGCTGAAACCAAAGAGGTAATTCCACATTTACTTGTGAGCCAGACTATCTGTGATGAGTGTATGGATATCGAATGTGACGAGTGCCCCAAATGTGGTAAACGGACAAACGTTTTTAAAACGAATGTCAGCGATAGTCCTGTGAAACTATTTGTGTCCTATATTGTCAAGTTAGCCGACAAGTTCAAAAAAATGACTGTGTATATTCTCGCCCATAACGGGGCAAAGTTTGACACGCAGTTCCTTTATAAGGAGTTGCTTGAACACGAATCCTCTGAGATATTTACAGGTGATCCATTGAAAAGAGGCAACAAATTAATACAGATGCAGATAAGAGGCAATGTACAATTTAAAGATACTTTATTATTCACACCTTGTAAATTAGCAAAGCTACCCAAGGTGATGGGAGTAGCAGCTGAAGTTTCCAAAGGATACTTCCCATACACTTTCCTCACCAGCGAGACTTTAAACTACGTAGGCCCACCACCCCCCAAACATTATTTTGACTGTATGGATGAACGTGAAGACTTTGATCGATACTACGACAGTTTTAATGAAAGTAACCCTTATAATATAGCTGATGAATGTGAGCGTTATTGCGTGAATGATGTGCGCGTGCTTAGAGTATGTTTCCAGGCCTTTAGAAGGATGTACATAGCCCGTTTCAAATGCGATCCACTGCAAGTCGCAACCACCATCGCATCATTATGTTTTACGGTGTTCAAGAATAACTTCATGCCGAAAGACACCTTAGCCATTATTCACCGAAACAATCCCCGCAGTTACGGGCACAAGGCTATTTACTGGCTCATACACCTACAGCAACAGACAGGTGTATACATAAAGCACGCCCGCAACACGGGTGAAGTACCCATTAAGATTAATGGACGTGTTTTTTGGGTTGATGGGTTAAGTGAAAACCGTGTCACTGGTGTGAAGACTGTGTACTCCTTTAACGGTTGCTGGTGGCATGGATGCCCCCGTCCTGAGTGCGGAGTCACCGGAGATATCCACGGTAGGTCTCCGCCGACTGTCTTGCATCGACCCGCACCCGCGATCAACTTATAGGATCACAGTTCACTCACAAAGTCTTGTGTGGGCATGAATATGATGCACGGATGGAGACAGACGAGGTGTACCGTGAGGAAATAAAAACGATCAAGCGTTCAATGGTGCTGGATCCTCTCAAATGTGGTGATAGCTTGTTTGGAGGACGTACAAATCCTTTCAGACTATACTTCCCACCTACGGAGGGCGTGAAGCTCCATTACTACGATTTCTGTTCTTTATACCCATACGTGATGAAGAGCCATCTGTACCCCGTGTGCGCTCCTGAGAAACTGGTGGGACCTAGCCTACCATCCATCAATGAATTTTCAAAAAATTTGAATGATCGTTACTTTGGGATCTCTTTCGTAGACGTACTCCCCCCATGCAATTTATGGATGCCGATCTTACCTGTCGTTATCGACGACAAGCTCATGTTTCCCCTGTGCGTGAAGTGCGCGGAAGAGGATAACGGCGAATGTAACCATATACCCCACCAGCGTAAGATCAGAGGCGTATATACAAGTCCTGAGTTGGCCCTAGCCGTGCGCCATGGTTATAGAATACTGAAGATACATGAGGTGTGGAGGTTTCAGAAGCTACCCAACCTTTTCACACCATATATAAACACCTTTTTGAAGGATAAGGTTGAGGCATCAGGGTATCCGCGAGGAGTTGATACCGAAGATGAAAAGTCTGCCTATATTCAACGTTACAGCGACCGCGAAGGTATACAACTTGATCGTGTCCAAATTGTAAAGAATCCTGGCAAGCGCTTTAGTGCAAAGTTGTGTCTAAACAGTCTATGGGGAAAATTTGCGCAGAATACCGGCAGAGGGAGCATTCATTTGGCACAAAGTTATAGCGATGTCTGGGATTATGCCAATGCCCCCGATAAAGAGGTCATGGAGATCGTAAATGTAGGTAATACTTACGTAATAAAGTACAACAACACTGAATTTGCCACAGATACCTCAAGGGTTACAAACATACCTATAGCCAGCTTCACAACAGCCTACGCCCGTATAAAACTTTGGGGCCTATTGCATTCTCTTGGACGGAGAGTATTGTATGCCGATACAGATAACGTGATATTCACAGAGATGGAAGGTGAATACATGCCCACTATTGGGGAGTTCCTCGGCGAGCTCACTGATGAGATCAAGGATGAGTATGGGGACAACGCATACGCCGACTCTTTTGCCTCAACAGGACCTAAGACTTATGGGGTACGGGTCAGGGTGGGGGAGGAAATGAAATATATCGTGAAGGCAAAGGGTATTACGCTCAACCATGCGAATCGGGAGGTTGTTAACTTTGAGTCGTTGAAGGATCTAGTATGTTTGGATGAACAACCTCCCCAACTAATTGTAGGCACCCACAATTTTCGGGCGCAGAAGCTGGGGGGCGTGAAGGAACTTAGGGGTACGATGGTGTGCCGTAACACCTATAGGAAATGTTACCAGATACCTGGTACCTATGATACCGTACCCTTTGGATACCAATGATGCTTCTAACTCACACGTCTTGTATATAATCGTATCTATTTGTAAATATATATAACTTGAATATCTCGTTTATTAAATCGTATTTGTAAATATATATAACTTGAATATCTCGTTTATTAAATCGTATTTGTAAATATATATAACTTGAATATCTCGTTTGTTAAATAAATCATGTTTCAAATAGCGTTTCACTTTCTCCTGTGTGTGTGTGTGTGTGTGTGTGTGTGTGTGTGTGTGCAGGTGAAAGTTCTAAGCTCCGTCCACTGTAAGACCGTGAGTCATGCTACTATCTGGGAGTCCCTGCGTGGTCAGTCGACCGCAGTAAGCCCGAGAGATCAGACGTGTATTCAGATCAGACGTGTATTCAAATGGCTACCTTTAATATTGCTTGTACAACGTTTACGAAATGGTATTCAGTAAAGTGCCAGGATGTGGTGGATACCGAAAAACTTCCTATACCTCCCTCCTATGCCTCTTTTAAAAACACATTGGATTGTGCGAAGTTCCAATATGTACAAATACTCTACGGATGTTCTGGTGAGACCGTTGAAGGCTTTCGTTGCACAGACGATGTGCTGAAGTATACTGCAGAGCTAAATTTTATAAAGTCTCACATACACCGTGAAGTAAAAGAAACAACGCGTGCAGAAGAGAAGCAGCAGGTATGGATAATGAGTCTTGCTGATGGGGTGTGTGACAAGCGGTATTACGTCATGCTACACCATGTCGATTACTCATACCCTACGACTGGAAATGTGAATCTCGTGATCATGGACAATCTTAAGTATTTTTATCACTATATTAACGTATATCATGATGAGGTTCGTAGTGAGGTTGTGGCTAGTGCCCTGCGTGAATTTTTAACAGAGTTTAGAGACGAGTATCGTTTGATGGGCAGAAAGGAAAAATATGAACATATGTTCCTCTCAAATAGTGCGCCGGAGTGTGGAGATATTTAGTAAAACATAAAATGTTCCTAGTTCTTATCCAAACTGTCTGGTGCGTAGGCTGGTAGTGATATTCTTGTACCGGTACAACAATTCGACTCGCGGAACAAGCCCATTCACGTATCATCGAGTCAGCCGCCCGTCGAACCATTCCTGCCTACCTGCGTGCCTCACACGGCTCATAGTTTTCTCAGAGCTTGAGCCGAGTGGACGTGCGCTCCTCGAATACGATGGAACTTCCTTTGAGCAGCATTCTCAACGCCTCGTACGATGTGTCCGTGACGAAATCGTTGCGCGTGTTCAGGCGTAATTCCGGTACCATTAGCTATGTACTGGGAACGGAATGTAGACCGACAAACAAACGGGTTTATTTAAGTATCGAGGAGATGAATAGAATCTTTGTGATAGTTGAGAAGTGGAGTGAAAATCGTTATAAAATACCTGCTAACGTAGGTACAAGAAGAGAGCAGATTAGTGACGCACCCTCATACGCCGTTGTATGTACGTTGTGTATAAATAACGATCGGCCGTGCATTGATATACGGTTGATGTGGAAGAATGCTTCTGATAATAACGCTCTTATTCCTACGCGAAACCGTTTCATCCTCGACAGAATGTTTGAAATCGTCGGATTCCGTAAGCTGAAACCTATATTAGACGCGCGTGTTACGGACATGCTTTATTTTGATACAGTACTTGAATACGCCTACACCGCTCTGCTCGATGGGTTTACCGAGTGTAGGACTGGTGAGAATGGTCTAGAGCTGGACGTTTATTTAAAAAGTTTAGACTCTTTGAAATACCATGAACTTTGGTACAAAGCAATTGATCGGTACAAGGCTGAGCTCACCTACACCGTTCACCCTGAAGAACTATTTCTTTATATAACGCGAAGTTGTCGTAACGATTTAGAAGATTATTTCAATTGCCGCTATGTTGAGTGAGTTCACGATTGAAAAGCTCGAGTCGGTAGAAATAAACCCTCGATTGGAAAAGCGTGCTTATAAACTTGTATTTAATAATGTAGCTAACGATGAACTCTTTGTGAGTGCTTTTGATTGTATTCTAGACGTGTTTAAAGATGACTTACCAACCGGTTGTAAAGTGGGAACAAAAATAGTACTGAACGATATGAAAGCCCTTCATATCGAGTACAGGTTTCCCTATACTTTAAGCGGTGAAATATTATTAAGCCGCATATACTGCGTAATGCAGAGCAATGATGATGTAATTGTAAACTCGATTAAGACCGAGTTTAGTATTTTGAAAAAAAGTGAATTGTATTTATATTTTGCTTGACATTTCTCCTGTATTGATTATACGCATATTTCTATTGATTTGTGTTTATATATATATATTTTGCGTGATATTTCTCCTGTACTGTTATGTACATATTTCTATTGATGTGTATATTTATTTGAAATGTATATTTTATTTTATATATATCCATAATTGTGTGTATATATTTCCTGTACTGTTATATGCATATTCCTCAAATGTATATTTATTTTCTATATATTTATAATAAACAGAATGATGCAATGTTGTTTTACTTAATTGTTATGCCTTCTATTACCGGTATTCAAATATAATAATGCATACAACGGTATTGCGGTATCTGGCAATATTTAAGCCTTCTAAGCCAACTGGATGATTAGGAGTCTATAATAGTGTATACACTGGTATCTGGCAACTCAGTCTTCGATTAAATGAATACATGGCGCTATCTGGCAACTCAAGCCACTTACAGCCAACGGCTGATTAGGCGTATATAATAATAATGTATACAATAATACTGCTAAAAAGAGGTATCTGACAACTCAAGCCATTTACAGCCAACTGGCTGATTAGGAGTCTATAATAATGTATACAATAATACTGCTAAAAAGAGGTATCTGACAACCATTTACAGCCAACTGGCTGATTAGGAGTCTATAATAATGTATACAATGGTATCGCGGTATCTGGCAACTCAAGCCATTTACGCCAACTGGCTGATTAGGAGCCTATAAAACAACGCCTACTCGGCTGAAGTCTTAAGGTGCACTTGGCTCCTGCCAGGTGAACACCTCTCCTCCTTTCTCTCCTTTCTCTTGGGGGATAACGCCGCCTCCAAGTTTCCCCCCCACCCCCCTTTGCAACACCCCCACCCCTTGCAACAACCCCTCCCCATTTGCAACAATCCCCCTTTGCAACAACCCCCACCCCCTTTTGCAACATTGCATAATAACCTGCAACATTCTTGCACTCTCCCCTTTTGCGGCTATACTACTCCTCTCTATAGAAAGAGAAGAAGAGAACCAGAATACAAAAACGTGTACGACAATGGCCACTAACGTAGCCCTATCTATCTATCTATCTATCTACCTATTTCTCTATCTGTATAATATGGATACGCTAAAAATATAGAACTATTTCCATCTTTAACTAGACAGAACACGCATCCTTCAACATCCTAAAACAAAAGAAGCTGATGACTCACTGCTGTCTGGAAAGTGAGTCATACTGATGATATAACGAAGTCTTTGTGTTCTCATGTTTTCATCATGATACCTTGCATTTCATTAATCATCGTCAGTATGACACTGACATGGTTTCAGCACTCAGTATGACGCCAATCTAAATGAGTGTCACTTTTCAGACGGTAAAACGACGCAATGTTGACGTCATTTGTTTTAGGGTGAAATAGGGTTTTTCTTGTTTTTCTTTGGTGGGGGGGGCCTCTTTTTTTTAGTCTGGGGTTGTTTAATCTTCTTCGCAACATTTGAAGTCATACGGTGGAGGGGATATACAGCCTTACGTGGATTCAGAACCAGTGATCGGAACATCATCTAAGCACAGAGGAAGATCACCCATCCAACTACCAACCAAACCCACCGTCGCTTAACTCCATTGATCTATCGGGAAGCAGTGTTACGATGTGGCGAAGACGTAGCACTTATAAGTGTGATGTGAAAGTATTAAACGTTTCAGTGGCTGCAATCTGAACCGCATTTTATTTCCATCAAATGAGATACTTCCCATCATGAGTGTCCACCAAAACTTTCCAGTTTTCCAGATCGTGCGTGAAAAGCATTATTTTAATTAAGACATGCTTTAATCAGATAATTTAGTTATTTATTTAGTAAAAATGTCGGAACTAGTTTAAACTTTTTATTTGATGTATAAAATGGAAAAATTGCGTCTTTATCATTTTTCTTAAGCATTCAAACAAAAACGCAAACGACACTCCGTCATTAAATTCATGAGAGAAAAATATTTAGTGGTAATAATATGGTTGTGATTGTAAGGAATTCATCGCCAATTGAACTCTATCGAGTCATTTTGCCAAGGGAAGTGTATATATACACACCTTTCAACCTTTCAAATGTTTCGCGCGATGATTCCTCATTTCACGAAGGTCAAGCTTGTCGCCCTTCCTCTCGAGTTGGCCTGGTGAAGTAGTGACTTGGTTTCTTGTACTCTCCACCTCACATAGCCAGGTACGCCCGGTTCATCGGGGATTGTTCTGAGTCAGGCGTCTAATCTTCTTTTGAAGATGTCCACTGCAACACCACTCGTGTTTCTTAGGTCTTTGGGCAGCTGATTAAACAGTTTTGGTTCTTTCACAACAAACTATTTTCTTTCAGGGTTAAGGATGTTCCCTGTCCAGCCTTTAATTTGGGAACACGACACAGTCTTCCTTTTCTACTTTCCACTGTTGTTTGGGGAGTTACAGGGTTCAGAGTAAGATTAGGGACTAGTTTCTTCATTATTTTCCAAGTGTAAATAATGGTGTATCTCTCTCTCCTCCTTTCCAGTGAATATAGGTTTAATTAGCGTAACCTTTCCCAGTAGTTTAGTTCTTTGCACCCCTTGATCTTGGCTGTGAAGCTCCTCTGAATCCCTTCTAGTTGTCTAATGATTTCTTTTTTACATGAGCATGTTAGGACCGACCAGTATTCCAATTTGGGTATGATCAGTCTTTTCAGTAGAGGAATCATTATATTCCTATCCCTTCGTTTAAAGGTTCTCAGTATCTGCCCAGTTACTGTCTTTGCTCTGTTTACTGCTATCTTATTTTGTGTTTCAAATCTTATTTCAAATCTTATTTTGTGTTTAAAATATATATATATATATATATATATATATATATATATATACACACACAGTGGTGTAGTGCTGTGGGAACGCGTGGGAACGGCGTTCCCTCACTATTTCAAATAAATCCGAACTTACAAATCTCTAACGTCATGAAATTTTAATTCCCACCCCTAGAAGAAATATGAGAAAGAATCATTAACTGTTTCATTTCTTTTAGCTTCGACTGAGGCAATGCTAGCCTATAAAGATCTGGTGAAACAGTCACCACGGCGTAACAGTTGTTGACTTTTTTTTAGTTAATCATTCCAGTTGTTAGCTATTTTTATTGATCGTACTGGATGTCATATATCTAATGACACTGGAAATACTGCATCTTCAACCTTGGAATATATCCTAATATCCAGTGCATATGACCTCAAAATATCCCTTGAAATTGGTCAGATTTCAAAAGATTTCCCGGGGGGGCTTACAGTGCCCCCGGACCTCCAGCTGTATGGGCTCGCCGCGCTCGCCATTTCCCCCCCCCCGCATCTGAGTAACACTTTCAAAATGCGTTCCCTCACTTCTTTATTTAGCACTACACCACTGTGTATATATATATATATATATATATATATATATATATAGGGCCATTAAAAAAAGACGCAACAGTTTAAATTGCTTATATTTCGTAATATTGTTAACATACAGGAGTGATTTTTGTATTAGTTTACAGCGTACAATTGGGAGTTTTTATTTAATGAAAAACATGTTCAACTTGTGAACCACCGGCATCCAAAACCATTTGCAGTCGACGTTGAAAGTTGGCAAGTACTGTGCGTAGAACGTCATGAGTGATTGTGCTGACAACAGGCAAAACGTTCAGGGAAGCGATTCGAGATGACGCGATCGTCAAAACATTCATTTAAGGCTACAAGAGTCGTTCGCCTAGTGCCTTAGGCTACTAGCCCTAAGCGGTAACAAAGCTCCCAGGTGTACGCTGTAAACTAATACAAAATCATTCCTGTATGTTAACAATATTACGAAATATAAGCAATTTAAACTGTTGCGTCTTTTTTGAATGGCCCTGTGTGTGTGTGTATATATATATATATATATATATATACACACACAACCTTAACCTTTGGTTAGCTTCCGCCCGAATTGTTCATTCTGACGAAGGTCAAGCTTTTCACTCCACCTCAGACCTACAGTTTAACGTGGAATTCGAACCACGCCCCACCAGCAGCCCAGCGTCTTAACCACTAGGCCACTCAGGGTACCCATTTATTTATCAACAATATCCTGTTAAAACTTTCGATTCTGTACAAGTGAAGCTAAAGACACTTTCTTTCGTACTTTCTGCAGTAATATATACGGTCAGCAACTGTGAGTGAATTATAAAAAAGGTTCTGGCAGAACTCTAAATTTGCTGTACAACAGGTCTTTTAGACTCTTACATAAATTACCCCCGAGATGCTCGGCTTCGCAAATGTTTGCCACCCGCAATGTCCCAAGCTTCCCGGAGGTAACAAGACGTGCTCAACACAGTCTAATGCAAAGAATTAAAAAATCAACCAACCCGATCATCCAAGCTATCCATGAGTCCTGCCATTTATCCTCTAAGCTATGGACTTCTTGGTACGAAAACGTCTGTCTGTAGCTCCACTTAACTTCGACATTACAGTATTATTTCTAATCAATTGTATTTTTACAATTGTAATTTTACATACGTTAGCGATATGAGTGGTACCACCAGGTGGATTGATCATTGTCTCACTAGTAATAATCTAAAGGATCGAATTGTTAGAGTTCATATTTTGCATGATTTCCTTCTTTCTGATCATAGACCATTAGAAATATTAATTAACATTACCAATTTATGCGCAACACGACTTAAGAAGAACTCAATAGGTAAGAATAATCGAGTCGATTGGTCCAATGTTAAATGCAGCAGAGAATAGAATACAAAGACAGAACATGTCACCTCTTTAATAATTTAGAAATTTTGCACCTTGGCTGTAATAATCCTTGCTCAAATGATTCTCACTGTAAACTCATAGATAGGTATTATAGTAAGATAATATCCCTGTTAAGAGAAGCAGGAAGCCCCTTGATTAAATCTTACAACTATCATACTAAGGTTATTCCTGGATGGAATGATTTTATTGCCCCCATGAAGAGGGGATCGAAAGACGCCTATGATTTGTGGTGCTTTCATGGTAGACCCAGATTAGGACCAGTATACATAAATATGTGTAGAAGTCGGGGGCAGTATAAGGCGGCCATAAGGCGATGTAAACAGGAAGAAGAGTCTATTCGAGCATCAAAAGCCTGTGAAGCTCGCATAAATAACGATAATAACAAATTTTGGAAAATTGTTAAGAATGAAACGGGTGTCAAAAATGTCCTCCCTCCGACAATCGATGGGGTGTCGGGGAAGGATAAAATTGCAAAGCTGTGGAAAAACCACTACTCTAACATTCTTAATAGTGTGAGTAGGGATAATCTTAAGATAGATTGCAGCGAAACGATTATGGGAGGGACAAGGGAAAATATTTTGATATCATTTTCTGAAGTGAAGAAGTTAATTAAAGAGTTAAAGACTGGTTCTGCGTGAGGGGTAGATGACTTATCGAATGAGCACTTAAAATATGCAAATGACGTAGTATGTCTGCATATATCATTGCTCCTATCAGCCATGCTTGCTCATAGCTATATCCCTGCAGAGTTCATGAGGGTATATATCTTGCCCCTGGTCAAAAATAAGTACGGAGACATTCTGTCCAGCAATAATTACAGGCCTATTGCTGTCGCTTCCTGCTTCTCGAAACTACTAGAAAAACTCTTGTTACTCCGATTAAATGATTTCCTATGGACATCTCCTAATACATCTAATCAGTTTGTCTTTAAAAGGTCCCACTCAACTAACCTGTGTATCTATGTACTTAAAGAAACAATATCTAAATACATTGACAGTAATTCAACCATTTATTGCTGTTTCCTTGATATAAGTAAGGCATATGATAGGGTGAACCACAATATTTTATTTGCAAAACTAGAAGACAGGAAGGTTCCCATGTACATATTAAATTCATTGAAATTTTGGTATTCCCACCAATCTTTCACTGTTAGGTGGGGCAATGTACTATCCGAGTGTTTTGGCTCCTCTTGCCTGGTGAGACAAGGCTCCTTGCTCTCCCCTATGCTGTTTAATGTGTATATTGACGGATTAATTGCTTCACTTAATGAGGCAACAGTAGGATGTTGTATAGATAACACAAGGATAACTAACTTAGTTTATGCCGATGATATGGTGTTAATAAGTCCCTCTGTTAAAGGTCTGGATCGGCTACTAAATGTCTGCGAAGTGTATTCGCAGAAACATGATATTCTTTTTAATGTTACAAAAACTAAGGTTATGCAATTTCATCCTAAAAGCTGTAATCAGCCAGCTGATATAAGGTTTAAAATGAATGGTGAAGTAATTGAGGAAGTACAAGAGTTTAAGTATTTGGGTCAAACTATTACCACTCCTTGAGTGATGACTCCGATATAAGAAAACAATCTCGAAGCCTGTGTGCTAAAGCGAATATGACCATAAGGAACTTTCGTTTCTATACAAGTGAAGCTAAAGACACACTCTTTCGTACTTTCTGCAGTAATATATCCGGTCAGCAACTCTGGGTGAATTATAAAAAAGGTTCTGGCAGAACCCTAAATTTGCTGTACAACAGGTCTTTTAGACTCTTCGACAGTGCAGTATTATTTCTAATCAATTGTATATATTTCTATCCTTAGTATATAAACTGTCATTGAATTAATAATATTTGTCATATGGACTATAGTCTGCCAATAAACCTTTTCATTTTCATTTTCATTTTCATAAAATGTCTTTTGCCTGTAATCAACGCTTGTTAATCATGTGCTAAGCTTTTTATTTATCTGTTCCGTTGTACATATGTATGTATTTTCGTCATCTCGTCTTCTCCCTTCATTTCCTGACGAGGTGTACTTCTGAATACACGAAAGACCTTGGAATCATTTTTCTTTTTCCTTGTGGGTTTGCATCATTCATTCATTTCATGTGTTTAATTGTGAAATTCATCCCATATATATATATAATATATATACACCGTACATATACTGATATATATATATATATATATATATATATATATAATATATATAATATATATATATATATATATATATATATATATATATATACAGGGGTTGGACAAAATAATATGAACACCCGCCGATTTCACTGGTTATCTTTATGGACTGCTCAGACACAAAGTAAACCGTCAAATGACTGGCAAACCTATTTAAATGCGTAACAGAGAGTGTATACGTCATGTTATAACCCTCACGTTGTTTTTACAGATCTGAGTGAATTATGAATTAGCAGTTATGAAAGACCTGTCAGACTTCCAAAGAGGGCAAATTGTCGGAGCTCGGATGGCTGGTGCATCGGTGACGAAAACCGCTCAGATGTTCAATGTATCCAGAGGAACTGTCTCTATGGTCATGTCTGCATACCAAAACCATGGAAAGACAAGCACCGACAAATGCAATAGTGGACGCAAGAAGAAGCTGTGTGATCGAGACCGCCGGGTGCTAAAGCGCATTGTGACAAAGAACCATAAGACCACAGCTCCAAAAGTGACTGCAGAGCTTAACCAGCATCTTGCAAGCCCGGTATCGACCAGAACTGTACGTCGCGAGCTCCATGGAGCTGGATACCATGGGAGGGCTGCAATTGCCAAACCCTTTCTTTCGCACATCAACATTGAGCGGCGCAGAAAATGGTGTAATGACCATAAGAATTGGTCAATGGACCGGTGGAAGAATGTAGTCTACTCCGACGAATCCTCCTTTACGCTATTTCCATGTTCCGGTCGAGTTTACGTCTGGAGACAGCCTAAAGATGCTTATGACCCCGACTGCCTGATCCCAACCGTTAAGCATGGAGGCGGATCTGTGATGGTTTGGGCAGCAATATCGTGGAATACTCTTGGCCCAGCTGTAGTACTGCATGGTAGGGTTAACGCCCAGGTCTATCTGTCAATATTGGCTGACCAGGTCTATCCCATGGTCCAAACGCTGTTTCCCAATGGCGGCGCCGTCTTCCAGGATGATAATGCACCAATCCACACCGCTGGGGTCGTTAAAAACTGGTTTGAAGACCATGTTAGTGACGTAGAACGCTTGGATTGGCCTCCACAATCCCCGGATCTTAACATTATCGAGCATCTATGGTGTCAGTTGGAACAGCAGGTCAGAAGCCGATTCCCACCGCCGGCGTCTTTGACGGAACTGGAGCAGGGTTTGCTCGAAGAATGGCTCAGGATTCCTCTAGCCACTGTCCAAAAGCTGTGTGAATCAATTCCCCGACGCATTGCAGCTGTTATTGCCGCTAAAGGAGGACCAACTCCATATTAAGAATAAAAACCGCCATTTATCAAGGTGTTCCTATTATTTTGTCCAACCCCTGTATATATCCCATATATTTATTTATTTAATTAATTATTAGTCTACCCTACTCATAGAAGTTTTCGAGATGCCTGGACACTGTGTTTGAAAGTGTGTAGGACTGTAGGTCATAGACAGGGGGGGAAAGCGGATTAAGAAAGGTTGTTCTACTGTACAGTTGACCGGTTGAGTTGATGAAAGGTTGAGAATACAGATTAACCCTTGTGTTAGAGTTAGAGAGATGCGCAGAAAAAGGATGAGAATGTGTCGAAAGTCTGGTATCGGAAGCTCTCTTTAAAGGAGGAAGCATGCAGTTAGAGAGTTCAGACGAGCAATGTACGTTATAATAGCGATAGTAAAGAGAGAGTGAGGCTTCAATGCGGCGAAGAGAGAGGGATTCAACGCAGTCAGCTTTGATTCCATCCGGTCAAGTAGAGTTGCGTGGGTTGAGCCACCCCACACATGAGAAGCGTACTCCATATCTGGGCGGACAAAATCCCTGTACAGAGACACAAACTGCGTGGGGGGTGAAGAAACCGCGGAGATGGTACAGCTCACCTAACCTCTTAGAAGCTGTTTTAGAAAGAGAATATATGTGATCTTTCCAGGAGAGATCACGACAAAAGGGAACACCAAGAATGTTTGGCGAAGAGGAAGGATTGAATTGTGTATTGTTGAAAATAAGGGGATAGTCGTGTGGAAGCCGGCGATGAGTAAATAGATGAAGGAACTGAGTTTTTGGGGCATTGAAAACCACGAGGTTTTCTCTGCCCCAATCAGAGAGAGTAGAAAGATCTGAGGTCAGGTGCGCCACAGCCGTCTCACGCGAATCATGGAGTGACTGTTGAGAAGGACGCTTTGTGAAACGGGTAGAGAAAGTGAAGAGTGGAATCATCGGCACAGGAGTGAATAGGGCAGGAAGTATGACTGTAATGGTTACTGATAAATAAAAGGAAGAGAATGGGTGACAGGACTCTATCAAAAGCTTCTGATATGCGCAACTGCAAAGGTTTCACCAAAATCCCGAAAGGAGGATAACCTAGAATCAGAGAAATATACAAGAAGATCGCCAGTAGAGCGTCTCTTGCGGAATCCTTACTGACGATGAAAGAAGATTATGAGTAGAGAGGTGTTTAAGAATCTTCCTATTAAGGTTAGATTAAAAAACTTTAGAAAAGCAAGATAGTTGGAGGTTAAGAGCGGTCACACTTCTTTGGGACACTTTGAAGGAGAATGAAGTTCCAGCAGTAAGGAAACGTACCAGATGAAAGACAAAGACAAATGAGTTTGCGAAGGCAGGGTGTCAGCAGAAAAGCACAGTTCTTAAGAACAGCAGGAGGGACACCATCAGAGCCGTACTCCTTCTAGAGTTGAGCCCAGATAGGGCAGAAAAAGCCATCTTTGGAAGAGATTCTAACTTCACATATAATTAAATCAGAGGGAGGAGATGGGAAAATAGCACCAGAATCATTCAGGGTTGAGTTGGAGGCGAAAATTTGAGCGAAGAGTTCAGCTTTATCATAAGAAGAAACGGCAAGTGAGTCGTCGGAATGGAAAGGAGGAGGGAAAGAAGAAGTAAAGATGTTGGGGAGGTTCTTGGCTATAGGTGCCACAAAAAGGGAGAAGAATTAGAATTAAATAAGTTTCACATTTTTGTCTGATGAAGGAATTTTGGTAAGTCGAAGAACAGATTTTGCACGATTCCGGGTAGAAATATAAGTTAAGTGAGAGTCAGGAGTTGGATGAGGACGGTACCTTCTGAAAGTCTTTCAGGAAAGAATTCCAGGAAAATAAACAAAAATTTAAATGCAAACGTTTTCATACACTAATTTACAAAATTATTTATTACTTTGTGTGTCCACCTTTTGCTTGAATGAATTCAGTGATTCGTTTTGGGTATTTTTATACAAGGTTTCGACATCTCTCAATACAAATTTTAGCCAATTCTTCAAAAGAAAATTGTTGCCATTCATTCAGATTCGAAGGGTTTCTTTTGCGTACAGCTTTTTTCAAATCAAACCATAAATTCTCAATTGAATTGAGATTCTGGGCTTCGACTGAGCCACTCGAGAAGCTTGAAATTCTTTTGATGAAGCCCTTTCATGGTGCTCTTACAATTACGTTTTGGATCATTATCTTGTTGCAGTACCCAAATGCGACCATTCTCAAATCCCGAACCGAAGGCAATACATTTTCTTCTAAAATTTCCTGATATTCTTCGAATTCAAGATTCCATGATGACAACAAGCTTTCCTGGACCAGAAACACTAAAGCATCCCCAAAATAGCAAACTACCACCACCATGTTTAACCGTAGGGAGGACGTTTTTTTCTTCGAATGTAGTATTTTTTTCGCCAAACATACCGTTGCTTGTTTTTCCCAAATAATTCAATTTTGGTCTCTTCTGTCCAGAGCATTTTCTTCCAGAATGCAAATACATCATTTTGATAATCCTTTGCGTACTTAAACGAGTTTCTTTGTGTGCATTTTGTAGCAGAGGTTTTCTTCGTGTAACTCTTCCATGCAGACCATTCTTTCTCAATGTACGATGTACAGCAGAGGATGGACATCGATCCTACAGTCTTAATGTTCAGCAGATATCACCTGCACTCACTCGCGAATTCGCAGCAGCATTCTTTTAATCTGTCTAATTGTACGTTCTGAAATCTTGCAAGGTGGCCCACACCTCGGTAGAGTTTTGATTGTTCCAAAGCCTTTCCATTGCCTTATAACTGTAGCAACCGTCGTAAATGGAATTCGAAGTTCTTCGTCTGTCTTCCTATAACTCTTTCCAAACTCGTGTGCAGCAATAACAGATCTCCCAAGATCTGTAGGCTGCTCTTTACCACGACAACCCATTTCTTACTAATCGCTCGTACAGTTTCCGTCTCCCAGAAGATTCACAGATAAATTCTAGAATTTAGAATTGCCAACAGTCTTTAATCAACAAACAACCTAATAAATAAAAACTAATACAAATTTTAAATTTTTCAAGCCTGAGGTGGACACACAAATTATTAATTTTGTCAATAAATGTACGAAAACTTTTGCATTTCAACACTTTTTTAGTTTCCTGAAATTATTTGATGTTTTACATTATGTGTTGGAGTTAAACTAATTTTTGTATTTGTTAAATTTTTCCAAACGAACCGTAAACTTTTCCTAACTATCCTCTGCATAGTACAAAAGATAAAGGCGAATATAACTGAAATATTTCTCTGTACGAATACTTATGATCGCTACCGTGTGTGTGTGTGTGTGTGTGTGTGTGTGTGTGTGTCGTGTGTGTATGTGTGTGTGTATGATGTGTCTGCGCGCGCGTGGGTGTAGGTAACTGAGCATAAGTGAGGTTGTGTGTGCGATAATTCACAGATGTAATGGGGTAGTTTTTTGTTAGGTAACATTTTGATACCTTTGAACATTAAAAAAATTCTATAAATAATCTAGAACATTTTCATTGTCGGAAAATACGAGGGTTGTTCAAAAAGTAAGTTTAGAAGGTGTTTTGAAGAAACTTTTATTACAAGGCAAGTAATTGTTGCAAGTATTTCAACAACAACTTAATTACTTTTCCACATAATCACCAAACAGATTCAAACATTTGTCGTAGCTTGGGACAAGCTTTCCGATGCCGGTCGAGTAAAATGTAGGGTCCTTAGTTTTTAACCAGTTTCGTACGGCCGCTTCTGCATCAAGATCGTTTTGAAATTGTTTACCTCCAAGGTGTTCCTTTCGGGCTGGAAACAAATGGAGGTCGCTTGGTGCAAGGTCAGGACGATGGGGAGAGATGATCCATGACTTCCCAGTGGAACGATTCCAAAAGTTGGCGTGTTTGATTTGCAGTGTGAGGGCGTGCATCGTCATGCAAAAACACCACACTTGCAGTAAGCAACCCGGGACGTTTTCTTCTGATAGCCGTGCGGAGTCGCTGTGAAGTTTCACAATAAGAAGTGGCATTTATTGTTGTCCCTTTTTGCATGAATTCAACATGCAAAACGCCTTGATGGTCCGAAAACATCGTTACCATCACCTTACCAGCTGATGCAATCTTGAACTTTTTGGTTCGTGGTGACCCCTGGTTGTTGCCACACATGCCTAACAAAATACTGTACTACCAACAACATTATTGTACTATGCATAATTCACCGGTAATTAACCTTGTAAACTTACTTTTTGAACAACCACCGTAGATATGTTGGTTCTAATTAGGTTTGGTTAATTAGGCCTAGGTTAGGTTAAATTAGGCTAGAGTAGGTTAGGGAGTACCTCACTATTTAATGACTTAACAGAAGTCTCCCTTCGAACCCTCAACTGTCGTCGAAACATTTATACATCCTTCTCAGGGTGTATGGTTAGGTTAGGTTAAATTAGGTTTAGTTAATTTTTAAGCTATATGGAGTTTAAAAAGTCGGTACCTCGCTTATTCAGAGATGCGTACGTGTGTGTGTGTGTGTGTGTGTGTGTGACTAGTATACTGACTCTTGTTATCTTTCCATTGCTTTTACATGCTGTAGATATCATGAACAGGTAATTTCCAAGCAATTTGTTTATCTTATTCATTAATGAAAAACAATTTCTTTTTAAAATGAAGCTAAATATGATATGAATACTTTAGGAAATTTTCTAATATCATTTGCACTACGAATTGAACAGATACTTAACATGAAAATTAAGAGCCTAAATACGTACTTACCCTCTATAAACACGCCAACAACCACAGAAACTGCAATGGAACTCAAATTATCCAAAGCAGCCCAAATAACGCTATAGTGGGTGCAGGAAAATGGCAGTATGCCACCCATACCAGACAAGGTTGACCGATTAATAATTATTACAGGCAGGATCGCATTATTCAAAACTGTCTTTAGCAATTCGCTTTAGGACAGCTTCAGAAATATGGGCAACTACGCAGGAAGACCGTGAAATTACTGTCAGCATGTCCACTGTGAAAAGAAGGCGTCAACAACGTGGGCTGCAATAAGGATGTAGATACGAAAGGCTCGAGTTTGCAAAGAAGCATCAACACTGGTGCGATGAATGGAAGAATATTCTGTGGAGTCATGAGACCAATCCTGAACGGTAAAATATGGTAGTGGTTCTGTGGTGGTGTGGGTTCCTTCAGTCCAGATGGAGTGGGCGATTTTCCGAAAAGCAGGTTCAAATATGCATAAGATGCACTTCTACAGGATTTTGCTTTGGGATGCACTACCCAATGGAGTTCGTTTAATTAAGAGGAGATTCCCCTTCCAGCAAAACAACCACCCACACACACGCATTCAACAAAGCTTATTTGGAGAGGTAGGAATAGAGTGGGAGGGTCCTAGTGCTAAACTTTCCACCACAAAGTCCTGATCTAAACCCCATAAAGTATTTTGTGGAAGCCACAAGAAATATGATACCTCAGAAGTGGAGGCATTAAACCTACAGGACTTCTGTCGTATTGTGTACTCGAAATGACAAGCAATTTCTCTCGAAATTAGACGAGCCTTCGAGTTTTGAGCCATTATCTGTGCTCGAGGTGGTTATACTAAATGTTGAATAATGGCTATCTAAAATGCAATAAACTTAAGAATTCTTAATTATTTTTCCACTAAATCATGCCCGTGGTATAACGATTCCACTCTCAACGGATGTGTTTGTTTTTGTTGGTGTATTTTAGTTATTTATTTATATCAAAGTTTGATAAAAATTTGTGCTTGCATCTAATGTTTTCTTGCCATAACAATCACTTTACTGATTAAGTAGATACTCCAATTAATGACAGTCCTAATTATATGAAAGTGTGTGTGTGTGTGTGTGTGTAACATCCCACATTGAATAAAACGCTCAAATACTTCAGTGAAAATGTAGTTAAAGGTACTTGTGGGTTATTATATATGAAAACGTGCTGTTCAAATTTAGTTTTGTAATAGTGTTCCATTAAAATAATTTTCTTTCTAAAATATATTAACGGGGACTCAAACAATTCTGAGAATTAAAAAGTACATATTTTGAACGTTTATTTATCTTAAATATATACGAGTATATGTAGTCCAATTTTCTAAGAATAATAAAGGAAAATACAAAGGCAGTATAAATTTTTTTAAATGCTCATATATTATCGTTCATACAGTCACATTACACTGATATGACCTTCATCTTCAGCGTGGGCGTGGGAGGCGGGGGGTCTAGGGGGTCCAACCTTTGTGTCGGGTCCATTTTGCCTCACTGTCGGGTCCATTTTGCCTCACTGTCGGGTCCATCACATCATGTCAATGAGAGAAAAATTAAAAAGGGAGGAAACCAGGATCAGAAGGCAAAACTGTGAACTGAAATTATTTTACAAATTGATTTTATTTGACCATTTGTATGGTTGTATACACCTGTACCTGGGACGGATCCAGGATTTGCTGGAGGGGAGTGTTCGGTACGAACGCCGAAGGCTTCTAGAGGGGTCCGGGGCATGCTTCCCCGGAAAATTTTGAAAATTAAGGCTCTCAGAAACGCGTTTTTAAGCAATTTGCGGGGTGTTTGTTCAAGTTTATTAGCTTTTACATCTAAGTTATGTACTGATTTGCAAGAAAATTATACAAGAAAAGACAAAATTCGTGATAAGTCTTAAAGAAACACTGTTTACGAAAATTTCACAATATCAAAACCTAAATTTCTTTATCATTCTAGATTTGTTCATTAATATAACTGAAGTTATTATATTGACAAAGTTTTGTGTTGACTGAGATATCAGTTAATCTCCCGACTCTCAAAGACTGGATCGACGAGCAACTACAGCTTCGTAATCCACGGGCTTGTCGTAATGAATGCTCATCAACGCCAAGCCCGACAATCTCTCCGTGGACATAGTAGTCCTAAGGTACCCCTTCACAAGTTTCAAGGTACTGTTGGCACGTTCATTGTCAGCAGAAGTGACGGGTATGGTGCAAGCAATTCGCAACAAGCAGTTGATGTTTCGGAATATATCAACATCGCAAGCTTGGAAAGAAAAAGTGATAAAGTTACAATTTAGCTAGAAAATTTTACATTAAATATTAAATATTAAATAATCGGAGCATACGAAGAATTGTCACCCCAAGATGGGCATACGAAGAATTGTCACCCCAAGATGGGCATACGAAGAATTATAATCTACCTTTAATGCAAGTTGAAGCGAATCTGGTTTGGTGTTCTCTGACTGCCACTTCCTCCTCCATCGCATATATTCGATGTCAAGAGTCCCAGGGCTGGGAAGGTCTGACTCGTACATCACAGAAATCTCAGTAATGTCTGTTGCTGGCTCAACGGCGACTCTGGGAACAAGACCAAGTAACTGAACAGCCATCTTCTGAGTGGGACTGAATCTATAACAAAAAGGATTCATTAATTAGGTGGAGAATGCAGGGGTCGGATCCAGACCGGTTGGCGTTGCCACCGTGTTATGGAGAACTATCAGATTTTTAGAATTTAGAAGTTCGTGTTCTACAAACGTACCTTGTAGACATCTGCATAATATGGTCCAGAAAAGGAAGAAATAGAGTACGACGATAATATTCCTCAGGTGTGTCATGAGGAGTATTTGGTCTGTGCTGTTGTCCGGCAGTTGTCCTTGGTACACTGAGTTCAGTACCCACATCAGCACTGATCTGCGCAGCTTGCGAATACCATCCCCTGAACACATGGTTAGCTTTATCTCTCACTTCCTTCAACTCTTTCTGTGTGTCCGAGATAATGTTGTAAGCCTTCACGATGTTGTTTGATTTCTTCTGAAGCTTGATGCTTAACGGCTTGATGATTGCCAAAGTTTTCATGGCAACAGTCAAGGAAATAAGAAATTGAAACGAACAACACGTGTGATAGAAATTGTATGCTTTTTGAAGTGTCTCTCTATCCCATTTCCAATGTGTTTCAGAACTATACTGCTGGTACTGTGGTTCATTTGTAATAACTTCTAATGTTTTAATAATTGTTGGCAGCAAGAACACAAATGTTTCATATGCTTCATGGCGTTCTACGCAACGAATGCGGCAAAGGTCTCGGATCTTTGATTTTTGAGTTTCTGGCTGATTCAAGCTTATTACTTTCTCCAGACACCTCTGTCGCTTTGGAGAATAATTGAAAAGTTAGAAATCTCAGTTATGGTTCCTGCCATATTGCGTACAGATGGTAGGCTACAAGCTTTTACGATGATGAGAGTGAGGACATGAGAATTGCAATGCACACATGTTGCCAAAGGGTTTAGCAAATAGAATGCATGGGAGACAGAAACCACCATCGCATTCCTTGCTGTACACCAGCCAAGGATAGCGTTGCTGCCAAGAGCTTTGAAAAGACCGATTACAACCATTCATAAACACTTTGGGAAAAGAATAATCCTTTCCTGGTTGAAAATGGTTAGTTATGACATTGAACTTTTCAGTTTGGTGCAGAGATCTAACAGGAATTTTCTGACGCAACAGGGCACCAACGTCAATATCATGTACCGATGCATGGCAAGCAGGGTAGCTATTATAATTATATTAAGAAAATGAAATAAGATTTAGCTTACTTTAGTGTTTAGTCTTAACCGTAAAATATATCAAAACAAGAAAAATGGTTTTCTGCGAGTCAGCTTATCGTACAACACGTGTTCCTACCGGTATCACTGGCGCTACTGCGAATCCTCTTTGCAGTCGGGGTAGATTGTCCTTCTTCATCACTGTCAAAACGAGAGGCAATGAATTTAATATGAGCAATCGATCAGTAACTACAAGTTGTTTTTAAAGTCATTGTTTTAGTTTACGATACAGTTACTAACTTCGCCACTGACGTGGGATAGACCAAACTTGATGAACCAAACTTGATGGACCAAAAAATCGGTCAATTCTTGGTTGCTGTTTAACTCTTCTTGACATTGTAAACCGAAAATTCTATTGAATAAATACTTTGAATGACTATTGCTTTTTAGACTTTTGACATTGAAGTAATACACAGGGTCGACTAACGATCTGAAACAAATGAAACAAAAGGGTACATTACATGCTTTTAGTGTTGTTTGTAAAATAACTTGTATGTTCAGTCAGTTAGCTTTGGGAGCGGGGCTTTCTGGTTTAGAGTGGTTCTGGTTTCGGAAGGTTCGATCGAATCCCCCAAACCACCACCCCCTGGATCCGCCACAGACCTGTACAGTTGTCTTGTCTTGTATGCATCTGATTTTAAATACATAAACCTGAAGAGTAATTTACATAATAGCGTCATTATAATTTATATTACTGTATTTTTCTCATACTTCATAAAAAACTAGTTTTGTTGCATAGCTTGCATTATCGTTTTTACTTTTCCATTCATCTTAAATAATCTTCCTTATTTTTTATTTCAGATTTACTTTTATAGCTTTTAGTTGGAAAACAAAATGTCTCAAAGAATTAACTTACGAAAACGACAACATAGCAGCAGGTACAAAGTCAAATGTGTTGCATGCAATAAAATTTTTGACAATGATTTCAAAGTTAGACATATGAATAAACATCATCAAAGTTTGATATTGTCTGGGAGAACTCCTGATACTGTCTGTGTGCTGCCACAATCTCACTGAAAGATTTCAAGTTTTTTTTATACTGAGGCAGAACTTCCAAGAAAAGCAGCACATGTTGATGATGTTGGTGTTGGTATCTCTGACTCTGAGGAATCTTCAATAACAATAGGAGCTGAACAGTTGTTGGAAGATGACGGAAAAGCAGACAAGGTCAAAGAAGAAAATGAAAGAGAAAAAGCACATAATAAAGAAAAAGCATCATGCAGTGATGAAGAAAAGGAAGAGGTAGATGAAGAAGAGGATAAGGAGAGAGAGGAGGAGAATGACGACAAAGAAGAAACCCACATCAGACAGGAGAAAATTTATGTGGCACTAAATGCTTCTAGTTCCACAATACTCACCGGGCCAGAAGGTCCAAGGCAACTGATCTTAAAACAATATCCAATTATAGTCATCTCCGGTCATAACAGAAGGTTTAAAATGAAGTGGTACAATGATTATCGTCGGATTGGATACGACGTTGAAAAGGATGAAGCATCTTGTTATGCATGTAATAAATTTGGCCCTAAAAATCAGAAGCCTTTTATTTTCAAGAAATGGAGTGCTACGCACAGACTTGAGAAACATGCAAAAAGTATACATCATGAAAATCATATGCTAACATGGTTATCGTCAGAGGCACAAAATCTTGTTATTCTGGTGTTGCCAAAATTCTCGCAGCTATCCCAGCCACATCTTGCAGCCCGGAGAGGGCGTTTTCAGCTTTGCGACGAATTAAAACTTACCTTTGCTCAACCATCCACCAGGAAAGACTTCTTAATTTTGTCATTTTTAACAATGAACGTGATATCACCAGTTACATAGAAGATAATGAAATGTCTGATATAATAAATATTTTCGCTAATCGGCACAATCGGGTTTGCCATTTACTTTCATAATATTTGTGTACTGTTTGACTTCATCCTAGAATTTTGTGCTAACACTCGTCTTTTACTGGCATAGCTGCTGTATGTGCAAGTCTAATTTTGAGTGCTTTATTTGTGATAATTGCTGTGTGGCCTCAAGGCTGTCAGGCGCTAGTTTAAAAATGTTCACTCAGTGTCTAAGACACAGTGGCTCAGAGTCGTAGCAAGCCTTGATAGCGCCCTGGGCAGAACATGAATTTGACGCGCTCCCCTCCGCAAATGAAATAATCATTGATGAATGATATTTTAATTGATATAAATAATGTACCTCCGAAACAAGGGTACATGATGTACGACGAATACCGTATAGGTACGATACTGAACATGCACAATCCTGTTTGAAAACGTTTCAGACTAAATTAAGATATTACTAGAGTATAAGTTGTATAACGAATCTAAATTAGAGATTATGAAGTGGCCTATACAATGCAACAGTATCACAATAAGTTTTTCTGCTATTCTTTTTCATTTTATTTGAGAAATAAAAATAAAAATAAGAAGTAGAAAATTTCAAATGCAATTTTGGCGGCCCCCTCTCTTTGGCGCCCAGAGCGGCTGCCCCTTCTGCCACCCCCTAGCTACGCCCCTGCACAGTGTCTTATACAGATATTTTTGTTCTATTATGTAGGCTGTTTAATGATTAGATCCATTGAAGCTATTGTTCACTTTGCATTAAATGAGATATAAGAGGTGTTTATTTTTGTTTTAATCTGAATTTTGTATTGTAGACTTAAACTTAACACAAGTTAACAGTAAGTAATATTGTTTACCTAGCATGATATACAACAAATAATAATAAATACATGACATAACAATACTATGGTTTATGTAACCCCAAATTAACATATTTATAAAAATTCAGCTTTGTCTTCTTACAAATACTACTATCAAAAAGTGGAAGTATACATTTTTAACACTCCACAGTCCACACTCCCCTTGCTTCTACCAGCAGCATTTTTTTATGGCTTGGCCCTTTCATTTTCGCTCAGCCATATAGTACACAAGGAAAATTCCTGCAGACGGTAATGTGCTAGCTCAATAATTTTTTTTTAGGTTCTGGAAATGTCGGTCTGAAGCTCTGAGCAACATCTTTCTTGTCGTTTCCAAACACCTGGATCCCCCAGAGACTACTTATCCTGTACGCCCAGTAATCGCGAGTATTTATACTAAGTTAAACAAAAGCAGTGAAAGCACAACACATAGATAACAATTTGATATATAAAAAAAAAATGTCAGCTATTGCATGTAACTATAAAATTGTTTTACCAATGTAAAAAATTTTGAGGAAAAAAAAATTTTGTGGGTAAATAATTTGATGTCGTTTACTGTATTTGCACCTATACTGTAATTGCAAAGATGCTTAAATTTTACATTCAAACAAGGCTGTGTGTATATATATTCAAAGGTGTAAATATCGTAAGATGGTATCATTAGTGTATATTTTCGGTAGATTTTCCGTATTGTTTTATAATTTTGATAGATTCTTGTATTTTATCAAAGAATTTCTGATCTTTTGTATCAACTCATAATTTCGGTAAAAATCCAAAAATTTTGGAAGAGGTGGTAACACTAATTTTTGTCGATAATGATAACTTATTTTTATTTCTGTGCATTTCATGTACATGTGCTTATACGAGTACATATAATAGCCATAGTTATATACATATTATGGACGACGGGTGAGACACGTGTCCAAGTGCCCCTACCCCTTGCGGGCGCTACTGAGCATAATGGATCAAAATCTGTTTGTACCTAGCAGCATTCAATATACCATCAATTTTCAGCAATTTTCCAACACCACTTGAGGAGATGCACTCCAAAATTTGAATTGAACATCCTCTTTATAGGTTTCAGTTGGTCGTTGTCTCACATAATGTCTTCGATTAATCCAAATAATTGAAACTTTGACTCGTCCGCCCAAAGCACCTTTGATCATTGTTTCATAGTCCAATTTCTGTGTTCTTGTGCATGGTTTAGCCTTCTAGTCTTGTTCCCCTTTCTTAATAAAGGTTTTCTTATTGTAACTCGGTCTTAAATCCTGATTTCAAAAGTGACCTTGGATGGCAATTGATAGATGGCCAACGACACCCGAGCCTTCTGCCAGTTCTGTTGCTATTTCAACAGTTGTCTTCTTTCTATTCCTAAAGATATCTTCAGATATTGCTCATACTTGTTAGACAGGTTTTTCTCTCTTCCAGTCCTGCGTTTGTCAATTACAGATGATGTTTCTCTGTATTTGTTGATATTACTTTGGATACCACACCTTGAAAATCGAGTGATGCGAGTTACTTCACTCAATGTTTTTTCCTCTTCTACAGATCTACAGAAGCTAAGGCTAACAAAGACCCTAAGATCCACTCTAAGGTTAGCCCGAGAGAAAGGAAAGAGTAGGGGGTTAAGAGAAGAGAAGAGAATAAGGGGTTAAGTAAGGAGCAGCACCTATCACTCGTGGGTTAACATTCATTCAGAAAAAGAGGAAAAAAGTCTCACCATCATCATCCGCCGGCCACTGCCGACAAGTCAGAAAAATAGTCGGAGAAAATAGGAGAGGGGTGAAAGATGAAAAGAAGTAAAATAAGAACGCTTACAAACCATGCAAACACAGTCTTAACTCACTGTCATACCATGCAAACTACAAACATGCAAGGAAAGAGTTAGAGACATGCAAAGTAAGGAGATAAGAAAAAAAAAGTAGGTAAAGTTAAACAAAAAGTGGGTTAGTTTACGCTACGAGCTACATCTACGTTCGTGTTAGTCTAATTTTTTTTTTTTTTAATAATAATTTTATTGCTGGCATCACACGCTGGCATGTCACAAGCTGGCATTCATTGTCAACAGACTCCTCCTCGAGCACCACCACCAGAGCTCCTGTTGCTAACTTTGTTTTTTTTAAATTAAACAACGTTAATACTTTTAAAATGTCTGTCAAGACGGTTCTTAAACATATTAACGCTGGTAGAATGAACGACTGACGCGGGAAGATTATTCCATTTATCAATTACTTTAAACGTAAAGAAGTTTTTAGCGATGTTAGTAATGAAACGTCTGCCACACAACTTAAATCCGTTATTGCGAGTATTACTATTATCGAAAGTGAACAATTTGTCAAAATTTACGTTATCGATGTTATTAACGATTTTGAAAACTTTAATAAGCTCCCCCTTAATCTTCTAGTTGCGAGTGAATACAAGTCTAACTCTTTAATCCTATCTTCATAAGGCTTATTGCGCAATGACGGAATAAGTTTCGTGGCACGACGCTGAACCCTTTCTAACCTATCAATATCCTCACGCAAGTACGGGCACCAAAACTGAACGGCATATTCTAAATGAGGCCTGACTAGGGACTTGTAAAGGGGCAATATAATATCCTTCGATTTAAATTCGAAATTACGTGCTATGAAGCCTAACATCCTATTAGCTTTTGCGCAAGACTCCAGGCACTGGTTCCTAACCTTTAAATCCTTAGATACGCGTACGCCTAAATCTACTTCCTCGTCAACGCTCGCTAACTCCCTATCATCCATCGTGTACGCGTAATTATTGTTGCGAGAACCTATATGCAAAACTTTACATTTGTCTACGTTAAATTGCATCTGCCACTTATCTGTCCATTCCCATAATCCTATTTACATCGTCTTGGATCCTATTTCTATCGTCCTCGTTAACAACCTTACCGCCTATTTTAGTATCGTCCGCGAATTTTGACACATTACTAGTCAATCCTACATCTATGTCGTTAATGTAAATTACGAATAGCAATGGGCCTAACACTGAACCCTGTGGGACACCGCTACCTACATCTAACGGATCTAGGAGAATTTGTCTAAAACAATTCGTCTAAAATCCAATTTGTCTAAATCAATTTGTCTAAAACAATTTGTCTAAAATAGTTTGTCTAAAATCAATTTGTCTAATAACAATTTGTCTAAAATACAATTTGTCTAAAAATAATTTGTCTAAAATACAATTTGTCTAAACAAACAATTTAATATAATATGGCATACAAATTGTTGCCTGATGTACAATGCTATTTATTACTTGCCACGCCCCATCTTAAAAGGTTACCTCTTGTGCGGAATAGTACATCGAAATAGTTTGTCTAAAATAGTTTGTCTAAAAATAATTTGTCTAAAATACAATTTGACTAATAACTGAAGATAACTAGAAATGCATTTGTCTGCTTGATAAATTTGGAGTGAGGATGAAAAGATTGAAAATGGCTTGATTTTATTTCATAATATACAGTATTAAAAAAATTATTTAATAAAAAGAGTTCATTAAAATGTTAAAAAGAAAGGTTGTGGGCAATACCACGAATATAGTCAATAATATTATCGGGATCAAAATTTTGAACAAGTCTTTTTATACGTTGTGCAGCATCGCGGTAGCGTTTCCTTGGGGGTTCTGGTTCTATCCCAGCAACATACTGCTCAATTTGAGCCTCGTTGAAACTTTGCTCTTTCTTCAAACAAGTGATGAATTTCCATATATTGGGGTGGTGAGCAGCCACTTGAGTTTCAAACCCTCGATGCCAACCTTCGACGGAGTTGTTTGTTTTGGGCAAATCATTAAGGACTCTGAGGTACAAATTCTACACCTTGTGTGGAAAGAGCGGTGGACGCCGAGCATTCCTTCTGTTCGGCCGTCCAATCCAGGTGTCTTCGAAATAATCAAGGGCCTTTTGTGCTTCATGATGGAAGATGTTATTATCACATAATAACTCAAATGCATCTATTACTGTGCCTACTGGAACAAATGCTAATGCCGGTAGCATACGCATGCTTAAAGCGAAATCTGGATCTGTTTCATATTTCCGTTTTAAGCCACTACTTTGAATGGCACGAAAGATACATTGGCTGAAATGGAAAAAGCACCCGTTCTGCTCCGCATTTGGAAATTCTTGCATGCATGCTTTCATCATTGCTTTCTCAAAATCGATCGTTATTGACAATGGCGCACATAAGGGGGCAAAATTCTTTATCTGCTTTAAAAGCGTTATATATGTTTCTTCTGATTTGTCAGGTAGTAACGCAAACACGAGCGGCAGCGAAGTTTTATCTTTTAATCCATGCAGGGTATATAGTTGGTGAAATAACAAAGGGACAGTTTTAAATGTACCGTCAGCATACCAATGACAGCTTTGCTTTAAACATTGTAAATTACGTTCAGTAGCAAATATTACTATACGCTTTTGAACTGGTCCCGAGTCATAAAGCAGAAATTGATCACCTTTAAAAGTTTTGGTAAATTCAGGCTGGAAAATAATTTCACTGCAACTTGATGGTAGGGCCGGTCCAGCAAGGCTTTGTTGTCTAATAGATCGTATTGTTCTCTTCATGCTTTGTATTTTTGGAAGTTTTGGCGCAACTGCTTCATTGCAATGTTCAAGTACACTAGATATTATTGAATGGGGGTGCATCCTGTGTTGATTTAGCAAGCTCACGTATTTCTGCCACAGTTTCTTTAGCTGCAACTTCGGCGGCGTCTAATATGTGATTATGGTCAGTGGAAGATTTCACAACTTCATTGTTAACGGTAACTATACGAGCACGGCACTTTGTTTTGGGATATTTGTCGCACTTCCAATAAATACTGTCACCATTTTCACCATTCTTATAAAACGTATGACCATTGTTAACCAACTTTTTACGGCCTTTTTCTGATTCAATAAATTGAGCACACATTATGGGCTACCGGGTTATGGGTTCCGGGATAACTGATTTCGATGTACTATTCCGCACAAGAGGTAACCTTTTAAGATGGGGCGTGGCAAGTAATAAATAGCATTGTACATCAGGCAACAATTTGTATGCCATATTATATTAAATTGTTTGTTTAGACAAATTGTATTTTAGACAAATTATTTTTAGACAAATTGTATTTTAGACAAATTGTTATTAGACAAATTGATTTTAGACAAACTATTTTAGACAAATTGTTTTAGACAAATTGATTTAGACAAATTGTATTTTAGACGAATTGTCTTAGACAAACTCGCCTGATTCGACATCTAACCACCCCGATTCACTACCATTAACTACGACCCTCTGTCTCCTAGCACGAAGCCATTCTTCTAACCAGTTAGCTACCTGACCGCGTATACCGTGCGCTTTGACCTTCGCAATTAGTCTCCTATGCGGAACTGTATCGAACGCCTTTTTAAAATCTAAATAAATAACGTCAGCTGCTCTATGCCTATCGTATTCGCGCACTATTTCGTTATAAAATTCTAACAAATTAGTTAAACAAGACCTATGGCGTCGAAACCCATGCTGACTACTATTAATCAAATCTCTACTTTCTAGGTGATCGATAATACGATCCCTAACTACGGATTCCAAAAGTTTACCGACAATTGACGTTAAGCTAATGGGCCTATAATTGCTAGCTACTGCGCGGTCGCCTTTTTTAAAAATAGGCATGACGTTAGCTAATTTGAAGTCTTCAGGAATAATCCCCGTTTCGAGTGACTGATTAAAAATCTTCGTTAAGGGGCCTACGATAACGTCTTTCAAATCTTTCAAATGTCTGGGATAAAACGCGTCAGGGCCTGGAGCCTTGCTAACTTTTAGCCTATCGATATAATGCGCAATCTCAGCCTCGTAAACAGTTAATTCATCCAAAATAGTCTCGCTACTAAATGGAACGATATCGTTCACGTCGGGGACATTATTTACGTCTTCTACGGTAAAAACTGTCGCAAAAAAGTTATTGAAAATACCTGCAATCGCCTGAGCGTCAGAAGCCAAAGCGCCATTAACATCCACTAGACGGCCTATGTTATCTTTTACCGGCTTACGATTATTTACGTATTCAAAAAACTTTTTTGGATTATGTTTACTATCCGCAGCTATAAGTATCTCTAAATTACGCTTGGTATTCCTAACTGATCTTTTAACCTGACGTCTAAGCTCGATATATCTATTAAAGTTAGCTGCCGTGCCATTGCGCTTACTAAGTCTATACGCTCTATTACGCTCGTTTATAAACTCTCCTATTTCCCTAGTCCACCACTTCGGCCTACCACGATTTCTAGCGCGCTTGGCCTACGAGGAATAAACTCCCTTTCAATATCCCTAAAACTTTCTTTAAACGCCACCCAACGCAAATTTGTGTCATTACCCATAAATAAGTTATCCCAGTCCACTACTCTCATTCTATCAGCAAAACTATCAAAATTAGCCCTATGAAAATCAGGAACTTCTATTACGTTACTATCCTGGGTGTTTTCTATCAATAACTTAAACCTAAGAATTTGATGATCACTACACCCTAAACTCTCGCCTACTTCTAAACCTTCGACTATATTCTCGCCGTTCATCATCACCAAATCTAAAGAAACACAATTCTATGGCGGTCCTTAACTGAATTTTTAGCTATTTTGTTTAAACCAAACAGTTGATCACGGTACATCTTTATTTTGTGGTACAAAAAGTAACTTCAAGGTTAATGGATCTGTAGGAGGGGAAAAACTATTTTAGTAAAAATAAAAACATTACAGTTACAGTATATTTGAATGTTAAATGTGAGGGATTGGCTACTACAGCTACTCCTCACTAAGAGAAGATTGTAGACACCAATCGACCAGGGAAGTACTTCGAGGGGGACGTTAGGCAGGAGACAAGGAATGCTGGAACTCCCGCTTCTCCTGTCACTGTCTTCCTTAGGTGATCTTTTTTCCGTGTCTCATCTACCCTGTGAGCAGTTCAGCATGCTTTCAAACATTCACTTCTCTTCCTATTCCCCACTACACCTTCATGCATATTACACACTATACAATCTTTTCAAAATAAAAAAAAATGGCATCGACTTCAAGAGCCTCGGAGTCTTCTGGGGAGGTGGCCATAAATGTCCCAAATGTCCTTTCCTCAAATTTTCAATCTGTTAAACACCACCTCTCCCCTCTAAACCTCACCTTCTCTTCCTCACTGACACCCAGGTGTCTGGGAGAACTGACAGCAACCCCTTTTCTGTACCCTCCTACTTTCTCTATACTCAATTTCATTCCAAAAGTGAAATAAATACATCTGTGCTGTCTACTCTTCTCCTAGTTCTACTGCACTTTCCTAAACTCTTTAACTATCTCAATTCCAAAGTGGAATACATTCTGTCCAGCTCTCCTTTTGCTGAAACCTCCATTTTACAAGATTTCAATGTTCACTACCACCTTTGGCTTTCCTCCCATTTCACTGACATCCCTGGTAAACTAGCTTGCAACTTCTCTATTCTGAGTGACCTAGAGCAGATTGTACAGTACCGTACTCGTATCCCCGATCACCTTGGAGATAGGCGTAACATTCTGGATTTATTTTTCACCACTCATCCTATTGCTTACTCTGTCAAACGTTTTTCTCCGTCGGGCTCCCCCAACGACAATTTATTATATGTTTCCTGTCCTATCGCTCCAGTTCGGCCTTTGGATCCTACCAAAAGGTGGCGAGGCGCCTTTGGCACTTTGGTGCTGATGATTGGGAGGGCCTTAGGCAATACTTTTCTGATTTCCCATGGAATGATCCCTGATTCCGTTGGCGGGGCCCCTCCGGGTGCGCTGAGTGCATCACGGAGGTAATTTTTTCGGGCAGGGAGGCGTACATTCCATATTCTATTATTATTATTAATACAAAAAACCTTGGTGTAACTTCGCTTGCTCTACTGTAATGCTATCCGCAACAGAGAGGAACATTTCAGAAGGCACAGCCCCTATTCAATTGTTGACCCTCTCTCAGCTTATATTTCTGTCCGGAATCGCGCAAAATCTGTTCTTCGACTCGCCAAAAATTTCTTCATCAGACAAATATGCGAAAACCTATCAAATTCTAAATCTTCTCGTTCTTTCTGTCACCTAGCCAAGAACCTCCCCAACAACTTTACTTCTTCTTTCCCTCCTATTTTCCATTCCGACGGATCAGTTGCCATCTCTTTTCCTGATAAAGCTGAACTCTTCGCTGAAATTTCGCCCCCAACTCAACCATAGGCGATTCCTATCCTGTTTCTCCATCTCCTTCCTCTGATTTAATTATGTTTGAAATTAGAATCTCTTCAAAAGATGTTTATTCTTCCCTATCTGGGCTCAAATTTAGGAAGGCGTACAGTTCTGATGGTGTCCCTCCTGTTATTCCCAAGAACTGTGCTTCTGTGCTGACACCCTGCCTAGGCAAACTCTTTCGTCTTTGTCTTTTATCTTGTTCTTTTCCTTCCTGCTGGAAGTTCGCTTTCATTCAACCTGTCCCAAAGAAGGGTGACCGCTCTCAACCCTCCAACTATTGTCCAATTGCTTTGATCTCTTGCCTTCCTAAAGTTTTTGAATCTATCCTTAATAGTAAGATTCTTAAACACCTCTCTCCTCACAATCTTATTTCAGATCGTCAGTATGGATTCCACAAAGGACGCTCTACTGGCAATTTTCTTGCATATCTGTCTGACTCTTTGTCATCCTCCTTTCGGGATTTCGGTGAACCCTTTGCTATTACGCTAGACATCAAAAGAGTCTGGCACAAATCCTTAATTTCGAAAGTGCTCTCCTTCGGTTTCTATCCTTTTATCTGTGCCTTCATCTCTGATTTCCTTTCTGGCCGATCTATAGCTGCGGTTGGTGATGACCACTGTTCTTCTAAAGTTATTAATAGTGGTGTTTTTCAGGGCTCTGTCCTGTCACCCACTGTCTTTCTTTTATTTGTTAATGATCTTTTAAGTCGCATTTCCTGTCCTCTCCTCTCCTATGTCAATGATTCTACCCTTCACTTTTACACCCGCTTCACAAAGCGTCCCTCTCAACAGTCACTCCATGCTTCGCGCATGACGGCTATGGTGCACTTGATCTCTAACCTTTTTGCTATCTTTTATTAGAACAGCGAAAACCTTGTGGCTTTTAATGCCTCAAAAACTCAGTTCCTTCAACTGTCTACTCGTCACAATTTTCTACACGACTATCCCCTTACTTTTACTTTAACAATACACAATTCAATCCTTTTCTTCTCTTAACATTCTTGGTGTTTCCTTTTCTCTTGATCTTTCCTGGAAAGATCACATATATATGCTTTCTAAAACAGCTTCTAAGAAGTTAGGTGTGCTGTACTGGCTTCGCAGTTTCTTCACCCATGCTCAATTGTTGTCTCTATACAGGGGTCTTGTTCGTCCCTGTATGAAGTACGCTTCTCATGTGTGTGGTAGTTCAACCAACACAGCTGTACTTGACCGGGAGTCAACCGGTATTCTCAGTCTTTCACCTACTCAACCGGTTCACTTTGGAACAATCTTCTTCAATCCATCTTTCCCCCTGTGTAAGATCTCCAATCTCTCAAGAGCAGAGTGTCCAGGCATCTCGTAAACTTTGGACTTTGATTTTGGCTTTCTTATTCCTCTATGGGAGGGGCGTTTTTTCGGGCGTTCGCCCTTGCCCCTTACTTTCTGCATAAAAATAATACTTAATATTCGCTGCTCATGTACAGTTTGCTTTGTTTTGTTATTATCATACTGTTCTGACGATTTTGACTAATTTGAATTAAAGATTGCTACATTGTTTATATGAAGGTATATTCTGTACCAATATGGTTATTTGCCTTTGATTTTCATTTCATTAAAGGTGTATTTGCATTGAATACAAAGTTTTAGTTTCCTTATGTATCAGAATGGAAAAGGGTAAAATGTCTAAGACTTTTGCGCAACGGTGTGTGTATATATAAGGTGTCCTATAAGTAATACCCGATTCTAATTGCTTCTAAAATCATAGAAACTATATATTTTTTAGCATGTTTTTATCTATTGTTTCAGGCATATGTCGGACTTTCTTGAATGATAAAGCAAAACATGATGCCGCTTCTTCCACTTACATAGCGACAGAAAATTTTGGAATGGTGGTACCAGACTAAAAGTCCAACAAAGATACAAAGACTTTTCAAGCATGAATTTGGTGTAAGAGATACTCCCTGAAGATCCACCATTCGGGATATTGTGCACAAATTTGGAAAATATTGGACAGTACAAAATATGCACAGAAGTCATAGTGGTCATTGCGCAAGTGCCCGTTCGCAACATAACACTGAACAAGTTATGAGCACTGTGGTGAGAAATCCGAGAAAATCTGTTCGCCGCTTGTCAGCAGACCTCCAAATATCTCGCACTTCTCGCAGGAGGAGATTGTAGATACCAATCGACCAGGGAAGTACTCCTGATGATGACGTTAGGCAGGAGACAGGGAGTGCTGGAACTCCCATTTCTCCTGTCACTGTCCTCCTTAGCTGATCTTTTTCCGTGTCTCATCTACTCTGTGAGCAGCATGCTCTCAAACACACCATCCTCCCTCTATTCCTCACTACACATATATGCATCTTGCACACTTCACTATCTTTTCAAAATTAAAAAAAAAATAAGAGTAACATTTTTTTGTTTCTGGATCTCTTCTTCTTTTTCTATATAGAGGGGTGGTTTGCGGGCATTTCGCCCTTGGCTCTTCCTTCCTGCATAAAAAAAAACTTCAACCTACAGAATCTTGAAAATGGATCTTTATGAATTTCCCTACAAAATACAAGTGGAAACTCAGTTCACCCCTGAGCAGAAACAGCAGAGAACAAACTTTGCCATTTGGAAGTCAGGAAAGTTAGATGATGGTCAGTTTTTGGAAAAAGATACATTTTACAAATGAATGTTATGTGACACTCACTTACTGCATTAATAAACAGAACATGAGATTCTGGGAGTTAAATAAACCTGGAATAGAAAATGTGGATTTTTTTCCCAAGGTCTGAGAAGAAAGTTACAATCTGGTGTGATGTGTCTTGGCATGGATTAATTGGACCTTTCTTTTTTTGTGGATGGAAGAGGGGAAACCACTACGGTCAACCAGCAGACGTATCAGGCTATGATCAAAAACCAATTTTTACCTGTCCTTCGGAAACAAAACAGAAGGTCCCAATACCGCATGGGTGACATATGGTTTCAACAGGATGGTGCCCCACTACATACTGCTAGAACAAGTAGGGATCTACTGAGAAGAACCTTTGGAACCAAGCTTATCTCTCTGCATGAAGATGTTTCCTGGCCACCTTACTCTCCCGAAATGACACCCTCAGATTTCTTTCTGTGGGGTGCCTTAAGGACAGAGCATTCCTTCCATGGCCGTAACTACCTATGAGGTCACCGAGGTCCGGACCTCGGTAATTATTTCCTAAAAAAAAAAAAGAGACTGAACCGTTCTCCGTGTATGAAACGCATATTACCGCTTTTCTTTTGAAAAGAGGGAGCGTCGAGCGTTTTGTGTTTTGTGTTTAGTGTATAGCTTGGGTTGTGTTTGTAGATGTCATTTTGGTCTGAATTTTGCTCGTCCCGCCGCGCTCGAAAAAAATCTGGACCTCACTAATTTCTAAACCCTAGTTACGGTCCTGATTCCTTCCTCCAGCTCTTAGGGACATTCCAGAACTAAAACAGAAAATTTCAGCTGTAATGCAAGCTAGAGTATTTTACCAGAAACATTTCTCAAAATCATGCGAAATGTTGCGGCGAGACTGCATAAAGTCATCGCACTCCGAGGATTAGACGAGTATATTGATCATGTCCAGGCATAATCATACTGTGCCTTCCTGGAATACTTGTGAATCTGTTCCCACATTGTTTATATGTTATGTCAAAATTCCTATGTTTAAGCTTTAGAGTGATATATAATTTGTAACTTTTGACCAATCAATAAAAATGTTGTAGATGATTTAAATTGAAGTGTTTTTTCCGAGACATCCTTAACTTACCTTACATAGTTTGGCGGGCTATCTCTGCTTCATATTCTTCCGCGGCATGACACAATTCTTCATCCTATTTACATTCTTCCAGGACGCAGCACAACTCTTGATCCGACTCATATTCTTTCATGGCCGGCTCATCTCTTCATCCATATTCAACTCGTTGTTGTTATTAGCCACCTAACTCTAAACCTACATTCCAGCGACAGTAAATAACTAAATAAATAAAAGAATATGAATTAACTTCAGGTAAATAACTAATTATTAAATGAATAAATAAAAATTAATTTCGGGTAAATAAATAATTAAAAAAATTAATATGAATTAAGTTCAAAGTAAATCACATGAGAAATTATATATATACACAGGGTGTTTCAGGAGGAAAGGTCAATACTTTGGGAGGTGATAGTATCGGTCATTGTGAGAAAAAAAGTTCATATGAACATGTGTCTAATTCTGAATGGTTACGGAGATAGAGCTGTTTGAATCTACAAATACAAAAGCATTGTTAATGGTAATCAAGAAAGAGAAACCAATTACTGTTTCTAACATTTAATGTTTAAACATTGGCATTTTGAATGGTATCAGATACAGAAATGACAAATTTGTTACAGTTTACAATACGTTTTCGAAAATCCCACCGTCAACCTCGATGCACTTTGCAACTCGTGTGCGAAGATCGCGTGTTGTTCGTCTGAGTTGATCTTGACGTTCCTTTATGCGGGCAGCAGCATCCAAAATGCGCGCGAGCAATTCGTCTCGTGTATCCACTTTTCTTTTGTAAACTTGACTTTTCATCCACCGCCACAAACAATAATCTAACGGAGAGAGGTCTGGAGACCTTGGTGGCCATTGAATGGGACCACCGCGGGTGGAGGAAGAGCTGCGTGCGCATCAGATTCAAACAGCTCTATCTCCGTAACCATTCAGAATTAGACACATGTTCATATGAACTTTTTTTCTCACAATGACCGATACTATCATCCTCAATACATACCATGGTTAAAAGAAAGATGAATAAACCACTAGTTGTTTACAAAGTCATTAACATAAATATATAATAAGAAAAATATATTAAAACTTACTTCGACTGTTGTGGCTTCATCTTGAAATATGAACGCTGAGAACCTTTGGTTGCGAAAAAAATATTTTTGTAATCACAAGTTCAAGAACTCAGCTATTATTCAAACACTAAATTTCAATCTGGAACTGATGTTTATCTAACTTTCACACTCGCGTTGACGTTTTATAAGTAAGCTTAATGTTAATGCACGCCAACAAAGCTATAAACGTGATCAATCAGAGCCTTTTGGTGGGTGTGGTTTCATCCGACTGAGCCATATAGGCAGTGCCGACTGAGTGCCGTATTAAGGATTTTTGGGCCCTGGGGCCAAAATATTCTTGGGGTCCCTGAACAAGACAAATCTTCGAGTCATGTAAATTAATAAAACCATTTATTTCTAAATCAAATAATGCAAGTTTTACACAAATACCAAGCTGCTACAATTACACCAAACCAATTACACAACTACGAGTCCACTACTAATCTACCAAAGTTGGTCACAAAATCATCTACCACCAGAATACAAAAGTTTTTTGACTGCTTCATATCACTAAATTTTCCAATCACAAGCTCAGTATTTAAATTTTGCAAAATATTCTTTTCTATGCATAACAATGACAGACTTTGCAATTTCTTTTAGGTTAGCATTTGACGTTTAACATTTTTAATCATGGTCAAATGAGAAAAACAACGCTCCGCAGTTGCATTTGACATCATCAAACACAAATAAATGCGATAAGCAATGAAAGTATTTCGGAAAACAGCCCTCAATTTGTGAATTTCCTGTAGTACTCCTAATGGGCGAGTGTCAGCTAAAACGTTTTGTTTGACAAACAGTACAAAATGCTGAAACTCAAATGGGAAGCTGTCCTCAAAATCATTTGAGTAATGAACTAGCCAGATTTTTGTTGCTTTTGATGCTTCCTCTGAAGTTAGTTGAGGGATATTGTTGAGCATTCCAAATTTATCATTGATATCATTATAAACATCGGCCCCTAAAACAGCTGGTCCCTGGCCCCCCCTGGTCCCCCATTAATACGCCACTGCATACAGGTTTTGTTCTGTAAGAAACATTTATTAACAAAATTGAAAATAAATAAATACGAAATATGTCTATGCCTTTCACGTTAATGGAAGTGACAGATCATTAATTTTGTCGGTTTGTTGGTGGTAAAAGGTAAAGTAGAAAACGCAGGTGCATAAATCTTAAAAAAAAGTATTTTGGGATTAATCAGGTGTGGTTTTAATGATTACCGGAATGACCTGAACACACATACAATCTTTCATTTGACTTTTCTAAGCTCAGGTACACAGTCCTAAAAAGTTTTACTTACAAGTTGCACGTCAGTACATTTTAGCGTAACGTTTTTGTAACACTGTATTCGATGTGCAACACTGGCATAACTTTTCCAGTTTGAACAAAAGTAAGACTTTTTTTTCTCCTCCATTTCGTTCCGTAACTTTTTGTTGTTCAAGAAGTAAGACCCATAATCAATATTTCGTTCCGTAACAATTCCGTAACTTTTGTTGTTGTGTTTTCCTCTTATTGTGTAACTTTGTCTGAACGTTTTTAACAATGAAAATTATAGGGATTCTTGCAGATAAATATAACCTATAAATTCCCACTTTTCTTGTGTTTGGAATGAAATGTAATTATGAACCCTTGTTACTGTTTAGGTGTTTGGCGTAAGACAAAAATAATGAAGGCGCTAAAAGGAGTGTATGAAATGTATTTCTGAATATTCATTACATGGGGTGATTTTTTTTTTCATTAATGAAGAATCTATATTCTATCTTTATTCTGAAGAAAAACAGCTTCGTACTTTTGAGAGGTGTTCACTCTACGTACGTGCACTTGCCTTGTTTCGCTCAGTTCACAGTTCACATGATGGAATACATAGATGATTACTTTTTAAAAATTAATTCAGGTTAATATTCCGCTGAACGCAACCAACATCTTAACACGACAGCATAATATTCTGAATGTTTATGAAAGGTAACGTGAAAAACTATGTTTTGTATTGTGTGCAAATAATTACAGTGATTATAAAGCCTAGGCCAACGTACAGTTGCCCTCATATGTAATGTTCCTCGCTTCACAGGCGACTCCGTACATGTGGCAACGCCGCAGTGATAGTCAAGGTACCCCAACTGGGGGAAGGTGGGGTGGAGGGGGGACAACAGAGTCCAACAACATATAACATTGACATATAGGTAAGGCGCCGTTCAAAAATTACATAACGCTATATTTGCTAAAACCTGACACCTCCCCCCCGTGTAACGTTCTGTAACGTGTGGAGTGGGGGAAGTGTTACATAACATCTTAGGGGGTGTCTGGTCTAGCGTTACAGAACATTCCTGAGGGATCTGAGGTGTCAAGTTTTAGCTAAAAATAGCGTTACGTAATTTTTGAACGGACACTAATTATAATGTAATGTCGGAGTTCAACGCTGTTCACGATCATATTAATCATTTATCTTTATGAACACAATGTTTACTATTTTTATACAGTAATAAAGTTCCATTATGATTACTGCAAGTCCATATGAACAGATACCACAATACAACTTTTTATATACTAGTGAATTTGAACCAAAAATAGACATTACACAACCATCCTCCACACTCCTTCATTCCCCTTCCCCACCCACCAGTCTCGCGTATATTAAATCATTATGTAACAATACTAATAAAGCTGTTTGTATAGTCCGTGTGCAGCCTTAAACCTTTACTAACTTACGAATCTACACGATTATATATTATATATGTATTGACATTGAGCGAAAAAAAGATTGAGACAGTGTAAGAGAGAGCGAGGTAGAGGAGCAGAGAGAGTTAGTGGGAAATGGCTTATCGATTGTTCCAAAGAAATTGTTAACAGTTCTTATCTGAATAACATTAACTGATTATCAAAATCACATAAGAATAATCCACGGTTATACTAGCATAAACATATGGATCAAATGTAGAATTCGGACCCCAGACTTCTTTAGTTAGCTTTATAAGGCTAACTAACGAAAATATCACGACCTTGCCTAACCAATCGTTAGGTTAACTGTACGCCCTTGACGATTGGTTAGGTTAGGTCATGATATTTTCGTTAGTTAGCCTTATAAAGCTAACTAAAGAAGGCTGGGGTCCGAATTCTACATTTGATCCAAACATATTTATATATACTTATAAATTCATACAATATTATACTAATGATTGTGAAATGACGTTGATGAGCCAAACCGTGGTGTTGATATGGTTACTTGCTGTCGCCGTCCAGGAGAGACTACATATGGGCGTGTCAGTAAAAACCGTAAAGTGACGGTTGCATGAAGCAGGATACCACCACCGGTTTGTGGCTGATGCCTATTAAATTAATAGTGTTTTCAAGATTGTATTTGTATTATCAATGTGGAGAGATAACGTTTTAATCATGATGGACAGATAAACCCATTAATGTTTTCTAGATTTCCTGTTGCATTATCAATGTGGAAATATTATTAGATCTTAACAAGGAATATACTGTATATATACAATAAAACGCCATTTCTTTATTACAACAAATATGCAATGGTTGAGAATGTTTTACTACATAGTTTATTATACAAAATGCTCACAATTTGCCATAGATTAACATAAATGGCACATCTATACCCGGTTCATAGTTAGTATTTGATCCATCCCCCATTATTTTGTATTACATCTTGTAATCTGTGTGGCATAGATGCAACATGGTTATGTATGATGTGTGGGTTCCTTCGGAACATCTCCCACTCAGCCAGAGTGTGATCCAGCAGCTGGCGGCTGGTCCGCTCCTGCCTAGGCTCCCACGAGTTCACCACATTTCCCAACACGTTCTCAATGGGGTTGAGGTCACACCCCCTACTAGGCCAGTTCAGTAGTTCAGATTTCGCTAGTCCTCAAACCACGTTCTAACAATCCTGGCTGTGTGGATGGAAGAGTTGTTCTGCAAATGGATTTTAATATTAAAAGTAAAATTATATCTCATCCATACGCTTCATCAGTAACCCACTATTCGAGCTAGGTTTTAGCCCTTATGTTAGGGGTTTCTCTCAGCTAAATGTAATTGTGCGCCGTTATACAAATAATATAGTTTGCAGTTATCCACAATAAAATCCTAAAGTGTTTTCATAGTACTGAAAGAGTTAAAGAACAATTTTATGACCATTATTCGTCCCGTGTACAGTAAATGCAGAAACCGGACATTCAGATGCGTGTAATACATAACTCTTACTCTAGTAATAGTATAATATTCTATAACACACAACTACAACATACCTGCATAAAGATACGATAATCTGCTCAGGATAGGGCAAGGCATACGCGCGTACAGAAGGCAGCATCACCTCCTCCATGATCTCTATATATTGATCTGCCGTAAACCTCCCGTGGATCTCAGTCATATCTCCTAGTTCTTGCAGGTGCATCCATCCCCACACATTTGCCGTCACGTGCCCACTCCGTGCCACTTCGTAAATATTTTGGCGGGCATATCACGTGTTGTCCTGTCACCAACACCGAAGACGGCCATGAGTTGTAGACGCAAACGTCTTCTCATCAGTGAAGATAACTCTGCTCCAGTATGCGAGCCTGGCCTGACGATGTCGTTCCTCGATCCTCTCTTTTTTGGCAGGAGTACGGTGGTGATATCCTGCTTCATGCAACCGTCTTCTTACGGTGTCCACTGACACGCCCATATGTAGTGTTTTCCGGATGGCGACTGCGTTGTTGATAGGATCGTTCTGCACTTCGTTGATTATATTATTCTCCGGTCTTCTCCTGCGGTGGTCTTTAGTAGTATAGCCGCAAAAGGTTAGAGTGCAAGAATGTTGCAATTGATTACGCAATGTTGCAAAGGGGGTGGGGGTGTTCCAAAGGGGGGTGGGGTGTTGCAAAAAAAATTAAAAATAAATTTAAAAAAAGAAAAAAAGAAAAAAATTACCCCAAAGGGCCCTTTGTTGCCAACCGGGGTTGCAAGGGGCATGCAACTTGGAGGTGGAGTTCTCCCTCAAGCTATTCCCCCCAAAGGGCCAGAAAGGAGAGAAAAGAGGAGAGAAAGGAGGAGAGGTGTTCACCTGGCAGAAGCCAAGTGTATACTAAGACTTCAGCCGAGTAGGCGTTGTTTTATAGGCTCCTAATCAGCCAGTTGGCTGAGCCAAGGGGGGATAGGGGTACACCTGCAGGAGAGAGAGAGAGAGAGTAGTTGCCTTTGATTGCAAGGCATGCAACTTGGAGGCGGAGTTCTCCCCCAAGCAATTTTCGTTTACCTAACCTAAGAGAGGCCTCTAAAGGGTTTTCCCAAAGGGCCAGAAAGAGAAGGACCAGAGGTCCTTGCTCGGCTGGGAGCAGAGCTTGAATGACTCCGTCAGTCGTCTCTCGGTCTTTTATAAACCTCTATTCTGGCTGAGTTGCCAGATAGCGCCATGTATTCAGTTGCTGAGTTGCCAGATCACGCCATGTATTCAGGTGCTGTGTTGCCAGATCGCACCATGTATGCAGTTGCTGAGGGTGCTGAGTTGCCAGATCGCACCATGTATTCCAGATAGCG